>VMKM01000448.1:180845-339698 GCA_008360985.2 Macquaria ambigua | reverse complement strand
CTGTACGCCCTCATATCCCATCAATGCTTGTTACTAATTCAACTTCTTCCCGTAGTTGTGTGCTTTCTCTCCCCTTTCTCTCTCCTTCTGTTGCTTTGGTGTTTCTGCCTCCGGAGCTGTAGGGTCTGGATCTATGGTTGCAGCCGCCTGCTGCCCCCGTGCTCCTCCTCTGCACCCGTTGCTGCAGTTGCTGTTGCTATTATTATTAGTATTGCTGCTGTAATGTTGCTCTTAGTATTGTTTCTGTTGGTGTTGACAGCCATGCCATTGCCGCGGCCATTGCGTTACATCTCTGTGTGAAACTGTATTGTGCTGCTGTATGTTCTCTTTCCTCCTGCTCTCTCTCTCCTGCTCCCCCCCTCCCCTTCAACCCAACCGGTCGAGGCAGATGACCGCCCACCTAGAGCCTGGTTCTGCTCGAGGTTTCTACCTGTTAAAAGGGAGTTTTTCCTTGCCACTGTCGCATAGTGCTTGCTCATGGTGGGAAATGTTGGGTCTCTGTAAATATAAAGAGTCGGTCTAGACCTGCTCTACTCGAAAAAGTGCCCTGAGATAACTTTGTTATGATATGGCGCTATATAAATAAAACTGAATTGAATTAAATGAAGAGGCTTTGGGTTTTAGACTGTTGATCTGACAAAAGAAGCAATGTGAAGACGTCACCTTGGGCTCTGGGAAATCGTGATGAGCATTTTCACAAATTTTAGACATTTTATAACTAAACGATTAATCGTTAAAATAATCGACAGATTAATTGATTATGAAAATAATCGTTAGTTGCAGCTTGCCCAAAGTTTTTTCCCCTATATATTGAGTGGCATCTACATTACACATGATCTGTTAAAAAGGACAAGATTAGTGTTATTCTATATTTTTCTTGGACCTGTGTTAGACCAAAACCAAAAAACAACACCAACAACATGGTAGTCTGTCTCTCAGTACTTTCTGACTTCCTGTTTGTGGCTCTCAGATCCAAGCCCATTGGTTCTTACAGAAGACGTAAATCTTTGAAAGCAGGAGGAAATGGTGCATTTGTTGGGGACTATTTTCAGCGGTGGATTAATCCACCTTTGAGTATTTGGGGCAGCAGGACGGTGTGTGTGGGATTGAGTCCAAATAAACTCCAGTGTGTGTGTGTGTTCATGGTGATGAAGGAACAACAGTGTGGCTCACTGATGTGTGTTTAATAGTTTTTGGACAACATGGAGCTCTATGGCTCAGAGGAAGAAGATATAATCAGGCTGTGATACACACACTGTACTTGTTAGTACATACATTCACTGTTGGTTTAAGTCTGCATATGGGATTTGTTGACAATAATAATAAAAAAAAATTTTTCACCAGCCTGAGTTGTACAGACCAGAATAAAATGTGGACCAAGCATCACCAGCTGCTGGACTCACCCCGTGCCTGTAAAGTGCAGCTCTTCCACGAAGGAGCGAGGGCAGCGCAGCCTGCGCACTCCTGTCTGCAGCACCTGCTGCAGAGCTAGACCCGTGTGGGTCAACCCCTCCAGATCCACGCTGTGCCACAGAGACTCATCAAACCTGGGACAGACACACAGACAGGGTGGGCTACAGTCGAAGTCTATATGTAATGTCTGAGACAGACTGCAGGAAATAACCTGCAGACTAAATTGATCCAGTCACCTTGTTAAATATCAATATGTAGCGTTCAGTGCCGTCAAGAAAATATACAGTCAACTGTTCAGCTGTGAAAACTTGTCTGGACTTGTAGAAGCTTCTTAGTGTCACTTTCAGCTCGAGTCAGACTTTGAATGCTCTTGAATACGATGCAATGATATTTCCTTTCACCCCGATGATTAAGAAATCAGATTATCACAGACAGCCGGTTACTGAAGTAAACACACTTGATTTGATGTTTTCCAAAACGTGTCTGAACCCATGGAGAATAGATGTAAATATGAGAATGAGGGCTGTTTATGGACAAACGCGAGTACAGTGGGGGAAGATTTAAATCACTACATACTGACCTTCAGAAATCCTGAGCTTTGTGGATTCCATAGGATTCTAATAGGATGAGAACTATTACACCGTGTTGTCAGAATCAGGATAGACTGGAAAAAACGGTGCCTTGTCATGAGGGGACAAATTCACATCTGCTACCTGACGGTGGTTTTATATGCACGGTGTCATATTGTGGGATTATTTACTCTGGATCAGGAATTAATTTTTTGAGATTCTTAGGAGCCAAATAGAAATGTAGTGTGTCCCAGAGACCCAAGCTCATGAAGGCACAGTTCATTACCATAATATCCATTAGGCTGATATCAATAAAAGGCAGAAACATCAATTAAAATACTCTTTTAGAATCTTGTTTTATATTTTTGAACTAACATTACCTGTTAGTGACTAAGTTTGCTAAATAACCAACTACGAGAAAGGAACAAATACATAAAAATGCACATTGAGAGGACAAAGGGTCCAATGCTGTACAGATAATAAAGTCTATATAAATAAAATGTACTTGGCACATTCCTTTCTGGAAGAAAAAAACAACACTTTTCTCTACCTTTCCCCCGTGCTGTGGGTGCTTCATATGCAGGCGTTGCATCAACTTACTGCTTTTAAAACTTTTCACTAGTCTTCATTCTTTGTAGGTGCTCTGACATAACCATAAGAAAGATATCTTGTCTTCATATTTATGTTGTGACAGGACTTTGGACTGACAATGGTGTTTGGGTTTAAGCTCTATACTAGTCACTCATTCTGGGGGCTGCAGCAGCATTAAGAATGAAAGAGACGGGGAGATTGGGTGGGAATGTAGAAGGAATGAGAAGCATACTGGGAAGGAGGAACATTTCATTTGTGTGTTGCCCTCTGAGAATCACTGGTGCAATCTAGTGATTAGAGACTCACGCTAAGCGATGCCAGCGCTTGCAAACTGTGGACATCCTGAGGAGGTCCTGCAGAGGCAGGTAGAAGAGGATCCTGAGAAGCAGCTCGTCAGGCAGGTGGTCCCATGAAATGCCTGCGGAGGGAATAAGGATGGAAAAAGTATGTATGGAAGTATGACAGCTTATCATAGCTACAAACTGTAGCTGCTAACAGGAGGTCAGAAAGGTGTTTCCTACATGATGTGGATTCTTTTTTCCTCCTCGACCTCCTGGCGAGGACAAAGAGGTTGCAGTCATTCTCTTTCCCCTTGCTGATCAGCCGCTGGTGCTTGTGACTTGGTGACCACTGCTGGATGAGCTCTGTTGGGGTGCATTCAATGTCCTGGCCCTCACTGAGACAGCCTCTCAACTTGCGCTTGATGACCCTCTTGGACTGAGACAACATGGAGCCCTGGATACTCAGGCAGGGCAGATCCTGCAGTGGTATGCTGGATGAAGGAGAAACTAATCAAACACTTTCACACTGTTGGCCTTTGATATCAGCATCTCAGAGAAAGATTCGTTAGCGACCTAGCTTCCTCCAGAGGAGAGCCTCTCTCTCTGCCCGCCATATTGATGCAGCTACCAGCGGTGAGACCGCGCAAACTGTAACTGCAAAAGAAACCGCAAATACTTTCTTTTTCAAACGATATATGTGTGAAGAATCACACTGGCTTTTTATTTTCAGATTCCGTAGCTAGTTTGCAGTTTACTAAAGCAGGAAGAAAGCGTAGATAGAGTACACGGAGGCCTGGCTGAGGTGAAAGCGCGGTATGAATCAATTATTAGCTCCAGTTTTATACTAAAGCTGCTCAGAATGGCGACTCACAGACACTTGAAACGCGACTAAGATCCCAGCCTTGCAATTCACTTAAAATCTGCTTTGAGAGATTATGTCTTGAATTGGACAACAGAAACAACTGACCAGGTAGTGTTGGCTCATGTTCACATCATGGACGGCACGTTGAAAATTAACTATCGCTCGAGAAACTATTTTACATTAACAAAGTGTAAAAACATGCGTGACCATACCTGTCTCTTCTTGGCATCTCCTGCGGTTCAGACCAAAATGTGTAATATGTAGAGAGCTGCACATAAAGTGAGACTGACTGTTTTCACTGCGGACCGAGGCTCCAACCGGGACTCTTTAAACTCACCGCCAGCAACAGGGCGCTCTGTATTCACCACGTCACTGACGTGTCTTCGCCGTACGTCTTACGTCATACGTGTGGCCCATGTGGCATTCCAGTTTGCTCGTTTTTTCCGCGTTTTTCACAGTGATGCTGAGAGAAGCAGCAGTGTTTTGTGTTACGCTAATAGAAAAACAACAGCAAATGCCATCTGAGCAGCAGGGTTAGGGGGTTATACATCTGTTAATGAGCACAAAGGATTCTATGGGGTGGGTGGATGGGCGGTCATCTGCCTCTGTTGGCTCTCTGTAAATAATATTATAAAGAGTACGGTCTAGACCTGCCCTATTTGAAAAGAGCACTAAGATAACTTCTGTTATGATTTGGCGCTATATAAATAAAAGTGAATTGAATTGAATCACCAGGGAACTTCGCCAGAATCCTCTTTGTGGACTTCAGCTCTGCCTTCAACACAATCCAACACCACCAGATGATCAATACACTCCACCACCTCATCCAACAATTTCCTCAGCAACAGACCACAGGCTGTAAGAATAGACACGGTAAGATCACCAACAGTGGAGCCCCTCAGGGCCGTGGCTCCGCTCCCTTTCTTTACACAATGCAAAAATCAAATGCTTAGATGACACTGCCATACTTGCACTACTCAATGACATCTCTGTTACAGCCTATCAACACTCCATGTTTCACTCCACATAATGATGCACAGAAAAGAACTGGCCATTTGCATACCAAACACACACTGTGCTGTATTGAACCCCACCTCCATCCACAGCACAACAGTTTAACAGGTCACCAACTTCAAGTACCTTGGACTCATTATAGACAATGAATTCAGTTGTGATCAACACACCACTGAGATCCATGGCAGCAGAGACTCCATATCATCCATATACTCACTGCACTGTCTGTTGTTGCTTTACAGGATCATAATTCCACCCCTCCTGCTGTACTGCTCCCCCTGCTTCTTCACCACGCTGGCTGTATCAGTCTCCAAAATCATTGGCCTCCCTGCACCTTACCTCTCAGACCTCAACAACAGCCGTCATAACACGCATAGTATTAATCATAGCAAATAACACAAATCTCCCCACCAATCCACAATAGAGAATATCTATTTATGTATATTTACCTTCATTCTCTATTGTTCTCTTTTATTAAAATATAAACTGCTTTTCGATGCTGTAGGCTATTATTCCCTCCGTTTCATTTCTCATGTCTTCTGCCAACAATTTTCTGACTCATACTGACAATTCCACATCTGTCAGTCCTGGAGGGACTGTGACCATCAGTGCCACAGGGAGTTCAAATATTGTATATAAAATATAAGCGGTGCAAAAAGGACCCTGACTGCATCAATTCCTATACAGATGCAAGTGTTGTGATCTACAGTGTCCACTAATGTGGATCTGTATGGGAGCATGGATGATGCTGCCCTGTGCTGGGGCTGTGCTGATGGTAGTGAATAGAACATATTCTGCAAAAGCTGAAATGCTACATTTTTATTGTAGATCACAATGAATAGACAAAGATTGTGTCTACACTAGTAAAACACATTCTATCAGGTTTTAGGTACACAAAGGAGATACCAACAAATATTCAAAACAATGGTGGACACAATTTCCTTATCCATTTTTAATTGAATCATAATTAAGATTTGAGCAGATTTCATCTTCACTACATAAAAGTGAAAAGTTCTATTTAAGTGCATTTTGTGTCTTGATGGGTCCACATGAACATTAAAGTGTAGTTTACACGGTGAATGGATGTGGCTGAAGCCCTGATGGCCTCTGTTAGCTTCACTGGATGATCACCATGACAACCTGAAGACCCCAATGATATGTGTATTTTATAGTTTCAAAATCTTTCACCATTATACATAAATACATACATTAACTATGTATTACAGTCAGATAATGCAAATTTAAATGAAGGACCATTTAAATATTAGTTCCAGTGTAAAACAGATTACACAGAATGTGAATGACAGTTACATGAATTCATCTGATACTAACACTTGTGTTAGAATATTTACACAAGAAAGACATGTGTATGAAGCACTTCATCAAATCCTGACAAAATGAAAATAGAAACCGTGCAAAATGGCTTCCATTTTAAAAAAGACTGACAGGTAATAGTCAGGCGTTACAAACAGACAAGTAAAAAGCAGAAAGCTCATAACTCCATGTAGCACTTTGTGATGCCCATTAATCTTGTATAAATTGAATATAATGTAATAACCATCACACCACTCTGGTTCATCCAGGAGGCATCAGTGTATCAGTTTAGCCAGCTCAGCCCACACTGTACATGAATGGAGCCTCTACAGGTCATGTAAACATATTTGGCTTCAAGTTAAGACTAAAGACATAAGCTCCACACATTTGTGCGGCCGTCTGTAAGGCTCTGGGTGACGCTGGGGCCACTGTGGAGCCTGGCCCTGCCTTAGTTCAAACTAGCGGGCTCCTAGCATCAGCCAGTGTAGGGAAGCGACCAAGACAACCACAATACCTGGGTACAGCTAATCGCATTCAGGTAAACACAAAGTAATTGTCCAAAAAGCTAGTATCACAAACACCTCATCTATACAGACAGAAAAGATTTTTCTTCCACAACGGTGAATGTGTATATAAGCAGAGTACCCACCCATTATTTTAAACTGTACCTAAAATTGCTAGTCTCAACTTCGCATTGTCCTGTTACTTGGCGGAAGCTGGGTCCAGGTGTTTGAGTACTCCTCCCACCAGGTGGAGGCTTCCGGTGACGAGGACGTGGATCTCGGCTACATCGCAGAGCGGAGCAGCTTTGGCCATGACACTGGGTTTCACTGGTAAGACTGTCTTGGCTGGGTCTGCCAGCACTGAGTCCCTGCCCTGGGTGATCCACTGGAGGGCGCTGAGGATGCAGGGGAACACCAGGGTGTCTGCTTTCTTTTCAGGGACAAGGGGCAGGCTGTTCTCGATAAGCAGCTGAGTACCTTTGTTATCACCCAGGCTGTTGTGGAGACGCCAGCTCCCCTCATTGTCCAAGCAACGAGTCAACATGTTCTCCACCGAGACGTTGAAGTTCTGCTGGTCTGAGAGGTGCGGGAATGACAGCATGATGGATTAAGTTAATAGGTTTTCTTTGTAACACAAAAGCACTTCTTTTACAGAGTCAAGATACACTATCACACAGAGGATTAGGAACAGGGACCATTTTAAAATCTCTCAGTGTGGTAGTAATTCAACAGTTTGGGAAATATGCTTACTTGTTTTCTGTATTCTTACATAAGCAAAAATCTAAAAATGACAAATTGTGTGCGTTTTTCTTTTTTAACTATTTCTTGTCGAACAGTCGGGTGCAGTGACTGTGTGCAGCTTCCTAAAATTTTGTCGTCACAGTGAGGTTGCCAGGTTTAGTACCATTGTGCCTGTATAGAGACTGAAACATGTGGTCACTGACTATCTGGCAACCCCTGCTGTAGCCAGAGACAGCGCACAGAAGCACTGGGCGAATGGAAAAATGTTGTTCAGCAAGAAATAGTTCCAACCCATAACCCCATAAAACTACAAATAGTATTTTTTACATTTCTGTCTAAACAAACAAGATGCAACATGTTCTGATCTTTGGCTAGCTGTTTCCCCATCTTTCCAGTCTTAATGCTAAGCTAGGCTAACCACGTCTTGACTCCAGCTCTGTACTTAACGCACAGACATGAGATTGGTGTCCATCTTCTTGAGATAACTTTGTTATGATATGGCGCTATATAAATAAAACTGAATTGAATTGAATTCTTATCTTACCCTCAGATCCCAAAATGTTGCCCTATTCCTTTAAATGAACCACTGGCTGCCTACAGGTAGGAAATCTCAAAACTACAGAATGCTTTGGAAAATTAGCAGTCATGAAAAGTACACGTGACTTGTAGTTAACAGGCTAAAAGCCAGCGTTTGCATTTTTCCCTGTGCGGCTCCGGGTGCTCCGGTTTCCTCCCACAGTCCAAACACACGCAGGTTAAGCTAACTGGCAACTCTAAATTGCCCGTAGCTGTGACTGTGAGCGTGAATGCTTGTCTGTCTCTATGTGTCAGCAGTGCGAGTACTGTCCAGGGTGTAGAGGCTGACATTTTTTCGGGAATCCTGTGGGAATTTCACTATTCATCACGTGACTGGGACAGGACAGGACAAAAAGTCAACGGGAGCAGCGGGACAGGAATCATAATAACAATAGGTCAGTTTTTATAAATACAGTAAACATGTAGTTCTAATATCAATAAACACTATTTTCTTTATTTTGAACATAATACTAGTCGTTCTGTTGTCTCTTAATTATTTTTTATTCTCTCCTGTCTGCTCTGGTTGCTGGTTGGTTGCAGCCACACAACACGGGAACGGGATATTTTTGTGGCAGTGGGATGGGACAGGAGTGAAAATCCACTATCACTATCTAGGGTGTACCCCGCCTTTTGCCCAATGTCAGCTGGGATTGGCGCCAGCCTCCAAGCAACCCTCGATAAGCGGGTATAGCTGTTGGATGGATGGGCTAAAAACCACTGGTATGATCCTTTAATCCTTTTAGGGAGAGTTCAGTGTTAGCTCCCAACAGCCAAAAAGCAACAGGCTCCGTGATCTCACCTGCATTACAGGAAGCGATGGCTTCAGTGATGTTCGGGCAGAACACAGCAAAGTCAAACTGACATGGCTGAAAAGAAACAAGTAAAAAAGACATAAATATCTGACATTTGTTAGATAGCTGAACAGTGTTGTTGCTCTGCTGGGATCTCTCAGTAGGGTCATGGTATTCTGTGGTGTGTGGCAGTGCTGACTGTGTGTATCTTGGCTGAGTGTGAAGAATACGATGCATTCATCAAGCAACTTACTTCTGCTTGCATTTAAGTGTAAGAATAACATTGAAGATGAGCTCTCAAGTGATCACATGATTAATCCCATGTCTGCTCTGAGCAGGAAGATCCAATCAGAGATCAGGTATTTGCCCTTCATCTGCTCCATTCTTCAAAAACATCCTGACATGTGGCAAAAATCTATGTAATTGTTTTGTTAAATGTTCATTTTGTGTGAAACCCTCAATATCTCCAGTAGCAATTAACATGGGAAATATACAACAATCAAATATATATATGTCTAATATAGAAATATAATGGAGGAGGAAAGAAAACCAAGCTATAGTTTCCACATTTTCTCTACAGGACATCCATATACACACTATATTTCCCACAACAACATTCAGCTCAACAGCTGTGAAGATGACAGCCTTGTTCTCTGTGTTGCTGACAGCAGCTGTACTCACCACCAGTAGTTTAAGCATGGCTGCTGAGTCCCTCTCTCCTGTGGCATTGAACAGCAGGACTCTGGCCACAGGTCCACTACAACACAAACATGTCAACGTTTCACATCAGTGTTGTTTGGCTCTGAACAAATGTCTCAAGCGTTAGTTGAGTAAAAGCAGAGACCTGGAGTTACTGAGCCACAGGGGGGCACTCTAGTATCAGAAACAGCTAGCTGGTCTGATGTCCACTCATGTCACATCTTAAAACCAGTATGGATGATCAGCCAGCTGGACTACAGCTTCATGTAAAAACCTGTTTCTGGTAATGTCACTGCTTTCCCAGATCTCCAAAATGACTTGGTGAGTACAATGTGATCAGAAACAATAGAAATGAAAGGCAGAGCAAGGGGGAAAGAAGCAAAGCTGTAATAAAACTGTCGTTTCCCTTTAATGTTTAAATTGCAAGATGTCAATATATATAACTGTAGATTAACACACTGATGTCAACGCGTCTCATTCAAACTGTGAAAGTGCAGTGATATCAGTATGGCAGGATTATCAACAACACTGACTACTGCTACTTATATACCATACAGCATTATTAAATTGGTAAGTGAACAGACGTAATGCAGACATGGTAACAGTGTAGTGACGGACACCTTGCATTCCTTTCATGCTGGGCTGCAGTCTCTCTGAACCAGTGTACACAGGCCTGCATACTGCGCACGGTGTGAGCTCCATCCAAGAAGTAGGTGACAGCTCCATGTCTCAGAGTCTGATTCCTTCCAGGCCACTCTGTGTCTGCCAGCCCTGACACCAAACAGACAGGACCTTACTGGATGTCGCCACATTTAGCCTGTTACTGTTAAACCTTTGATTTCTATCAATTCTGATTCAAAAAATTTCACAACTACCAGCTTTTCTGTGTATTTGTCTAATTCATTTGGTGAAACAGAAACAGGACATAACATCTCTGCACCATTAAGATGTCAGCTGTGGTTGTTCTTGGCTGAACATCAACTTTATAAGAGGGATGCACTTCAAGTCAAACAAATCCTTTACTTGCTTGCTGTCACAGCTGCTGATGTTACTTCATTGACTGTCACTGTTCAGTTTACAACTACACTGCTCAAAAAAATTAAGGGAACACTCAATCATCACAGTATAACACCCAGTCAATTAAACTTCTGGGACATCGACCTGTCCAGTTAGGAAGCGTAAGTGATTGTGAAACAAATTCACCTGCTTTGGTGCAAATGAAAGCGACAACAGGTGGACAGGAGAGGCAACAGCAAGACAAACCCCAAAAAGGGAATGGTTTTGCAGGTGGTGGCCAAGGACCATTTCTTTCTCCTGATCCTTCCTGACTGATTTTCCTCAAGTTTTGCATTTTGCTAGTGCTCTTGTCACTCCTGGTTGCATGAGGTGGTACCTGCAGCCCATTCAGGTTGCACAGGTAGTCCAGCTCCTCCAGGATGGCACATCCATATGTGCTGTCACAAGAAGGTTTGCTGTATCTCCCAGCACAATATCCAGAGTGTGGAGGAGATACCAGGAGACGGGCCATTACATGAGGAGAGCTGGACAGGGCTGTAGAAGGGCAACAACCCAGCAGCAGGACCGTTATCTGCTCCTTTGTGTGAGGAGGAACAGGAGGTGCACTGTCAGAAACAGACTCCATGAGGGTGGCATGAGGGCCCGACGTCCTCTAGTGGGACCTGTGCTCACAGCCCAGCATCGTGCAGCTCGATTGGCATTTGCCAGAGAACACCAGAATTGGCAGCTTCGCCATTGCCGCCCTGTTCTCTTCACAGATGAGAGCAGGTTCACACTGAGCACATGTGACAGACGTGAAAGAGTCTGGAGACGACGTGGCGAACGTTATGCTGCCTGCAACATCATCCAGCAGTGATGGTCTGGGGAGGCATATGGCAGACGTTGTTGGGAGTGCATACAGGCACATGGGGGCCATACACACTACTGAGCCACATTATGAGTTGTCGTGATGAAATTTACGCAAGTTGGATCAGCCTGTGATTTTGATTTTTCACTTTGATTTTCAGTGTGATTTTGAATCCAGCCCTCACTGGGTTGATGAGTTTGGTTTCCACTGACCGTTCTTACGTCATTTTGTTCTCAACAAATTACACAATGTATATCAATGAAGATTTTCAACTTGAATATTTCGTTCATCAAGATCCACTGTGTGATTTAAGTGTTCCCTTAATTCTTTTGAGCAGTGTATTTATTTTAACTATCACATGTCAACATGTTGAATTAGCACCATCAGAGATCCAAAGCGCAGCAAAGGAATGATCTTTGTCCTAATTTTGCTCTTATCAACAGTGATTGATTGTTCTGCAGGACTCACCTTTCACCATGATGGCGCTGGGCTTGAAGGAAGTCAGCTGGAGTACACTTGTGTTCTCGACACTGGAGGGAAAGCTGTTATCTGTTGAGAGAGGACAGGTTGTTGTGAAAAGTGAGACAGCCTTAAGCCCTTTTCAGACATGGAATACACAACATTGCTGTCTGTTAAAGTAATGGCCACAATGCCCGCATGATATTTAGCACCTGGTTAATTCTGGTTGTAAACCTTGTTTGGTCCTGCACCTAGAGGGAGAAAATCAGTTTTACAAGCTGATCTGACATGATAAGAATCTCCTCAACAACTTAAAATTGGCTCATTAACAATGTTCTGTTGTTTATCAAACAAGGTTTAAATGATAACTAAGCAATACATTTATTAGAGTGTTTCTAAGAAGGTGGAACAAGACATGAATTTAATGTCTTTGTATTTCAAGTCTAACCTAGTCAGATGGCTGTGACTTTTACATGGAAGTGGCTGGGGCCTTTATACAGGCAGAAGACCAACATGTTAAATTGTTGCCAAATTTGCGCAACCAGGTGTGTGTCTGAAAAGGGTAATAGGCTGTGCTTAGCCCAAATTAGTACTGCGTCACATTCAGGATCTATGGGGGTAGCTAAACCAAACAGATTGGCCCCGTCCCAAAGAGAGCGAGCTCCTATCTTATGAAGCCTGTCTCTTTCATTCTTAGATTTATGATGTTCTATTTGCCATTGATACACAATTCAAATGTTAGCAGACATCCCCGTCTGACCTGGTAGACATCTTTTCTGCAGCCAAGCATGACTCAGCTGGAGGGCCAGGGAGGCGTTGGAGTGCTGGTGCTGGCCTGCCAGCCCCAGACGCAAAGGTCCACAGTCTGTCTGGTAGTCCTCCAGCTCTGGACACACCCACAGAGGACACTACAACAACAGGTTAGACTGTAGGACACCAAACTGAGAGATTTCAACAACCAGGTTTATTTCAAACATTTCACACTACATTTCACTGAGCAACCTCTCACTGAAAACACTGCATTAGTCTGAATGGTCACTTACTCGGGTCTCTTTGGCCCGGTCCCTGAGCACAGCCATCGCACCCTCTGGTTGTTTCACTGTGAAGGCAGGAACCCCTGGCTGAAAAAAAGCACATGATTCACAGCCAGTGAGATGAAGTAGAAAAATACAATGAGTAGTTTTATTTTAAAGGACTTCAATGTCTCTCCAAACTCTGAATTCAAGTATGAAGAAATCTTTACTTCCAACTGACCATGAAAATAGTAGTTTGACAAAAAACAACACATAACTCAAGGTCCACTTGCTAGCTTTTACCAGCGCTTTCAAACACATCTCACAGTCTTCAGAGGATGGAGTTTTGGCTTTACTCAAAATCCTGGCTACATCAAAATCAACTCAAAAACCAAAGTTGAACATCTCCATGACAATGGAACTCCATCTGCCGATGAAGACGGAGATGAAGCTGAAAGCACTAAAAAGCTAGTAAGTGGCCCTTGAGTACATTTTTTTCTGTTTTATTACTTGCAATATTTAGTGACACATTAGTGATGTGTGCAGCCAGCACACCTTGAAGATGCCTCCTTTTTGCCAGGCAATCTTTTCAATGGTATCTCCCAGAATCTGAGTGTGGTCTATACCCAGAGAGGAGACACCACACACCCACGGCCTCCTGTTGACAGAGGAGAAAAACACATTGGTAAAATTGGATTACAACACTGATAAAAGTTGTAAACAAAACTTTATGGTGGCATTTTATCAGCAACTACAAGTGGTGATAAAGCATCTTGCTAAGCAACAGTACACTTAAGTGTAACTGGCAAGGTCCTCAGTATTATCATCATTTGTTCATCTGTTGGTGCTAAGCACACATTACTGCCAATTGAACATATACAGCACTGTGGCATCATTTTTGTGAGCTTCTTTTCTCAGTCTGTTCAGGCATGGTGGATCTCACTGCTCACACCAACCACCCTGTTATTCATAACCAGGAGAGAAAACATTCAAGAGAAACAGAACCCAGGCTCAAAGGTAGTGTTTCACTGCCCTCTCTGGTCTAATTTAAGGTTGTTACTGATTACACTGGACATTTTACAAGAAAAGGTATTTGTAGGAGCAATTATGTCTGTGTATTTAGTTATGTTGATTTGTAGTCCGTATTAAGTTTACCACGGGTGGCAGTGTTGATCAGGGTGGTAGACATAGTATATAGACACAGGTGTACACAGCTTCTAATCAAGCATGGGGACGGGGAGAGCTCATGGTTTTTACCGCTACGCTACGCTACGCTACGTCAGTCACGTACAGTCACTACAGAAAGGCAAGATAATCAGCTCATAGCAATGGTTCATTTGCAATGTAAAAGTACTTTGGCTGTATGTAAATCTTCATTAAATGGGAACCTCACCCGACAGTAAATATGGCCTGGACCTCTCCTCATTGAAGCGTGTTAAAAACAAGTTCTCCCGCACCCAGCCCAGTGGCTAATTGCTGGTCAGGATAGTCGCTACAGTATTTATCGATAATGCTCAATATCTGTAGGGTGCTTACTTTGATCTTTAATGTTAGAGCTTTAGATCTTCCCCTTACTTTGAACAAAACAAATGCTTAGAATGTTGGTCACCTTCATCAGACAGTTTACAGATTGCCTCATTAACGTTATCAGGTTCCCTGTTAGCATTGGGTTTAAATACGAAATACTGTCAAACAGATTTTCACTTTGACGCCAAATCCTCCACCATCGTCTTGTCGGTCAACTCTCGCCACGTGATAAGTGAAATCTGACTCCTGCTCCTTTGTGCTGTGACTCTGCTGCTGCTGCTGTACAGAGCAGACACTTTCACTTTATAACTGTAATGTCCATCGTCTGACGAAATATTGATAACACGTTTAGTATTTTACAAATTAGAGCTTTTTGATTTGATGAACGTGGGTGCTGATACGCGAAAATGAACTAAATGGGTTTTATTTCTATAAAAAATAAATTTAAAAAATAACAGGTGGTGGTGGGCAAGTAATGTAATTGGTGTGTAATCGGTAATCGCATGCCCAAACACTGTAACACCAACTACCGCGGCAAGCCTAAGGCCAACACAGATGCCACTAAGAGACAGAAGTATTTTATTTTCCATGTCTGTTGATTCATACCGAGGGCAATCCTTCAATCTTTGAAAGAGCTGCTGCTTCACATCTGGGAAACTTTACTGCCTCTCCAAACTCCCGGCAGATGTCTGTGGTTGTAGGTACAGATGGTGAAGGGCTTTTTGGCTTTAGCTATGCGGTTGGAAACAAGGAAAGATGCAGGTGTTTTGTTTGAAGGTGTCATTATAGCTTTGATGGCTTCAGTGATTCATTTGAGATTAACCCCACAAACAACACCCAAGGGACTGCTTTTTGCCATGACACTAGATACAACAAGATCAACAACAACAGCATGCTTGTAACACGCAAAATGATTTGGGTTTTTTTCTTTTTGGCGTCCGCTAATCAATTAAAGTAGATACATTCACGTCACGGGGTAGTGGAGGTTGTCAGTTTTTGTCAGGTGACATCTTTGCTGCCTGGTAGTTCAACACTTCACGGACCGGTAACTGGTCCTGGCCCGGTCATTGAAAAACAGTGCCCTGGAGTAAATCACTTACTTTAAGACAGAGTTTTGCTATCAGACCACAATCATTCAAACAGCAACTGGCTAAACTGAAGTACAACTGTTTCATATCAGTCAGTGCGTTTATATGCTCCTGAGTAACCAGGTTACAGTCGGCTTTCTCCAGCAAACTGGTTTCTTAAACGTCATGTAAACAAGGTTTCTATAATCAGCTGGTCCCCAGCTGTCTTTCCTCTAGAAGTCTAAATAAGTTAGTTTCCACCACTAAACATCTGACTATTTGTAAAATACGTACACATGCAGCATGACCACTAGAGTTTAAATGAGCAAGCCTGCTGCATTACAGGCAGATTTTTGTCCCACACTCTGTTATATGTCCAAAGTAAAAGTACTGGCTGACTCAGCTCCTCTATGTTCCATGACTGGACACTGTGCGTTCTTAAGTAAACAGTAACTGGGGTCATGGCCCTTAGATAACTGGAACCTGCTGTCAAGGTGAGAAAGCTACAAGTAACAGACTCTAGCTATGAAACAAATTAACAATTGTGTGACAGCCCCTTACATGCTCACTTATAAGGAGTAGACACAAAGACTTTTTTTTGCTCTTTGCTAGGGGCGTAACAAAATATTGATACACTTGAGTACTGTGATATTATGTTTTGTGATACTGTATTGATTCTCAAAAACACTATCGATTTTTAATTAATAGTTTACATGCAAAGATTCGGGGCAGTGGTTAATTTTGTTGTTTAAACCCCTGACTCCTAGCAGCGCATCACATAAACTGGCCTACATACTACAACAGAATATGAACTTTTAAAGCAGGATCTAAAAATATATACCGTCTGTCTGTAAATATATATGTTACACTGTTGGTTTAATATATTGAATCGTAACCCCTGTATCCTGATACGTATCGTATCACCAGATTCTTGCTAATACACAGCTCTACTCTTTGCTGTGGAGACTGATCTCTGTATGCTTGGAGTCCAAGCAACACCTAACATGCAACATATTAATGCTACTCTTTTACAGACAATCTTTGTTCACGAGTGTCTGATCTGAAGTCTGTTCTGAAACTTTTAAGGACAATATCAAGTCTGAATAAAATTTGTGATCAAGAAAATAAAGATGATCAAATTCTAGTTCACTATTTCCAGCCTGAAAGAGGTGAGTCAGTTACAATGAACAGCAGCTTTAGAAATGGTAGTACCTTATAATGTTGGTGCAGTCATATGCTCCACCAATCCCAACTTCGATTACAGCTAAATCCACCTGGACAAAGAACAGAGGCGTTTAGATTGAAGGCAAGTTAGTAATTGAAGTCATAAACGGTTTGCCCTGCTGGGGGGCTGGAGGATGGTGATGTTAATCCATCAGTCTGTCGCACACAAGTGCAAAGAAAAGGCCAGACTTCATTTCATTTCTGAAGAGTTTTCTACAGTCAGAAAACTGCAGAAACATATCGGATTCAAATCTAATGGCTGGAACTTTGCTGTGTATGACCAGCTGCATGAGTGTTTCACATCAGCACCAAATAATGAGTCTATTTATGTATATATGTATAATTCCCAACAAACATTGGCTTCCTATTTGCTGGCTGCTGCTGATAGCGTACCTTCTCCTGAAGAAACACATGGAAGGCCAAGATGGTGAGGAAACGGAAATATGCTGGCATCGTCCCTCCATGGGCATCCTGAAGAGTCAGAGAGAAGGAAAAAACTGACTGATTTACCTTGTTGGCAGAGTTTCTGTAATAATATACACCAGTTAATGCAAACACTTACATGATGGGTTTTTTTGTATTTCTAAATCATAATCTCAGCACTCACTCACTCCCTGTAAACACTCGTGCTGTATCAGTAGGCAAACAGTACATTAAAGCCACTATGTGCAGAATATTTCTGACTACAGCATCACTTACATGATCAAATGATCTTGATACAATAGGTTATGTTTGTAGAAAAAAGAGAAAATCCTGGTGAAGAGTGGTGCAGTCTGTGGGTTTGCTTTCAGCCAATTTATCTCAGTGCCAGTGTCTTTTTTTTTGATAGCACTGCTGCTTCCTAATCAGACATTTTCTAATTCTACACATAAAGGCTTAAAGCTACACTAATAGTGCCTGATATCAGACAGAATTGTCAACTTGTTACACTCCATTTCCATCTTCAGTCTGACATTGTCTCCAGTCTAACCGATTTCCCCTAACCAATCACTAGAGACAAACGTATCCACCCTCAAACTGATGCGTAGCCATGGCAACATACTGGTTTTGCCGGGGTTTTAAGAGTGGAGCGGAGCAAAGTAAAAACAAGCTATGATGTCGGCCGATGTTGAGAAGACATGCCATTCAGATTTCAAAGTAATTGTTACTTTTAATCGATTTAGAACTGCCTCGATAGCAGCGTCTAGCTTGTCTATAGTGGTCTACAGAGCTTACTGCAATCTTTCAGCTCGTTGTTTTGGTTTTACAGCCCACAGCTTTACCATTTGGCTCACACTCAGCAACCTTGTTGTTTCTTGCCACATCTGGTTTTAGTGACAAAACTCTAATAAAGCCACTGCCCACTACCTGCTCAGCAGCAAACAGCAGACAGACACAGTTAGAGACTAGCTGGTGAACACAGTGGAGCATTTAGCAGCTAAAGAGCCAGATATTTCCCTCAGGAGGTGGTGGAGACCAAAAACAGAGCTAACAGAGAGGGAAGATTGGACTGACATTCATCAACTTTACAGGTTGATAATGTGGCCAAAACATTCTAAAAATGAATATCCAATAGGATTCACTCTCTAAATGAACAGTGCCTAGTTGTAAATGCTCGAATGTCCTGTTTGGAGTTACATTAAATACAGTGATTTATCTTTGATTGTCTCTTAGTGGCATTACTGAGTATTTTTAAAAAGAATGACCATCAGTGTGTCCAAAACATTTAAGAAGTCAAACTGCACACTGAATGCTGGTAATGTCACCAAAGTGCGCTGTCACATGAGGGTCACGCTCATCCTGACACGAGGGTTCTCATTTCTATTGGACTCAATTACATCCTGTGACACTGATAATACAGGCTGAAGCCCTCCTCAGGCTAACAGGATGTACAATCAGGTAAAATGCCACAGAAATGACTGCTGGGAATGCCGACCGTTACTTTTAGACAATTAAAGGTTCATCCATTTAATCATTTCAATGAGTGAAGTCAATGAGTAGCCAGGGTTAGTCTGGCACTCCATTTACAATTAAACCAACATCAGTTACACTTAAAGCTGAGAAGGGGCTGACATCTCTGCCGTGTTACATGACCTACCTTAGTTTCATCCAGCCGTCCATAAACCTGCCAGAAGTATTTAGTGAAGAGCTCTTTTCCAATGGGCTGACCGTTGATTCGAATCCTCTCCCTGACTTGGACCAAATGTGGGGAACTGCAGCCAACAAGGAAACCATGTTATTTTCCCTATTTTACATGTAATTGATGAATTTATGTCACTACACTTGCAGGTATAGTAACATAATATGTCGTAGATCTGTGTCAAAAGTGATGAGATTTTAAATGAATCTATGTAATGAAACATGAGATTTAAACAGTACATTCCTGTGCATTAACTGGCCTTACGAAACAATCTCAATCTTTCCTCCTGTCGCTGCTTGTTGTATTCAGGCTACTCAAACTGTCTCTCTGTTTTTACCTGCAGTTCCTCTCTGTAATCTTTACTGGATGATCAAACTACTCAAGCTGATCAAAAAGTTCAGTTCATTATCATCAGTACTGTTGAGGGCATACGCTTAGATTTCACTGTGGAAGTGTGCTTCCAGTACAGCTGGGTGATGTGGGAAAATGAATAGTAATCCAGGTGATGTGTGCCAAATTTTCACTTTTTCATAAAAGCATGATACACTGATTGGTACACTTGTACAGTTTGTGGGCCCTGAAAATCTTCAGAAATGGAGCCATCACAAAAATGCCTCATCACGGCCATTTTAGTTGTCTGAGGATTGGTCAGTTATGTTGTCAAAAACAGCAAAACCATACAATTAAGCCCATGTACTGGCAATATCATCCCTCTGTATGATATAGTGTCATTTTTATTCATACACTGCACTTTTACCTGTAAAATCCTGTGCGGCAGCCATAACTTCTCAAAATCTGCTCAGTAAACGCGCATGTTGACCCCTGAAAGATAAACACAGTCAGGGGCCACCCTCCAAGAGCTGTCACAATATTTTGCACGTTTGGAAACATGTTTGCATGACCTTCTGTCAGAGCTTGCATAAGCTTAGAGCTGCATATTAAAAGGAGCACTCAAAGTGTAAACAAAGGGTTAACCAGATCACTGTATATTTATAATTCAAACTCTTCAGTTCTGTATGTGAATACATCTCTATGTGACTCGTAAGGTCAAATAACTGGTCCTTTAAACTGCAACATACAACACACACACCAGCAGCCTGTGTGTCTAGTCAGCTCACCTTGCCCTTTGTTCCTGTCACATGAATGATATTGAGATGGTCTAGTTCCTCCACCTTTGAAACACACACACACACACACACACACACACACACACACACACACACACCAGATAAGACTAAAAGAAATAATGAGTCTATCACATTAGACAACAATAACATTGTTTATAACCCCTGAAGTCGTCACTATTATGTTACAAACGTGCCCTGTGCACCATGTGAGCTGATAATAGTGACTCACTGTGAGGCCGGATCGTTCCAGGAAGCCTCTCATGGCCAGGAGCTGCAGCTGAGGGTGGCTCCGCCCTCGTCGGACCTGCTCCAGAGCGCTGGCATTGGTCTGTAGTGTGTTCAGAGTGCAAATGGCATCCTGTGGCCAAAGCAGAGAGTGAAGGGTTAGAACCACAGCACGCTTAAAAGACAAACCACCGTCATCTACACTGCACAGGACAGAGGCTTGAACCATACAGGCACCTTTTTCATTTCACTTCATTTCATTTCAATGAGAGCAACCAGTTAAGGAGAGTCAGGGTCTCATGGCTGTCTGTCTGACAGTAGCTTGTATTGAAGTCCAGCTCTTATCCATCAGTTGATGAAATGACTACACTGACTGGTCAGCTAACAATACATGTCATTATGTAAAAGGAAAACTTTTCCTTAAGCTGCTGGACCTGGAAATGTTTAGTGCTGAATTGACCTGTCTATTAATCATTCAGATTATCAACAGAAAAATGAATCATTCCTCAACGAACAATGCCAAGCATTCACTGTTTCAAGGTTTTCTGGCATTGTAAATTGTGGTTTTGGATTGTTGGTGGGACAAAGCAAACAATCTGAAGACGCACTGGGATGCATTTTTCACTGTTTTCTGACATGAAAATGATAGATTAAACAATGATGAAAATGATCATTAGAAAGCAACTTTTTAAAGAGCTGAGTGCCCCAGACACGGTAGGGAAGTCAGAAAGTATTGAGAGATGGACTAACACTCGTGGAAGCTTCATATTTACCATACAGACATGAGAGTAGTATCAACCTTCTCATCTAACTCTCTCCCAGAATGCTAATAAGCGTATTTCCCTTCCCTGTTATGCAAAAACAGATATTTCACTGGGCCAACAAAACACATGTATCCCATTATAAATAAAAAAGTACCAGTAAGGAACGGTTACTATTTTTAGTAGTTTTGAGTGGTCAATACACTGTAGAATATATAACATTAAAATTCGTACAAGCAAAAATTCACTGCCTCCAGCTTCTAAAATGTGAGAATTTGTTTTTCTATCATATTAAACGTATTATCTTCGGGTTTCTGACAGACAAAACAAGACATTTGAATATGTCAACTTGGGCTGTGGGAACCTGTGATGGACATTTGTTACTATTTCCTAACATTTTAGGCACCAATCCATTAATTGAGAAAATTATTGTCAGATTAATTGATAATGAAAACAATCTTTAGTTGCAGCCCTAACTAGCTGGGAGAGAAATCCCATCAATAATGGTGGAGTCAAATGGACGTTTATAATAGAACAAGCATTAGCTAACTATTGATATTAAGCAGACAGTGGCATTGTTGTGTCATGTACTGCCATGGACAGTGGCTGTATCATCTTGTGTATGTGTGTATTTAGGATACAGTAGTGTGAGTTGTATTAAGTTAAAACAAAACACAACCCCCAGAAGAAGAAAGGTTTACACATGATGTCAAACTGGCCCAAGTCAAACTCTCAAACATGGCATCAAAGAAGAGGTTTAGACCACGTGTAAGCCCATTGGTTGCACTTTGACGTGGAGTCAGACACAGATAGTACAGCTGACAGTGGGAGCTCCGTCTGTCCACAACTTTTCATAGCACAGTCACTCAGCAACCTGCAGCTTCTTTCCCACCTTTTGGTCACTCGGCTCCGTTGACAACGCCAGCTAAAGTTTATGTAGTTTCATGTGGTCCTGTCAGCCATGTTTCTATCCATCTCAAAACTGTGCAGTCGCTGAGAGTTGTGTTACAAACTTGTCAAACTAGCGTTGGAGGCTAGCTAGCTCGCTAGTAGCCGCCGCAAAGACGGGTAGAAGAGACTGTTACACCGCTTACCTGGTAGTCCATGCCTGGTATCTGAGGTGCCGTCTTGGTGCTGTAGTACCTGACTGGAGGGCCCGCCAAGCTGCACGCCCAGTCCCTCTTTCGGAGCCGCGCGGCAAACACGCAGCCCTGCTGCCACACGCGCGACATGCACACCATGATGGGCGTCGAGCTGTCACAGGAAGCTGCAGCCAAATATGGAAGGTTTCTTTCAGAGACGTGATGACGTTGTGATACGCACACTAATTTTACAAACCAGCTTTTACATATCTCCTGGAACATTACACAGAAAAACAATTATGTGCAAATAATAAATCCTATTATTATAATCTTTCAAGACAATAAAAAATGAAGGGGTGCTCAATTGTGTCAAAGGCTTTGTAAAAAACCCTCAGTGATCAGGTCAGAATAATTAATAGGATCAAAAAACAATCTTAAGGTTATTGAAAATATGTCTCTTACTCATAAATCCAGATTGATTTTTACATATAATTGAGTCTTGAACACTTTTAAATCTCTTGGCATGGTAAACAATTTATAATCATTATTGAGTAAACTAATGGGCCTCCAATTGTCCAGAAAATCTTTTTTCAGTTGAGGCATTAGACAAATTACACCCTGTGTCATGCTGGTAGGAAGTGTAGATTTTGCAATACTCTCTGAAAATACTTTCAAAAGGAGTGGTGCTGCATGACACATTCACATCAAAATATGTAGTACCACTACATTTTAATATGCATTTTTGCAGGTGGTATTACTCCTCCGGGTCGCCAGGTGTCGCTTTCAGTTCATTCTACTAATGTTGTCCCACACTGCTGTCTTCAAGTTCTACCCTAATCATAAGTTTTACAAAAATAAAGTAGTAAATACAGCAGAGAAACAGTACAACACGGGATATAATTATGGAAAAAAAATTTCTATGACAGCTGAGTTGTCACCAGATGACAAAAGGAGGTATCACAAAATACAAAAGTCATTCATAGCAAAGTGCTATAAAGGAAGGAACAGAATGGAGGAAATCATCACAGCAGACTTAGATTGGACCACGGAGGTTTAAATGGCACTCTGTTTGTGCTGGGGAAAAGGAACAGTGAGAAGTGTGGAAACTGTGGAGTTGCATGAGAAAGAAAATGGTGAACATGTTTTATGCACTGTACCATGTATGACATGCAAAGAGAAAGATTGCATGATAAAATCAGAGAGGCTGGATACTGGTTGGGATACTGCGAACAGACGAAGGAGTAGGAGTCGCCAGGATGGCACTTTTTTCCTTTTTAAATAACAATGGGTTGGTGGGTAGGATATAAGAAATATGATGAAATTATGTGCTGTTGCACACTCCTGTACAGTAGGTGGCGGTATGTACCTTTAAGCTGATTGTTGCGATCCGCCATTTAAAGCGAGAGAAGAAGAAAAAAGAAAAAAAAAAAAAAGAAAAAAAAGAAGAAGAACAAGGAGGAGGAGGAGAAAACTATCTTTTCCAAATATCTTAGCAGAGAAGGTTTGGTCAGACCCTAATAAATTCCTCATTCCAAATAAAATAAAAGAAGTTCACATGAAGATATTACATAGATACTACCCTTGTAATAAATTACTACATACATTTAAAGCAGATATTTCTCCAATATGTTCTTTCTGTAAAACAGAAATTGAATCAATTTCTCACTTATTCTATGATTGTATTTATTCTCAAGAATTCTGGGTTGAAGTTGCTCTGTTAATTTATCTAAGTTTTAATAAATTAACTCCAATATTGGAAGACATGGTCTTGTTTCTGAATTGTAATACAGACTCACAATTAACTAACAATGCTCTCAAGCTTATCTGTCTTATAGGCAAATATCATATCCATAAGGCCAGAGTGTTTCAATCCACACCTAATAAACGTCTGTTTTGTGTTGAATTACAACATCTCTTTGACTCTGTTTCTAAGATAACAACGAACAAAAAAGCTATTATGACTTCCCAAATAATCGCAAGAATACTTAACAACAATAAATAAGCTGTGTAATATTTGATTACTTCTCCCTCGTACAGGTTAATATTATACGTATTCATTTTTGTTCTTTGTTGTTTTTCTTTTTCTCCTTTTATGTTTGTGATTGTTGTTTTAAATTTGAATACAACATGTTAAATGTTAATAATTCAGTATGTTAAGTTGTAACATGTCTAACTTTACATTGTCTGTATAACTTGAAATGTGTTCATTAAAAAAAAAAAAAAAAAGGAGGAGAAGAAGAAGAAGAAAAAGAAGTTGAAGTTGAAATGTGTTTATTGTTTGGTTTGTTTTTCTATAATTATTATTAATACTGTTATTTAATTATTACTTTATTTACCTAATGATAAAGTAATCCAGGGACAATAACTCATACTGCAGACTCCGGTACAGTAGGTGGCGGTATGCACTTTATAAGTAACGGTTGCAAGCCGCTTATAACTAAAAGAAGAAAAGAAGAAGAAGAACGGGACAGAAATGCAGCGAGAGAAAACTAGCAATGCCGGCGGCGCGGCTGAAAAGTAAGAATAAAGCTGTGTACTTATAAGACATTTATATTTTCATCAATTTAAATACACTGGGTCGTGTTCTGTATTGCTCGTGTTTAAACGTAAATGTCTTAATATCGACTGAAATGTCTCTTCAGGCCCGACCGGGAGGCAGCCATAATGTCCAAATACTACGACGGAGTTGAATTTCCTTTCTGTGACGAGTTCTCCAAATATGAAAAAATGGCAAAAATAGGGCAAGGGACCTTTGGGTGAGTAGTACAGTAGTACACACACATTTTATCGTTTGAGTGTATCTGTAAATGTGTTGTTATGTGTGTTTGTTTGGCTAACGTTAGCTGTGATGATGGCTAACTTTAGTCACAAGGAATAGCACGTTAGCTACAAGAGAACAAGTAAACATTGAAAAGTTTTGTTTTTCTCCGTGTGGTCAAAAGTCGTTTTTAAGACTAGATATGTTATATGTTTAGGAGACTCTTTTAAAATGTAGCTTACATTGTCACACAACCTAGTTTTAACCTGATGAGATAGGTGCTGCCTAGTGGATTGTATATTCACCTAAGTAATAGAAGGACGTTCTGTAGTCTATACTTTATAGACCGTATAACGTACCAAATGTGTAAGTGAAAATACAAAAGTATTGACAATACAGCTGTAATAAATGTCCAAGTGGAAATTAGCATAATATGTTTAGCTATTTACCAGTGTAGTTCATACTTACAACCACGGTTTCTTCCTTTTGTGAGTGAAAGTGCTTCATTTGTAGCGGTCTCTTGTGCTGTAATACTCTCTTCACAGGGAGGTGTTCAAAGCAAAGCACAGGCAGACAGGGAAGAAGGTCGCACTGAAGAAAGTTTTGATGGAAAATGAGAAAGAAGGGGTAAGAGGCCGTTCAGAGTCTAATGATATGCTGAATGTCTGTACGACTGGGACACCTGTGTTGCGCTCTAGTCCATATGACAGAAAAGGCACATTCAAGTAAATAATTCCCGTTTATTACAAGTTGGGTCTAAATTTTTAATGAATTATGAATTGCTGAGATCTGGAAACAATCCAACTAAAAAAAGTCAGATGGGGCAAGAAACATCAGCAATCAAGATGATCAGACAGGTTGTAAATAAACCCCCAGGTTAGCCAAATGTATTTGAAAGAGAAGGCAAGCTGTAAAATGATTAAGCTACCTGTCTGCTGCAAACGTCCATTACAGTTTACAGGCTTCCGAGTTCAACTTTGACCTACAGTTCTTGCCGTAGTTGTACGTGCATGCAGTTTTCCTGTGTAATGAGAGACAACAATCAACATTCGGGTGTACTCACCGTACATCAGTTTGACCTCCAAATAAAGTCTTTAAGATAATTTGCAGCTCAGGACGTAGAGCAGGCCGTCCATTAATTACAGGTTTTGGGGTTCGATCCCCAGCTCCACATGTCAAGTGTCCCCTCCTCCTCTAACCTCTCTAAGGCCAGTTTAATGTAAAATGCTGCCAACAAAAAAAGCGCCAGTTTGACTGACTGACTTGGCAGTGCCATTCACTTTTTTTTGAGGGACTGTGGATTAAAAGCTGCTGCGTACACCCTGTGCTTACAGTGCTGCTCGTCTTTGTTCTGCTCTGGCTGCATAACTGAAAGTATTGACAAAATGCTGAATTCATGTTAGTGCATCATGGACTATGTCCATGGACATCAGGACTTCTCAAAGTCCGGACCTCGGTCTGCATCTGGACCGAACGGCAAGTCAATCTGGACCCATCCCAAACCTCGTGTTAAGAAAACAATGTGTTATGAAGTGTAACGTTTTCTATGTTGAAATACATACATACAATATTGATCAATAAATTGTTAGTGACATTGAACATACAGTGTAGCTGGAGATCGTTCACAGCGATCATCCAGATGAATGTGGTTTTAATGTGGCTTATTTCCCTAGTTGACATCGTTGTCATGGCGACGTTAACTGCTGGAAAGAGTGCTGTGGAAAGATGTGACGTTAATTGTGACAACGAGTGGAAAGACAAATATGCGTTCATTTTGCCCCAATCCAGCACAAAGCCATGTGTTTGTGTGGTAATGTAAAACGTCACTATGACACCAAGCACAGCCATTTCGAACAGCAGTATCCACAGAACAGCAACTGATTGCAGGCAAACAATGCCATTTCTCCCACTAGGTTCAAATGTATTTGTTGAACTTGAATGTACGTTGCTTAAAAGTTATAAGTGAGTTCATGTTAAATGTTATGTTGTTATTGCCAATCGTTCCGGACCTAAAAAGCAGATGCGGACCTTTGAGTAATAAGTTTGAGAACCCCTGTTCTAGACGTTTCTTCTGAGTACTTTGTTTCAGTTCCCAATCACAGCTCTGAGAGAGATCAAGATCCTGCAGCTGCTCAAACATGAGAATGTGGTCAATCTGATTGAGATCTGCAGAACAAAAGGTTGGTGTCACAAGTCTCCAGTCTATACATTTGCTCTAACAATCAATTTCTATCTTCATGCAAGTTTGTGTAGTTCTATTTTTTGGTTTGGTTTGGTATAAATGGCAAGATGTGTCCAACGATAGGAGCCGGAAGCATATGTTTCGTAAAATGCTTTAGATGGTTGATGTTTTCATCCTTTCCTTTTGTTGTTGAAGCTACTCAGTTCAACAGATACAAAGGCAGCATCTACCTGGTGTTTGATTTCTGTGAGCACGACCTGGCCGGGCTGCTGAGCAACGCCAACGTGAAGTTCACCCTGGCAGAGATCAAGAAGGTTATGCAGATGCTGCTCAATGGATTGTACTACATCCACAGAAACAAGGTGAGACATCGATAAAGATCACCATCCACTGGTTCTTTGACAAATTTAAGATCTAAAACAGAAATATATATGGAAAATACATTTTTTTTATATAGAGAGCTGAGAACAGGTCTCTGGTGATGAGGAAAGCTCACACTGAACTTAAGTCTTATCAGCTGATCCCGCTGGTGCACAAGAACACCATCGTAGGAGGATATAACGCCATTTACACTGATACTGTATCATCTAGTTAACATCATGTTGGCATCCTCAATGAATAAAACCAGTTTCCTTTCAGTTAAAGCTGGAAGATTATGAATAACATTATTATACACCTGCATGCCACCATAAAGGAGCTCTTGTATTTGATGTTTGTTTTCTGAAAGTAGATCAATAAGGTAGATGATTAAAAAAAAAAAAATTTAATCTTCTCAGTTTAAACCCCAGAAATACTATCACGGTCTTCATCATAACATTGCCTTCTCGTGGATCAGATCCTCCACAGAGACATGAAAGCAGCCAACGTGCTCATTACCAGAGACGGTGTCCTAAAGTTGGCCGACTTTGGCTTGGCTCGAGCCTTCAGCCTGGCTAAAAACAGCCAGGGGAACCGCTACACCAACCGCGTGGTCACACTGTGGTACAGACCTCCAGAGCTGCTGCTGGGTAAGAGCCAACCATACAACTCTACACAATGCACAAAGGCAGAAATATTCATAATATGCAATGAATGAATGAATGAATGAATAATGAATTACACACGGCTGCAGCTATTTGAAGTGTCTACTGTGTCACCTCACGCATTCATCACACATGCATGATGCACCTGTAAACCAGCATTGGCAGTGATGATGTATCTCAGTCATTAGCCAGGTCTCCATCCAAGTACAGTATATCCCAAATTTTAACCGAATTTTGAGAAAATCAGCAAAAGAAAATGCAGATGAGTGCCTGTTTCCATCCACTGCCATTATGCAAGTATTGGGAGTTGGTTCATAGAGAGAAGCAGTTCTGATTTAGTTTAAAGATACCATGTGGAGTTTCTGTTAACATTCAGTGTTTTTCACCAAAACACGCTGTGTATCTTTTTTAGGTCTGTTGAATGCATTTCCTTACTCATAAAACATTTAGCCGATTTGTCTGCACGTTTCAAACCTGCATTGTTTACATCAGTGTTTCCTGGCTTAGCAGTCTTCTCCTTCACCGCCTTTGCTGGCTCATTACAGCCACCTGTGGATCAGTGGAATAGTGTGACTCCACTGTCAGGAATGTGTATCGTGCCCCAAGAATAAATAAAACACCTGTTACTCCATTATGCTGCTAGTGGTCAAACTCCAGAGGGTCCCTTTTACTTTTGATCCAGTCCTGAAGAAAGCCTACATTACTAAATTATTTATTTTTTTGCTAGGCGAGCGAGACTACGGCCCCCCCATTGACCTGTGGGGAGGGGGCTGCATCATGGCAGAGATGTGGACAAGAAGTCCCATAATGCAAGGCAACACTGAGCAGCACCAGCTCACTCTCATCAGCCAGCTTTGTGGCTCCATCACTGCGGAGGTAGGATGGCATCATGAGATCAGTTTAGACTGAAGTGGCATTACTTGGTGACATAAATCTTGAACTGCTTTTTCTCTCTACCAGGTGTGGCCTGGCGTGGATAAGAAGTATGAGCTGTACCAGAAAATGGAGCTGCCTAAAGGCCAAAAGAGGAAAGTGAAGGATCGTCTCAAAGCCTATGTCAAAGACCCGTACGCCCTGGATCTGATAGATAAACTCCTGGTCCTGGACCCGGCACAGCGCATAGACAGCGACGACGCGCTCAACCACGACTTCTTCTGGTCCGACCCCATGCCGTCAGACCTGAAGAACATGCTCTCCACCCACAACACCTCCATGTTTGAATATTTGGCCCCACCCAGACGGAGAGGCCACATGCCGCAGCAGCAGCCCAATCAGAACAGAAACCCAGCCACCACCAGTCAGACGGAGTTTGATCGAGTCTTTTAGTGGTTGGAGAAGTTTTTGGACAGGTAGTTTACCTGGTTGGACTTTTTCTTTAGTAACAAATGACATGAAAATGAAAATTATTTCCCAGCCGGCCTAACGTTGAAGAAGGCTACACATTCCTTTTTTGGTTGAGGTTTGGCGGACATTATTTTTTATATCAACATTGTTTACAGCTTGTTTGGTTCGACCAGGGACAGGACTGTAAGCCAAGTTATTATGTTCTGACATAGTGCTTTTTTTCCAGCTGAGGATGAAGAGACAGGTGTTAAGCTCTGTAGTCATGGCCTGGGTACGTTCACCTGGTTAAGTTGATTGAAGTTGATTGTTGATCCTTTAATTTTCATAGCCAAGTTTTAGTCTGGCATTTTATTTTTTTGTGTTTTCACACTTGTTTTCTCTTTTGTTTTGTATAAAAGCAGCTGTCTTGTTAAAAGCTGTGCAGTATTTTCTGGTTGTTATTTATAATAGTGAGAAACGTAAGGACACCACCCACATTTCTAAACATGTAAATGTGCAAAAGTGACATACCTGAAATAAAATAGTTATTATTTTCCCTAAACTTGTATGACTTTGTGTGATCATGGTGTTTCATGGGGGTTACACTCACACACTGAAAATGGACCTTTTGCGTAAGCAGGTGTATCTTTGTTTAAAAACAACATGACATTTAACAGCAGCCTGGGCTTTGTCTGCTCACTTTAGAAACTCAGGGGAACTTGAGCAACAAGACTCACTACAGCTTGTTTCAGAGTTGGTGATGTTATTTATAAAAATCTGAGGGGCAGAATGTTGGTAGATTTCCATTTGGACCCCTTCAACTAAATGATACTAGGGAGGGAAAGATATTACAAGATGCTTTACGGATACATTTCAAGACTAGAACAGCAGGTTGACCTGGAGGTGCACAAGATATGCTGTTACACTGAAGTAGCCGCATACACTCTCAATGTTATTTATTTATTTATTTTTTAGATTTCTTGTCAGCTCTCCCTGAAATGTTAATATACCTAGTATTATTACACTAAATTGTCTTTAAAATATGGCCTAAATACGGATTGTGTTAAAATGTCAAATTTCACTTTCATAAAAAACATTCTGCAAGTATTAACAACATAGGGTTCATGTTGCGTATGTTATTTTCTATCTAAAACGTATGGCTCACTTCTGAAATGGGTGTAACTGTGGATGTCAGTGGTGGAAGTAACTATTTGTACTTACGTATTTCCATGATTTTACTTTATACTTCTACGTCACTACATTTCAGTGGGAAATATTGGACTTTTTACTCCACTACAGTTATCTGACTGATGTAGTTACTAGCTACTTTACAAATTAAAGGTTCTATATACTGTGTGTGTGTGTGTGTGTGTGTGTGTGTGTGTGTGTGTGTGTGAATTCCCCACTCGCTTAAGGGTCCTGCGCAGTATCTTAGCTTAGCTTAGTACTGCACTCTTCTGGACAGAGATCTTGGATGTTGTTCCTGGAATCTGCTGGAGCCACTCTCCCAGTTTGGGGGTCACAGCCCCGAGTGTTCCTATTACCAGGGGGGCCACTGTTGCCTTCACTTTCCACATCTTTTCTAGCTCTTCTTTCAGCACAGAACAGAGCAGCTCGGAGAGCAACACACACAGAGGGAGTGTGACGTCATTCTCTGCTCAGGACACCATTACTCCACTATGTCTTTACACAGCAAACAGTTGTTTGATGCTATATTAATGTTCAATATCTCATATATAGCACCTTTAAAGGCTCTGCACACCAACACGTGTTTTCAATTCCTCTGGCTGATTGGTGAGATTCACACTGGGCGGAGCTATGCTGGGAATTTCGTGATGTCACCAAATCCTAGGTACTAATAAGAATGATAACAGGGTCGTCCCGTCCCAACAGGTGCAACAAAACAGAGGGATGTGGGAGGTGTCAATCAAGCACAGTTTGTACACGCCCACACTGTACTGACAGAGGGCTCATTAGGCAACATAAGTGAAGACACCTGTGCAGGTGCTTTAACATTTTCTATACAAAATGTATGATCACTTAACAAAATTTTGATTTATTATTATTCATTAAACTGAAAGCATAATAAGTAGCTAGAATTTGCTCCACCTCGACTATCTACAACATTAAAATGCTGCTTTTACTTTCATACATCAGTAATTACAAATCAATCATAAGTACATTTTTCTGACAAGATACGTTTACTTAAGTTATGTTTAGAATTACTTTTACATGTAACAGAGTATTTTTACACAGTGGTATTGCCACTTTTACTTCAGTAAAGCGTCTGTATAATTCTTCCAGCACTATGAGCAAGCGCAAAATACACATTAACCAAACTGTGAGATTTGACAGTTTATTAACTATTAAGATACATGTTCATTCAGACAAAACAATTCAGCACAAAATCCTGATTTCAGTTCAAAGATTGCACTCAGTTTTGCTCAGATTCCAAACTTGACTGAGTTTAAATGGTCTGTACTTATTTTCCGATTTTCTACTTACAGTATGCAGGACAAAGCACTCCACAATGCCTCTCAATCACACACACACACACACACACACTATCGGTGTAGCAGTAGAGCTGCCATCGGAAGCACCTTGGTTTTCAGCTCAAGGACATTTCAGACACGTGTAGCCAGTAGGAGCCAGGCTCAAACTACCAACCGTGTGATGAATGGGCAACCGGCTCTGAGCCACATCCACCCATCTGACAATTGCACAACACAGAGAGAGGGATGCTGTCTGTAAATGTTGATCTACCTCCTGAACCTTTCTCAATGTGAACTACATACACAGACCCTTTAAAACTAGTCTTACACCCATGTAGATAAAACATGAAGACTTGCACATTGATGAACTGCCCCCAGTAGGTGGCAGCATCATATTACTGTATCATTAAATAGTAGATATACATGTTGTGTATGCTTGCCTGACAGTCTTCATTACTCCAGCTCTAGCAACAACAGAACCAAAAGAACTTTCTACCCATGTCTCTTCCCTGTTTGCTGGAATGGCAAATGTTCCTGTGCATGTCCCCATAGAAGAACTATACTACTTTAACACTGAGTGTTAAAGTAGTATATGTGCATGTCCCCATAGAAGAACTATACTACTTTAACACTGAGTGTTCTAATTCAAACCTACTAAATGGGTTTCATGTAGAACCCCCATTAATGGTTGCATCTACAACCTTCTGTTGACTTTAAAGCTGCATTCCTTATTGTTTGACCACAAGGTTCCCTGAATTTTGTAGAAACTAAGGGTACATTAATCTCACCTTTGGGTCATTTGTTAAAGTGTGTTTTTGAGTGTGGAGTGGGCTCGTCATTGCCCCTTGTGGCAACTACAGCTGTGGTTCTCACCAACCATCAAGTACCAGTACCAGTGGGGGTTTTCTGCCCTCTGTCCCCAAGGGGTAGGAATAAGCCCATTGCGGCATAGCACACCACAATGAGGCAGGACTAGAAAACTTACTTGGACAGGTGACTTAAAGGTGAAATTCAAGCTTTATTGGAAGTGTTTTCAAACTGTATTTTACAGTTTTACAAGAGAAAAGACTACAAGGATGAGGACAAACTGCCCACAGAGACAGTCCTGAGCAGGGCTATGTGTGCCTCCTTATGTGCATGCACTGGATACAGACAAAAGGAGGACTCACATATAAAAGTATTGCTCCAAAGCACCACTGTATAAGTGGTCAAACCTCCACAGGGTACCTTTACCACGCCTTTTATGTTGAAAACAAAATTACATCCATTATGTTGTGGGTCAAATTGACCCGCACTATATAAATACACTCAAAGGGCAAATAATCAGTTCAAATAAGTAACATTTTATTATGGCTTGTCAAAGAATTCAGAAAGATGAAATGTAAGATAATTTGATGTATACACTATATTTAAAATCAATTTAATAAACGATTACTGTCTCTCCAACAATGGCTTTTTAATAATTGTTCTATTAACGTAATGAAGGAATTTTCACTTTCTCTAAATAGTCCTATATTTCCTTATATTTTGTAAAGTAAGTAAGATTTACACTAGATATGGTTTCATCGTTTTTGTCGACATAATCCCCCTCACTTTTTCCTTATTGCTCACATGATGACCACAATGTGCTTCCTGCACATGTATTTCCTGCACTGCACGCACACTTGCTCTTACTGAGGATGGCAGACACTAGAATTATGCTGCTGCAAAGATACAGTAAGCAAAAACATCTATGCTTACCTGCACAGAGAAGCGTGTTATGAGTAACTGTAGATTGCAGAGGCTCGCAGAGGTCACAGATAGGGGATGCTGGTTGCTGCTAGAGCGGGTTGGCCATTAGTCATGGTGGTTTGATCCTCTGCGTCATCGTACAGTTGGTGGTTTGATCCCCAGCTCCTCCTGTCCACATGTCAAAGTGTCCTTGAGCAAGATACTGAACCCCAAATTGCTCTCAGTGCAGTGTATTTGTATGGGAAAAAAGCTAAATAGCTTTGGACAAAAGTGAATGGAATGGAATATTCGATTTTCTTTTAGCTTCGCTTTGGTCTCCACCAGAAAATAATATCTGTCTCTTTAGCTGCTAAATGCTCCACTATGTTCACCAGCTCGTCTCTAACTGTGTCTGTCTGCTGCTGAGCAGGTACTTTGTTGCTGAAAACAGTTGCATTCAGCTGCCAAAAAAGATGATATGAGAGCGGTGAGAGTGAACCAAAACAGTAAAGTTGTGGGTATGTACCAAGAGGTTTTAACTTGGTTCCGAGCCAACTTTTGGTGTGTTATTATGATCATGTCATTTTACATAATTATGATGTGGTCTCAGCAGTTATACTCTTGAAATCATTCATTCCAATGTTATGTCGTAGCACATATGAAAAAAGACTTTTATGTCAGAGTTCAAATCCTTTACTTTGGGTTGAAGGTATTTGTGGAAATCTGGATGTTCCATCTTTCTAAGAATCCTAAATAACCAAATTAGTTATTCTGAAATGGGTTGTTTGAAGTAAAAAGTTCTTGATATATGGAGTTTGCTCTTGAACCTTTCCAGGAAGTGTTGGTGGAAAATTGCTTTTCTAAGTGGAACTGTAGGACCCTTTTTTCTGTGTACTATGCATGCAATAGACAAAATGTAAATGACATGGTGAGAAAAAAATGTTTTGAGAAGGCATGTATGAATATGTATGTATTTGCCACGTGTATGTATTTGTCAGGAATCACCTCAGGCTCATAGTTTCACCCTCGTCAGTCTAACAACAGTCTGTGTGTGGTGTCAAACTGGAGCTTTAGTCAGATGATGGATTGCTCTCTTAGTTCCAGTGCTCCTCCGCTGTCACTTCTATTGAGGAGGAGGGTGTGGGGGGTGGTGGTGGGGGTGGGGCTGCTGTGTGTTGACAAGGATGACAACAACTAACATAAATTAGAAAGTGCTCCAATGGACAGATGGGTCTCCGACTGCAGCCGCCTGCATGCAAATGGAGTCCTGACTCTCCGCCACAGAAACAGCACTGTTGATTATGTGTATGGATGAGAGGCCAGGATGCAAAATGGCACTCTAAACTGTGCCAGGTTTGGGCCACAGTAGGGTACTGTGAACTGGCTCCAAAGGACTTATTATGGTGTTCTTTCTGAATGATGTGATGACACTCAGCTCTCGGGTCTGTTTGGGGCAGATGCCATGTCAGATTGGGATAAATGTCATTTCAGATTCACAGGGGTCTGCCTCCTGAGCGCTAGAAAAACAACTGCTGCTATATTTGGTGAGGTTCTGCTCCGTGGAGGTAATTTAATCTGAACAGCCTGATACATACTCTGCATTCCTGCAGTCTATATGTCATTATATCTTCAGAGGAATGAGAAGCAAATCCCCATCCCAAGAAAAGTACCTGTCATCTACACAGATAAAATCCTTCATCTATTTTCTCTTCTCCAAAACCATCTCCATAGCAGCAAGCGATCTCAGGCTACATCCAGTGAATTCCTGTACTGTAACTGCCATTGCTGCTGAGTTCTTGTTCCACAGTGTTAACTGTGATGTGCACCTCTGTGTTTCTTGGATTGTAATGCTGATGCAAGAGAGATATTATGCATTCACTTTATACCTAGATTTTTAGTGGTGTGGCTCTAGGGCTGACAGTGTTGGTTGGTCGACCCCCTTCTTTGGTCCGGACTGAAGTATCTCAACAACTTTGTCACAAAATGTTTCTAAATTTATGGTCCAAAGAGGATGAATCCTAAAGACTTTTCATTCCTAACTTTTCATCTAGCCCCATTATCAGGTCATAATTTTGTCCAGACCTATTACATTCCCATCAGCCTCCCTCAACAATACTATGTGTTTAGTGCAATTAGCTAATGTTAGCATGCTAACATGCTAAACTAAGGTGGTGAACATGGTAAACATTATACCTGCTACACATCAGCATGTTAGCATTGTCACTGTGACCATGTTAGCATGCTGGTGTTAGCTTTTAGCTCAAAGCACCGCTGTCCATTAGTACAGCCTCACAGAGCTGCTAGCATGGCTGTAGACTCTTCTCTTAGGAGAGTGTTACCTCTGTTTAAAGATGGTCTTCAGTGTCAGATGAATGTCCTTGATCTTTCTCTGGTCATCCACTGACTCCTGGTTGATGACCTTTGACCCCTTCCAGTGGATGCTGTGAGTGTTTTGGTCTGGTGTTCACAGACAGCTGATGTTGTCTGTTTTTGGTGTTCATTCATTCCCAGGATCCTGCAGTTGAAATGAATGGAAACCACATACTTTATAATATGTGAGATTTAGTAATGGGTTTAAAACATGTAAAACCACCTTATATGAATCACACTAGATGCTGTATATGACTCATCAGCATACCAAAGATCTGCTGTCATATAATTTGGCAGAACTCCTCAATTTGTAATGATCTTAAGGCTTTGGTTGGTCACATCACAGATCTCTGATCAAATGGGCTGTGGCTGAACCTACAAACACAATTACACGTCTGTTATAGCTACCTGTGTTGTACATCTACACAGGCTGCTTTATTCAAGTCAGTTGAGAATATAAATGGCAATGGATCAGGTCACCTTTCTGCCCACAAACCCTCTTGCTGTAGTTATTTTCCTTCCTTACCTTCTAGAAATTGATTTGAGCTCTTCCATCAAACCTTCCTTGCTGAGCCACCTTTGGATTTTGTGGAATATCATGACACGCTCATTTAAGTGTGTCAAGTCCTTTAGCAAGACTAATGCTGTGGTCTCTCTCAGTTAGCGTTCTTCCTTTTCTACACTCACTATTTAAAGTGCACAATTTCGTTCACACTGACAGTTATGCTAAAATGCAGTGCACTATGAGTACTATGGTGTACTCATAACGGTCAGAAAGTTGAGTGTGGAATGCTGCACACTTCTCACCCTCAATGGTCGCCATCTTGGCTACGCAGCGGAAGGGGAGGGACCACCAACCTCTGAAAATGGCGACTGCAGTTGCGACTGTTATGGTGAACACCGCACTAAAAGTAAAGGCACGTTCTTTTTTATTCATTTTTAATAAAATTGAATTGAAGTCAAGTGAGCAAACAAGCTGGCAGATATTCTGGCAGGCCTCAATTGCGGTCAGATGTTGGTGATAATGCTCCGCCTGGCTGCAACACACCAAAGAAGAAGAAGAAGAAGAAGCGGTCAGATGCTGCAATCGTCATTTCCGGTAAGTGCACAACGGCTGGGTTCGGTTTGAGAGACTACTAATGTACTAACGGAAGTATCTGAATTGAGACACAGCATAAGAGTCTACAGCCATGCAGTGCTTTAGGCTAAATGTGCTAACATGCTCACAATGACAATGCTTACATGCTGATTTTTAGCAGCACGCTAACACAAAATTTCATGGCAATCCATCCAATAGTTGTTGGGATATTTAAGTGTCGTCCAAAGCAATGGACCGACCTGCCAACAAGCTAACCAACACACTGACACTGCCATCCATAGAGCTACACTGCTAACATGGCCAACAATGCACTGGACCACCAAGATATGTGTGAATATTATTGTAATTTGTATGTGTGGTTCCCATTTCCTCCAGCATTTATCTGAGTTATTTGGGCCCTCACATTGTCATTATCTGTGGTGTCTGGGGGCGTCTTGTAATTACTTTCCACATGAACTCCCAAGTATTCGGACTAGTTATCAGATGTACTTTAGTGCACACTACCTCCCAAGTATCGTATGATTCATTTCAGCCTTCCTCAAATGTTGATTTCACGCTATGATTGCAGGTGTTGCCAGCACAGAAGCTGGGAGTAACACTTTCTCACCGATCATGTTACATTGTTCTTGACACTTTACTTTTAGAAGGCAGGGAGGCTGAGCCAATCAGGTAAGGCACAAGATTTCACTTCTACTCTCTCCATCACTTTCTTCCTTCTCTTTCCCTCTCCACCACCATTTCAGTCCTAGCCAGCGGCGGCTGTATGTGGCTGATGGCATCCGGCGTGCAGGGCAGCACACATGAAAGGGGTCCTGTCACTCACTTGAGGCGACCATATGTGTGCCTGCATGAGCTCTGTGCCAGCAGCGGGCTGCCTCTGCCAGAAGACATTAGGGAAGCAGCAGGGTGTCATTAAGCCGGCACGATGATTGATTAACCGCAAATCGTGAGCATGAGACCTACCAGTCTCAGCTTCTACCTCTCCCTTCACACCACACACACACACACCCATACACACACCTTCCCACCTACACACACAAAGTCACAAAGAGAGCAGTGGGCTGAGGTGGAGATGGAGACAGAGGGAGCCCCCTGCAGATGCGGGGGTGTAATTGCATTAGCTGCCCAGTAGGGAGAGGATGAGCTTGGGTTGCTCTGAAATGAACACAGTCAGGGGGCCACATCAAGCCATTAGTAGCACTTCAGCCCTCTGCTTCACTCCTCAGGCGGATTTCATATGCAGCTATTCTGCAGCGGCGGTTCTCAGAGCTGTGGGGAGTTAATGGCAGCTCCCAGTTGCTTATCCTGTGTCGCTGGCCGTCTTTCTGTGGAGGACGAGAGACTGACTTTAAAGTTGAGCTGTCATTTTATACTAAATCTTGATCAGTGTCTTTACCTCTACGGGAAGAAAAAACAATGGAAATCATGAAATTCAAGACCATTATCAGGGATGTTTTGGTGAAGATCAAACCGTGGGCTTTTAGTACTTTACCAAGTTGTATGGAACAAAAATAGTGGCACAGAAAACTGATAAATAATCAAACTTTATGTTATAGGATTTCTCGACTTTGGTGATCCCCTGACTCTAATCTCATTCAAATTCAAATTCAATCGCAAAACCGTTTCGTGGTGGAAAAGTTGGTAAATCAATAAAAACAAAATGCTAATAATAAATCATGACAAGACTGTAACAATCATGTTTTCTACTTGGTTTTCTACTGTTTGAGCTTTGACTGGGGCTCTTTTCATCACTAGTTGTGTCCTCTTCTTCTGCAATAGCAGAACGGCACCTCACTGGGGAATTAGCTCCATCAACTGTTTATCTCCATGAAGTGGATTGAAATGTGCATTCATTCACATTTTACTTTGCAGATTTTCTGGAAATTGGGTTCAAATGTGTGCTAAAACTGCCCGGCTTTGGTGAACTGCTGTTCCTATCAGGGATGGACGTTTTACTGACTCTCCAACAAAAGAGAAAGAAATAAAGGCAGAGAGAGAAATTTAAAGTGCATAATGTTTATTTGGTAATTATTTGACGTAATCCTGTGTAGTTCTCTGATTTATTAGTCAGGTGTATGGACTACACTGCAGACTGGAGTCTCTGCTAACAGCGACAGCCAGAGACAGCCCCAACATGGGCCCAACGCATATTGAGTAGACCAGCATCATACATGCATCTACGTAAGAAATGGGTATAAGCTCTGTCACAGTTGTCCATCACCTCCTTTTAGGCTTGATCCTGTTAATAGATGAGCAGGCTTTCATGTTCAACTTACAAATGGCCACTGGATGATTTCAGAAAATGCAACACAAAATCTCACTAAGACAAATCCAGAGTCACCGACCCAAAACAGATAAAAAGACAGTTTCCATAAAACGTGGGGAAATCTCATAGAAGCATGTGTGTACAATTACCAGCCTCTAACTGTGTCTGCCTTCCATCTCTACCCCTCTGTGTCCGGGAGTCATGTGGAGACACAGAGAGATGAATGATGAAGTCAGCAGACAGGGAGTTAGCAACGAGACCACTCCGGCTAATGTTTTGTTTGGTATTAACATTCACGAGGCACTTAAACTCCCACTGATTTGGATGAAAAAACATTTGGAATAGAGATCATCAATCAAAGGGCACACACACAGGAGCTGTCAAAATCCCGGGGTGCTCTGCGTGTTCGTGTGTGTTACATTGCTCAAAGGAATTGGTGTTATAAAGGAGAAGCTGTCTCTCTCCACTGCAACTGTAATGATCCATTTTATTCTCTCCTCTCATGTTTGAGACCAGAGGAGGGTCATGAGCACATGTGGTGCACCTGGACTACCCTGGATCCCTGCTTTCTTCACTACGTAACCACGCCAACCCTTCATTCTCTCTTCTGCCAAGCCAACATTTCCACCGCATCACAATGTTGGAGTTTATGTATGTTAGAGTGGAAGACACACTTCATTATGTTGCTATATTGGAGTACAAACAGTCATTTATATATATATATATATACAATACTGATACATCTGTGTAAATGCTTTGATTTTTTAAGATCACTAGTTACAAAAAAGTGAGTGTGTGAATAGATGGTAAGGAGGTCCACCAGACCTCTTTGCCTCAGGCCCCCCAAAAACTACAGTGTGCTCACACCTGTTCATGTCATTGGTGGAAGAAGTACTCAGAGACTTTACTTTAGTAAAATTACCAATACTACAATGTAAAAATACTCCATTACAGTCCTGCATTCAAAATCCTACTTAAGTTAAAGAAGTATTATCAACAAAATCTACTTAATGTATCAAAAGTAAAAGTACTCATATATTATTGTATATGACATTATTAGATTGTTAATACTGATGTATCATTGTGTAAGTAGCATTTTACTATTGTAGCTGGAGCTATTTTAACCACTTTATATACAGCTAGGTAGCCCCAGGGTGCAGGCCCGCCTCCAAAGGGTCACAAGATAAATCTGGTGATTTATATATAAGGGGTCAGTAAAAAAGAAAAAAGGAAATTCTGCTAAACAAATTCTGCATTGATTTTTCAAACATTTCTCTAATCTTTACTTTTTTGTGGAATATTAGACCTTTGTCCCTCTCTGGGCCGGTTCTTTAAATGAAACTATCTGAGAGGTTTTGAGGGGAAATCTGTCTTTCCTGGAACTGTTAACAACTCACAGACCTCTGAAATAAGAGACTCCAACCAGACACGGCTTATTTTATTTCTATGCATTTTTGATGAAGTATTATATAGCCTCACCCCTTTAGGCCTCTAAACATGATTTCAATGAAACAGTAAAGAGTAAAGAAAATCTGCCCTGCTTTGGTTCACTTACTGCCAATGTTAAGTCTGTGGCAAAGAACCTTGGGCTAACTTTTGACAGCCACTTATCCTTTGAGCAGCATACCAGAAACATCATCCAAACCTGTTTTCATCAGTTGAGAAACATCTCAAAGATAAGACACATGCTTAATTTTAATGATACAGACAAAGTCATGCATGCTTTACATCATCACACCTGGTAACTCCTTTTACCTGTTTAAACTCCCTCTCAGCCTCACAGTTGCAGTTTATCCAGAACCCAGCAGCCAGATTATTAACTAAATCTAGGAAGTCCTGTTATATCACTCTGATTTTAGCATCACTGCACTGGCTGCCCATTACACACACCAATACATTTGAAAATTGTATGAATTACCCTTGGCCATCCATGCTCTGGCTCCAGATTATATTGAAGAACTTCTAACCCCTTACAGCCCAGCCAGGTCCCTAAGATCAGCTGATCAAATCTGTTTAGCTGTTGAACCGACCAGACTAAAAACCAGGGGTGACCGTGTGTTTTCGGTTTCGGACCCTTGGCTTTGGAACAGCCGTCCCCTCAGTGTGAGATCGGCAGACTTAAGTTCCTCCTTAAAACATTGTTACAGTTAACAATGTTTTCCTTTCCCATTATCGCATCACTTTCATATTTCCTCTTTATATTACTGTTTTATGGTGTTTGATTTGAACTTAATTGTCCTTACATATTTTAATTGTGCTTGTTTCAGCATCATCATTTTAGTATTTTTATATGGCCTTCCATATATTTTGCACTTTGATCTGTTTAAATTTAAGAGTTTGTTCTTTTTTGGCATTCTATCTGCTTTATATGAGATCATCTTTTACATTTGATTCTTTAATTATTGTTCTGGAAATCCTTTAATCTGGAAAGGACTTTGTGCTTATGCTTGAAAAGTGCTATATAAATAAAATTATTATTATTATTATTATTATTATTCTGTGACGAGGGGTCGCTTAACTAACTTAACTCCATCTAATCAGTTCATTTTGTTAAGATGTTTTTGTCCAAGAAGCCTCACTGAGATCAAGCTGTCTGTTACAGAGACCTGAGAACAAATGACTCCTATTTGACACCGGATGGTGGAAGCTGGACAGCAAATGATAAAATGAAGATCTGGGAAAGCGTTATGCATTATTTTTGCATTCTGTCTATTTAACATTTGCCCTCACCACCTGCATGAAATCTATGTTATTTCAGTGAACATGGCACCATCCTGCTATAGAATGTTTTTCTTTTTAATGTAGTTTCTCAGCTCCACTCTTTTCCTTTCACTGATTGCTCTCTATCTTGTGTACAACACTGTTGAAATTCAGCAGGATACACACTATTTCTTGACAGGTCAGGTTAAGACAGGAATATATCGATTTGGGGAAGGGCAATCTATTTTAATCAGGTGTTGTTGAGACTCTAACACTGTGTTCATGTTAATTTGTCCCCATAGGTATCATAATATTGAAATAACACTTACTGACACAATCTCAACTAAACATTATGAGCTTTGCAAAAGTGGGATTTATTTTTTTGTCTGTGTATATTATCCAAAATAAAAGAAGGCAGCATTTCTCTCAGGGGAATATTTGACTAATCCTTGGTCACGACACACTAGGTTTCTGCTTTGGTTTTACTTTTGACCATGTATCTGCAGGTAAGTGCTTTAAACTGTAGGTATGGAGTTTTTGGGTACAAAGTGGATGCCAGTCATTGTTAACGGGGTTCACCAGCAAGTTGAGGAACTCACAAGAGATAGGTAAAAAAGAAAAGAAAAAGAAGAATGCAGTGGAGGCCGAATTATCCCAACTTTAGTCTGTGGTATGTGTTGAGCAAAAAAAATAAAAAGCTGGATTTTATCCTGATGAGGGTAAACTTTAGGAAACGCCTCCAGAACCACAGAAGACATTATACAACTGTTTTCACAGAGTAGCACTCTCTATCATAGGTCCAGTGATTTTGTGCTAATCTGAAAAAGTTTTAAATCCACTATATGATTTCATTGAAATGTGAATATTTACAGTAGGGTCCCTCTGAATGTATATATTTAAGAATTCAAAGGTATGTTTGTCTCATATGCAAGTAATATGTGCAGTAAAATGCAATATGGTGGTGATGCCCTCTGTTAAGATGCTTTCCACATGACCGTAGTAGAAGATCTTTAGGACCCAAAGAGGAACTGTGAATTTCTTAAGTTGTCTGAGGTGGTAAAGGCTAGCCTCGCATTTCTCACCAAGATGTCTGTGTGTGTGTGGACCATGTCAGATTCCCGATGATGTGAACTCACAGGTACCTGAAGGTGCTCACTCTCTTCACAAGTGTCCCAATGATTCTCAGGGGTTTGTAGTTTGTAGGTTTTGTTGATGTTCAGTAAGAGGTTGTAGGCCTTGCACCATAGTGACAGATCCATAGATGACCTCTTCCAGGTAAGCCTTCTCATCATATACCTACAGGTGGTGCTCCATCCTGTTACTACTGTATCATCATGTGACTCACTGTGGTAGGGAATTTTCATGTCCAATCTAACCGAGTAAGATTAGGCTAAAACTAGACCGAAACTAAATCCGATTTTGAATGTGGTTAAAAGGATTTTGCAGACTTTGCCATTTAGAAATCGCAGTTTTTCAGACCAAATTTGTGACTGAAGCCAGGATAACTCTGAAGCTGTAAGCCTCAGCGGGGTTTGGTGGGAGTCAGAAGTGCTGGACTGATAATTCTGTTTTGTAGATGAGTTTTGACATTTCTGAGCAGATCTGTCATCATACCTGAAGAGCACTAATTCAGATTCTACAAATACAGGAACTCATTCCCAGACCTCTTCTTATTGGAGGACTGAAAGTAGGAAATTAGGCATTGTTATCATATTGTTTATATGAAAATACTGATTAGTGCAGCTTTAAATAATTACAGGGTACAGACTGAGGACCAACAGGAAATGTAGGAAAATCAGAGTGACAATATTGATATTTCTTAGGAAAGAAAGGCTACGGTATCTGTATATTGTATATGTCCACTTACTAAACTTACTCTGGTCGGCCTCAGTAATACTTTGGGGTATGGAAAGGATAGTTTCAGGTTATAGGTAAATAGGCCCACAACATATTCCTACTGAAAAACAGTATGTATGTACCAGTATGTGTACACAAGAGGTAGAAAACCAAAAGAAGACTCAATAGAGATGAATAGCTGCATTTATACAGACAGACTGTGCCATGGCCAGACTATGTTTGCTTTGATTGTGAACAGCTTCTGAGAATGTCAGGTACATGTCATAAATATTAGATAAAACCAACAGCAACATGTGGATGATGATGAGTTTGAGGGTAATCTCAGTGTGAACAGAATGGATTGGTTCCTTGGTGTTTTACCAGCAGAGAGCAGCATGGAGTAACCTGAACAGAGAGAGTGTGTCAGTAGGAATGTTACGGGGTAGGTTACTGGTTTTATCAGGCTTAGGGTTAAACCTAGGCCTCTGCATACATTAAATATGATCAAAAATCAGAGTGGATTAGCAAACGGACCTACTAGGCACAGGCCCTGGGGCCCAAGATGTCATGGCCCCCCATAGCCTGAGAGTCTGTACGAAGTAACATTAAATTTGAACTGAAATTTGAATTCTCCTCACTTTTTGTGTAAGGGAATATAAACTACAACGACTGCGGCTATTGTGCATAGTTTTCCATTTTTCAAACAATGATAACTGTTTTTGGACATCTTTTTAGAAACAGCATCTAAGCTTCTGAGCAGGAGTTTCCCATGGCAGCAGTTGACTGACAACTGAGACTGGAGCATGTCAAAATCCTGTATTGCAAATAAAAAGGTATTTTTCAACAAGCCCAAATACAGTAGTGTTAGCTATCAACCATTAGCGCTTTAAGTCATTGCTCCCTTTATAAAATGTCATCCAAACATTTGGGAGGACCCATTGTACTGTTAAGTTTGTATTCCACGAAAGTGGAAGCAAGCAAGCTAGGCTACCTAGCTTCCGGTCGGAAAGTGGAGGCTAGTTAGCCTTGTTTGCTAACGTCAGCACTGATTCTCTCATGCTCTAGCTAGCATTAGCTGTCATGGGTCCAGATGTGGTGATGGCAAATGACCAGACAGGTAGTCCTGTAAGCTATGCATTGCATACGTCATCCAGTAGCCGTGTTTCCATAAACATATTTTTATGCACATTTTGAAGTCTCGCATTAGAAAATCAGTATGGAAACAGCAAAATTCAATAAAACTTCCTCAACTGCGCAAAAAAGTTTTTACACTTGAGGTGGTTTTTGCCTTTGTCGAAAAAGAGTTGATGCTCTAAATGGGATATGGAAACGCCTTTGCTGAATAAGTTCTGACACAGGGAACATTTAACTCACGACTGATCATCTGTTTCCGTTGAACCGAATTTGTCTTCATCTCCGGAAACATGGCCAATACTAGCTGACATCTAATTCTTCTATTGTGTTTACTGGTGGATTACAGCCTTGTGTAAAGTGTAGCCTGTACCGACAATGTCTGACCAAACTACACTTTGCAAGGAGCATAGTTTATTCGCTCCAAACCAGCTGATGGAAATTCACATTTCTTTTTTGCAACATTTTAAAAGTTTTCTTAAAATTCGCTTGACAATCACAACATGGAGTAACGCAGGGAGTGTTCAAATCACAGATTGTGGTGTAATGTAAACATAAATGGTTTGGCATATAAACTGTTGATGACATCATAGGTCGGGCTGGGATTAGTTCCGGGTTACTACTGTCACTGTATGGCTGAACTGTTACGATGTCCTGTGCTGTTAATATATCTGCTCTTGTTCTGTGGGTAAACAGTCTGAGCATTAAGTCGAAGTAGTTTTTATTGTCTCGGCAGGAACCTATACCCACACAGATGGGACTAAGCAATGGCTAACAACATTGGCCCCCCAGCTTTAAATTCAGTTTGACTTTAAAATTAGTACACCTTCAACAACAACTTCAATATGTTTGACAGCAGAGCAGCTCTGCTTTAATAAATGATGACCTACACCACAGGTTTCCTTTGATGGTGTCCTGTAATATTTTCTGTCGGGTTAGTACTTGTGGAGAGAAATGTCAGTGTGGTGGCAGGAAACTTTGCAAATGATTAGGACAGCATGAACAAAATATTGTTTTCACCCAGCACTAACAAAAGACGCAAAATGGCAGCGAGCGTAGAGGAAGGCTGAAGCTTGTGTGTGAGAGTAGGGGGCCTTTAAGTCTGCGTCTAAGGGCCCATAGTGTCAGAATTTTAAACACTTTGTGGAAACAAATGTCACAAGCGTCTTAATTTGGCAATCACCTCATTCTGAATTCAGACATGAATACCCACATCCAGCAAAAACATTTTCTGTAAAGTTCATGCCTCAGCCTGAAATCTCCCAAAGCCTCCACAGTTAAATATTTTGGACGTTTTCAGCTGGACACATGCGATTATTGAGTTCATAAAGTTCATAGAGGTCTTGTATTTTGGTCACAATCCTTCTATACTGCTTTGTTGAAATGTGTCTAGGTCTTAGATACTCCTTGTCATCTCTTCTTTTATATGATTCCCCAAGCCATGGGTCCCCAGAAGGCTGGCCTGACTGAATATCAAAAAGAGCAATTTGACTGGGTCTTTGAAATGCTTAGCTGTAATGTCAGTCCTGGGCTCTTTCAGATAGAAAGGAGAGGGAAATGTCACTGCAGATTTCTATCAGCCAAGTCAATAAAGAGTGCCCTCTTGGTGGCCAGCTGGGCCTGCCAACAGGACAACTGCCCTTTTATTGCCCATGTTTATGGAGCTTTTAGCAAGGATTTGGAGATGCATTTTAACATTCAGTGTGCACACATTTCCCCCTCAGGGAAAAGACAGAGGTCACCAAAACAAAGACTCTTGTTTCCGTAACAACATTTATTTGTTGGAAAGGTAAACTTCTTATCTTTGGTTTCTGTCCATCACTGCAGGGTAAGGACAGATATAATGGGAGCTGTCTGAATTACCCTTCAACTGTCACCTCTCTCTGTAGGAGTCAGAAATACACAGTGAACCTTTACATGTGACCTGCATGCTTCAGTGAGTGAAGTTACATTCAGTTCTCCACATACAATACATTTTACTGCACAATAATCAATAAAAAATGGCCTTTTAATTATTACACTTTTGGCAACAAATCTTATTTGGCAGCCATCGTGTCATTTCTAACTGATGCTTATGAACTAATTATTACCTATTGATTCATTAATATAGTTAATATAGAACAGGCTGTTCTCTAGTAACTCACCATTATCTACTATAGAGTCCTCAATTCAGAGTTATTCAGGAACTACTCATTAACCATTCGTTCATTATCAGCTCGTTCCTGATTCGTTCCTCTCTCATTCCTTAGTAACTACTCACATTTTTGTCCACCGTATTGTAAAGTGTGACCAAAATTGCAATGTAAGTTTTCTTTTAAATTACGGTACAGTACAGTAGTTTGATAATTACTAGGTAAGGTAATATTGTTACCATACTTCATGTGGTAACTTATCAGCATGGCAGCATGGTAACAAGATAGGAGTGGGGGAAATGTGTCAATAGTGCAGATATTATTATTCTATATACTCTATACTGTAGGTATTTTGTAACTAACGGGTACCCATTCTGTTTTTGCAGGTACAGTATGATCATTACTGAGCAACAAAGCTAGAAGTTTGGGGGAAGATGGGGTAATTCTACTTAGCATTTTATAAATTTGCTGTGATTTATTTCAGAATTATCATATACTGCTTACCTACACTGGAGGGGTACAGGTAATAACAAAAGAGGATAGGCTAACTACATAATTCCTAAATAACTACAGGGTACATTTGTGTTTTTACTTACCAAGACCGAGCAGACCTAAAACCAAAACTACAGGCAATATCTGTACCAAACATCTCTATAGCGTCCCCTAACAACAGCTCCATGGAAGAGCTGCCAGACACTTCACCAGCAAACGTTGATGGTGGACGCTCATTTGTGACGTGTGTGGCTCTCAAGGATGGTCATGCTCATATTAGAATGGGTGCCCAGTATTTAAAATACTTACAGTGTAAGTTCTCTTTTAATTCCTCCCAAATGCCCTTTTGCTGCTCAGTAGTTCATACTGTACCCTGTGATAACAGAATAGGTACCTGTTAGATCAAAAAATAACAGTTCCCACATTGTTACCCCCCTTATTCCCCAACTTCACATCCCTTGTAGCTGCATGCATGTATTGGTACATACTGTACTGGTACACTGTACAAAAAATTGCACTGTAAATTGGGAAGAATTACACTGTATAGCTGTAACTATAGTTATGTGTATGCTTTTAAAAGGATAACAAAATCCTGTGGAACAGTAACACAGTTTTGGGGTCCAATGTAGGATCCAAATTATCAAAACTGATGTTAGAGAAGAACCTTGGCCAGATATGACCTGTCATTACTCAGGTCATAAATTATAAAGGAGACAAACACATATACTTTTACTCAGAAACAAACCCTATTGAGGCTTATTGGACAATGTGCAGTAGAAAGAGTAGTGTGGCAAGCTATTCATGACTCACAGATGACCTGTAGATTTTCTCAGTGTTTTTATCAACTTTTTTGAAAAGCATGCTGAAGTGATTCCAGCTGAGGTAATGGCCACATTACCATCAGGACAAAGCGTTGAAACTATGGGAGAAAGCTCCCCTATTACACTGTAAGCCTGGAGTATGTGGGCTATACAATAAAGCCTTGCTGTTCACTGTAAGGTATGTGGGCTGTAATATGTAGCTTTATTAATTCCAGAATTTGTCTCCACTGTCTGGGCTCCATCTGTAAGTAGGATTTCATTTATACAGCTTACCGGGTTCCTTTTCTGTGCCACTCATTTGACCTGAGCGTTCAAAGGACACGTTTATTTGGTTGTGGTCTGAAAGGGGGGATTTCTGACAGTGAATGCACTGATAGTGGAGGGGTCCATGTCAGTGATTGCATAGTCTACTACACTAGACCCAAGAGTGGAGGAGTATGTGGATCTGCCTCTGAACCTACTGTTAACTATGTACAGGCCTACTACCTCCCTGCCACTTTGATTTATTTTAGAGTCCAGGTCAAAATAAGGAGAATCTACTGGGGTTATATAAATAGCACACAGATATAGATCCCTATCAGTTATGACCAGGGTTTGATCTAACCTTAACCAAATGTGTGATTGACCCTGTTTTACTGGTGAGATCTGATGGCAAAGATCTCCTTTATACCACACTAAGACCCCCCCACCATGTTCTGCTCCTTATTTCATAGAGGGCACCATGACTTCATGATCTCCTGGAGGACAGCAAGTGAGCAGATCATTCTGACACCATATTTCTGTCAACACAATTACATCAACATCTTTGATAGATTTCATAAATTCTGGGTTTCCACTCTTCAGCTTAAAGGTGGAGGAGTGGAGACCCTGAATATTCCAGCAGCTTATATGAAATGAATGCATTAAAAACAACCCAAATGAACCTGTAGAGTGAGACAAATATGAAAATACCTACAACTATCTGTACATTTACAATACTGAATAATAGTTTGACATGAATTCCATGGAAGTATGTTCTATTTTCACTAATATTACCACTGTACTGACCATAGACTGTATATAAAGATAGAGAGCATGACAGCTCCCCAAACGTGAAGCCAAAACATCTGGATCACCCCCTGGTGGCTGGCTGCAGTATAGGTTATGAGCCCCGCCCCCTCCATGTTAGCAGATGGGACATGAGCCAAACTGAATAATCAAAGTACACGTCAAATACATTTTTCCCAAAGATGGTTTCTGTCATTTTAGGTAGTTCTTATCACGCTGATGCTTGTTCAAGTGTTCGTTTTTCTGATCAGTTTGGTTTTAATTAGTTGTTTGATGCTATAGAAACGGAATGTCACGTCATGATTGACAACTGTGAGTGTGCTCGTGATTGGTTCAGGCAGGCGTATAGGTGGAACTCGATACTGCGCAGACTCTGGCTCCAAATGACGTCACCAGTGCAAGATGGCAGCTCCTGTAACCTGTAATATGCTGAATGATCTCAAATGATCTTGTGCTTTTAACTCCTCTTTGTGTGTGTGTATGCACAATGCACATACTGTATGAGCAGGTGCACACACACACACACACGACTGTGTATATTGGTTAAGGCACTCGAAAGACCTTGAAATATCGTCCAGTTGAAAATTAACCCCACCCAAGTTGTTTTGTAAACCTTAAACCACAGCGGTGTCAGATCAGAAAACACTCATAAACCTGTAACAGTGTTGGACGGCACTGATAAACAGTGTCATTCCTCTGATAGAGGCACCACATCAGAAAACACTAATATGGGTCATTCTTAAAGGGAATGACAACCAACAGTTTTTTATCAAGACTGAAAGTTCTTTGTTGACATTTGACACACTAGTTTTCAAAACAATCTCACCTCAAGGTCCATTTCGTAGCTGTTCTGGAGCTTTGGATCGAGTCTGTGTGATATAATCTAAAGCTTCAATAGAGCTTCTAAATGGACCTCGTGGTGAGTTTTCTCAAAGAAATATTTTGTCATTTAATTCTTTTAGTTGAGTTAAAGAAAACAGAAGGACACCTGTGTAAGTGAAGTTCCACCTCAGTATTTTGCAGCCTTGATTGCTTCACACTCTGCTGATCAGTAGAGACCTGCGACAGGAAACGTGATGGAAACTGAACGCTCTTCCTGAGCTGCAGACTCATCTGGTCACCCAGCTGCTTTCTCTCATAATGCTTGAGTGGCTTTTGATGCTCACAAGCAATTTCCTACAGATGACTATCACATTACATCAAATTAAACTGCATTACCTCACTCCCAATGAAGAGGTTTATTTACTTAACAGATGGCGGCCTTATCCTGGGGAAATATGAAACGCGCCTCTTTGGATCCTGCAGGTTTGCTCATTTTTAATTGTTTTATAGAGTCAGGTCAGGTCGTGTGGCTTTGGATTAACACACAGAATTTAAGCCTGAAGGTTAAGCAATAATAATCTGTCACAACGTCTGCCTCTCTGTCCCTCCCTTCAGCCACATTCCCACTTCCCCCAGGCCAATGCATTTCCAAGGAACTCTCCGGACTTGCCGTTCTCCATCCTCCACTAGATTCTCTCAGACTTTAACCACCAGTCCCAGTCACCTGACTCCCACATCCACCTGCTTACCTGTTCTTCATTCCCCAATGAGTCCTGTCAGTACTTATACCAGCCCCTACTCCTTAGTCAATACTAGATTCTCACTGACTACGTAAACAGATATTCTGTTTTTTTGCCCTTATTCCAAAAAAGACAGTATTCCTACTAAGCTGTTTACATGGCTAATGAAAATGAATATTCCACTAATATTCCTGTGTATTCTCTGGCTGTTTGACAAGGGTCGATGCCCTAACATGTCGTTTATCACATCAAACAGCTTGAGCCATTTTGCTTCTTTGAGTCAAAATAGAAGTTTTCCAGCGGACTTGTCTCACCGTGTGAACTCAGCCTCCCTCTGTCATTCATTCAACCACCTTCTTGAAAAGGTTGGCGTTGATGTGTTGATATCCAAGTCTTTCATCGTGTTTAAAAGTAGGTGTGTTTCTCCTTTTCTTTTCTTTTGTGCATGCATCTCTGCCCCACCCTTGCTAACTGTTGGCTAGTTGGTTGGTTTCCAACGCACAGAGCTGACTGTAAACAGGCAAGAGGCCGTGTGTCGCAAACTGAGACGCAGATTCTGAATGTGCTGTATACATGTCCAAAGAAAAGAAAGGAGTGTGCATGTAAACATAGTCAATGTTGCTTATTTCCAGCAATCTGAACCCGAATTCGAGCCTGATCCTGATCTGTTCTTTCTTTTTTGTTGCCTGTTCTGTTCTAACATGGGACTAAAAGTGATAATTTGTGTGAGAAAAACAAGGTTCAGTCATTCATCCCCAGGCTGAAAGCTTCAATGTGTTACAGAACTGGGATCAAAACACGTTCCATGAGGAAGCATGATGTCTGGCTGTTTCCTGTTTTGCTCGGTGCCCTCCGCTCTGCTGCAGCTGCACTGAACGTGTCTCTGAAGCGTCCTGAGTTGAGACCTGGACTCTGTCTGCGAGGCTGCTGACAGCGGAGCAGATAAAGACAGAGGTGGTCAGTGTTAAAGAGGGGAATGGAAATAATGACCTCTGTTTGGCAGAGATATCACCTTATCATTTGCCCTTTAGCTCTCTGACTCCATCATTAGCTCATCAGAGAAGAGTGGAACTGTTGTACATGGCAGGAAGTGTGTATAAAATCTCCTGCATTCAAAATATAACTTAAATAAAAGTATCTAAGTATTGTCAGAAAAATGTACTTATGATTGATTTGTAATTACTGATGCATGAAAGTAAAAGCAGCATTTTAATGGTGGAGCAAATTCTAGCTTCTTATTATGTTTGTTAGTTCAATGAATAATAACGCATGATATTTTGTTAAGTGATCATACATTTTGTATATAAAATGTTAAAGCACCTGCACAGGTATTATCAGCTGAATCTGCAGCTCTCCTCAGCTTTACAGAGCTTAGCCTTTAAAACATTCATATTCCTCAGAGGATGAACCTTTTTGATTTGAATTACCTCATGGCGTCTTCTTCTTATGCCACTCTCAAGACAAACAAACTAAATACAAAAAAATGTAAAAACATTACAGTATGTAGTTTGTTCCATCCTGCACATTGATATTCTTATGTGTAAAAAGCAGTGCAGTCTCTAGGGGACACTACCAGGGCTTTAGGCCTTAGGTTTAGTACTTATTTTTCTGTGTGTGTGTGTGTGTGTGCGTTAGTGTGTGTGTGTGCCTGAATAAGGTTAGGGAGTGCTGGCCACCGGGTGCAGCTCCTGCGTCAACAAATGACTCTAAAGCTATTCTCAGCACCATGTCCTCATTAAAACATTCCCCAAAGTGCCCCTCCATAAAACGCCCTTGGCTTCATGTTTAGGTGTCTAATTAGGGTCCTTGCCTCAGCCTTGGTCCTGGCTTGTGTGTCAGTTTAATGAGGCAATTAGGTATATTAGTGATATTGTATCTGGACTATCAGGAGATTTGAGGGGAACTGGGAAGTGAAGTGCAGGCCGTGGGGGCAGTGGGAGGACAGGGGTGTAGGGTTGCAGACATGTTTGTGCAGGCTCCAGGACTGACCAGCTGTAAAAGAAAAAAACAAATAACGTTAATTCTAAATGTTTAAGAGGGAAACACCGGTCCATCTAGGTTCCATGGATAATTATGAGAAAAGTATAGTAACTACTGCAAATGTGAGACTTTAAAGATTAAAATGTTTGACAGGTAGTTTTAATGTTTAAAGCAATAGTTTGACATTTGCTATTCGCTTTCTTACCGAGAGTTAGACGGGAAGGCTGGTACCAGTCTCATGACTGTATGGTAAATATGAAGCTACTGCAAGCAGCCGGTTAGCTAAGCTAACTAGCTAGTTGTCCAAAACAGCCAAAACGGGCTGCTTTGATCAACTGGCTGATCAAGCTGAGGGTTTCTGTGCCTGCTCTCTCAGCCTTGAGATATGATGAACACTGAAATGTTGATCAGATGATTACACCATGTTGCATTATTGTCTGAGCAGTATACTGGGCATTAAGTATCCTGAAATGGTCCTACTCAGTCAATACTTGGGACCTGTTGATAGTGTCTGCAGACACTGACACAGATCCAATAGTCTCTTGATACTACAGATCATATTGTTACATTATTTCTTAAGTTTTGGGGCATTAAAGGGCTACTTCAACAATTTGCTATTGAAGCTCCAAAAACACTGAATCCTTAAAAGAGTACTCCACCAATGTAGAATTGCACTCCTATAACATTGTTGGATTCACGATTGACAGTTAAAAAACAAACAAAAAGAAAAACAAATACATTACCCACAACTCAACTCAACTCGACCGTTTGGTTGGAGGTTCAGGTGTGCTATATCAGTAGCGGTTAACGTAGACTAGAGCCTCAGATTTGTTTCCTCACACAGCTCCCTCTGGACTAAAGGCTTTAAACTACTTTGTTCACATATGCAGTCACACTCCCCAACACCTTGAATACACCATGAGGTGTAAAATCGGTGGAGCTCCCCTCTACCTTCCCATAATACAACCAATAGCATCTTTTTGTTAGACCCCCCCAGCCTGGTAAAAATGCCCACATCTTTCAAGCTCTTACTGAGATAAACCGGATGACATCATTAGCGATGGACACAGTAGAGTCAGACATTTTGACCCCAGTTCAATTCCAGCCACAGCCCTTCACTGCAAGTCATACCCCTCTCTTTCCCCAGACAGGAGTCTGCCTTTATTCACCCCACTATACATAATATATAGATACATACACATAATGCTGCATTACTACATTCAAAACAAGCTGACAGACACACCACCATATCATAGGCATTTAACTTTGTTAGCTGACATTTGCTCATTTACTCATCCAGTAAACACAGAACAACACGCTCATTCATTTGGAGTCATGTTTGTGTCCACCTGATGAATCTGAGTCCAATATTCACTCTCCTTTTAACTCTGGTTTGGTCTTGTTATTTTATTTTATTTTCTTGGTGGAAACAGCTGCCTATGGGGGTTAATGAGACTGAACCACAGGCCTACAGTAAATGTGCCTTTAAACCAAAACAATGAGCTAAAGAAGCTAAAAAGCTTCATGGAGTTGCACAACTGGTTAATAAACTCTGTGATTTCAGCACTACAAGCGACCCCTTTCCCAAGTGGCTCCCTTCAGTGTAATCAAAAATATTGATTAATCTGTTGGTTTGCTCCTGGGGTTTAAAGAAATCATGTTACAAAGTGATGGGAAACAAGCCAAATGCTCTCAAAACTCTCATCACTGTAAATATGAATTGCCCCATTTGTATGCCTGCGAGTTTGCTAGAGGTGAAACAGGGCACAGGTCTGTGTCAGTGACTGAAGTTCAGTATGTGTCAGTGGAACTCCATGTGTGTAGGTTTTTGTGCATGAGCCTGTGTGAGCTGAGTGCCGTGCTGCAAATTGCATCTGTTCCTAATTACAGAGTGCTAATGAAAGCCTGTACTCCTGGTGGGCCTACTGAGGACCGGCTTGGCACCTTGCCTCTGCCACTCAGAGGAGGGAAGAGAGTGATGACATACACTGAGTCATAAACAAAATGGAATACATACAGTACATACTGAAGGCTGATGAAGACAGAGAAGTGATGGGCAACAGCTGATCGTGGGACTATGGAAGGACAGCTGCTGTACGCTTCACACTGCAGTCCTCTGGTTGTCAATTCACAGCTTGTCCTCATCATCCCAGGCTGCTGGCAGGTCTCCATTATAACTCCTAAATAGATTAGTCTTCAGAGTGCAGCTGACAACGGCCATACGTATTTTGAGCTGTCTATACTTGAGAGAAATATATTTGAAAAAACAGTTAGACTACCTCTCTTCATATTAAAAGCTTTCCACCAGCGAGCCACAAAGGCTTTTATTGTGAAGCACCTAGTGGAGGTGTGGTCTGAGACCGACTGTCAACTCTTGGTTCGATTTAAAACCTGTTTCTAGATTGAGAGTTTTTGGCGCTTTTTTATTGGCAGAGGAGTTTCAAACATTGCAAGGTAAAAGGAGCAGCAGCCACAGTCAGTTAATGTAGTTGATGTAAATGTTGTCGAGGTTTTTAATGTGGTGAATCATTATTGAAAATACACAATAAATAACTATGACATGATAAATCTTGAGGCACCCAATTTGGGAACCACTGTGCTATAGTTATGCTAGCTGCTCTGTAAGGCTGTACTTGGGCACAGCTAACATCATCACGTTTGAAAGAAGATGATGGATGATGGGGGATGATGATAAACGTAAACATGCACATTCTTCTTCACTTTTCTATCTTGCATTAGTCTGCAACAAAGAAAATATTAAACATAAACAGCTTTTATTTGAGAACTGAGACCTGAGTAAAGACAATTCATTCAATTAGTAAATTATCTGCTGGGGAGATTTTCATAAATTATTTTCACATATTCCCAGATCTATCTTACTGTTGGCACCAGGAGTGCTGCCTCATGCAGATGATGATGATGTGCTGGATGTTTATCAGGATGTGAAGTAAGCTCAGTAACAGACTCAAAGAAACAAAAGACAACATCAAAGTTAGAAGAGCAAACAGCCTGTTCGCAATTACAGGCATTTAATTTTTATATATATCTCCCACCACTGCTACTTTCTCTGCTGAGATCTCAACATTAACAAATTAGTAACTACCTTTGAGTGTCGCCATGTTTAGTTATGTTTACGCTGTGCAAACGAGGAAGATATTCTGATGTCAGCCAGGGATGATTCAGCTTTAAACTAGCCCCAAATGGATCAACTTTTCAGGGGCAGGAATATTTCACTTTGATTCTTGGTGTCACAATTTAATTCAGAATTGATTCTCAATTCAGTAAATAGAAGAGGGGCACTGCTTTCAGGCTCTTATCCATGTGTACTCACTTTTTAGTCTACAAAATGCAATATAAAACCTATCTGGTAGTTAAGCTAACTGGTCTTTACTGTCTGACTGAACAAAAAAGGAAAGTGAGAAAAGTGTATGAGACTACGCAGCATTTTTTATTTAAAAAACATTCTTAATCAAGTTTGCATTCGTACTACTAGTGGAAGAAGTTGGACATTGGCCATCAGAATATATATTTAGTTTAGAGTGCACTGCCTGTCTAAAAACCTGTCCATAACCTGTCTATATTACAGTTTATTCATTTTATTATGACTGTACACCTGCCTACCACAGTATTATATTTTATTGTATTGTATGATATTTTATTCTATATATATTCTATTATATTCCTATATTTCAACTTCTGCACTATTATATGTCTTAGATCTCTGTTTTCACTTGTGTGATTTTCTTTTTCTACATATTGTTTGAGCGTTGTTGGAGGGAGCCTGAGAACTAAGAATTTCATTGCCAGTGACTGCTCACTGTTATTGTTGTGCATACGACAATAAAGAACTTAAGAACTAAACGAAAGAACTACTCAATAGTCATTACTGTATGTGGATATAATGTTTTTTAATCAAATCATAATTTCTGTTTTTTCAAATGAGTTGAGCTACTCCATATTCTTTCCACGTACCCCCTGGAAACTGCAGATGTACCCCCTGGGGTACGACCCCTGGGAATCACTGCTGCAGATGACTCAGAATTATTGCAGAATTTGTGCATGTGGTACACTGTCTACAGCTGCACTGTGCCACTGCATTACAGTTCTGCCTTTTTTGTCCCAGTAACATAGCAAGGAGAAACCATAATGTTATTAACAACGCACAAAACTCCATCTGAAATCTGTAGATTGATTTGGAATAATAGAAGAATCGAAATTCTTGGATTTTCCCCCATCCCAAATCCTCCAGGTACACACAAACTGCGCATGCAAGTATGTGAACAACACAGTTGGAATCGTAGCCGCATGTCTTTGTAAACTTGCTAAAAAGGAATCATGGAAGCATTCTAACTCGTACATTTTTGTTTTCCCAAAGATTCAAGAAAAGGTACACAGTATGGTGGAAATATTTGCAGGACATGATTGATTCAGTAGTGCAAGACAGGATAAGAACACTAGGAGAGCTTTCGTCACGTAGCATCATCCCAGGCTTGTGATGTAGCGTTGCTAAGTGCTGCAGCACTCTGTTCTGTATGTATTGGAATGTAAAGGTTCATGTGTTTGTTTGCCAGTCAGAATCCATGCACACCTGAGCACATACAACATGTCTGAGTGACTTGTGTTAGAACTTTATCACTACTCTACTGTATAGGTGTTTCTGCTTTTGAGGATTGCTCCTCTATCCACCGTCTTTTTCTTTTCCTTCCTATTATTACAGAATTATGAGAACTATCTGGAAGGTTTGCAGTGGGAGGTGGGGTGTAAAACTCAAGCAGGGACCCTCAATGTTGCTAATTCATTTACAGATTTAATTAGATGGATGGAGCCCTTGCCGTTATTAAAACAGAGAGGGAGAGAATGTTGCCAGCACTACAGGACTTTTTAATTACAACTCCACATCCCTGCTTGCTGACGTCTGGGGAACCAGTTAATTAAAATCCTCATTATTTTCCTTTTAATTAGTTCCCCCCTCTTTTGTTTCCTTGTGCCATATGGCAATGTTCCGTGGTCAAATCAACTTAATTGAGCTAATTAAGTTGATCAGTTTAATTATTCAAAGTATTCTGATTGGATGAAATGACTACCCCATCCCCCCCTTCTCAGCCACCAAAAAATCTCTGCTTCAAACTCCCATCTTACACACTCAAATTCAGTGCAGCTCAAATCTTCTATCTTTAAATCACCAGCAATATCTGTGTTCCTCAAACACTATGTCCCTACAACAAGAGAGACAAGAGTCTCCTTTAAAGTTCATGGAGTCCAGGCCTTCAGTTATCCTCTGACCTTCAGGCAGGGTGGGTGAGAATGCAACACTAATAGTTCTAAGATGTTTCCCATTTCAGCAAGAGGGCCCAACTGCAGATCTCATGTTTGAGGACACCAGGTCTGAGAGTGTGAAGGTGTACGGTCCTCAGAAATGAGATGCATCACTCCTCATTTTCCCCTAAGAACTTAATTTAACAACGTTTACAGTCTTTTTGCTCACAGGAGTTAATACCACGTGTTGTTTGTCAGGTAACAGCCACGGGTCAATCCCAAAAACTAGCTAAATATTGTTTCTACACAGTCCCTGCAGGGGGGTAGTACTTTCCAAAAGTACAGGAACTTTGGGGGTGTGGCTTGCAGTGCTGAACATTTCTGATTGGCCGAATACTTGCAGCATTTTATTTCAGCCACAATTTTCAAAAATCTGCAGCTGGAAACCACTTCATTGTTCATTGTGCTTTGACACAATGGAGTTCCAGAAGAAAGCATTCAGTAAATCATTTTCACTTGTGTTTCCTGCAGACACACACTCACACCTCTCCAAAACTTGGCACAGCGTGGATACCTTCATTAACTCACCGGGATTGAACTGTTAACTGACCTTGTGAGCTTTTCCAACACCGGTGAGGTGTTCTGAAAGATTCACAGTTTATACAGCGACACCATGAATAGCAGCAAATCTCCAAACCCCATGTTTTATTACTTTGTTTCCAGATTTAAGGACTGTTTAAAAACTTCCTCCATTGGATAAATAAGGACATAAGACATAAGTTTGTGTTTTCAAATATGGAGAAGAGGAGCAGGACCGCGGAGTCAGAATGTATTATTGCGCTGCAGAATTACAACCGGCACCGGTAACCACGTCATCAGCTGCCTGTTTGCTTGTCATCAGTCGCATTTTCTGTGTTGCTCCTTACCTTTCAATATTTAAACATGAAAATACATTTTACAATACAGATAAATAGTAAATAGTTAGCTTAATTTTGAGACCCCCTCAAAATTTGATTTTGCCGTCCTCGGGGGGTCCTTTTGTTAATTAGGGGCTCCGAGACCCCCTGAGACCCCCCGTATTTCGCACACTGCTTTTAGTTCTTGAAAAGTAGTTCCTTGGACTAAAAGTTCCGGGTGCTTTGGGTGGAAACGCTGACAACAACGGGCTGAAGGAACCTTTTAGTTCCTGGGACTAAACGTTCCAGGTAGTTTGGGTGGGATCTCAGCTTATGTCAGTTTGTTTTTAGTGAATTTGGATGTGCCTTAACTCATTCTGCCTTCTAATCGTACGTACAAAACACAACAAACTAACATTTAACAGAACAGACTTATGTTTAACTTAACTTAGTAGCATCCTACTCTATTTTCTTCACACTTTGCTTATGTTAAATTGCTAACGTGAGCTACAAAAGTCCGTAGAAAAGACAAAGTTACGAATAAATATGCAGAGTAACACTTTAACATTCCACGTTCTGTGTGGCTTTCTCACAATGGCATATTTTTTACACAGACGTTTCAGTACTGTTACCGTCTCATGGTGAGTGAAAAGAAGTTAAAAGCACAGTAAAAGTAAACCTATGTGCTTTTATACTTTTGTGGCAGCAAAAGAAGTGACAATTCACTTCTGGGGACTTAAAGGCATGACACACCTCACACGTGGGGACCTGCTCTCTTCCCATTGGCTCGCATACCTGGGGTGCAGAGACGTGACGTCTGAAGTTGGACCCTTCTCCATTTCAGGCTCTGCATCCTTCAAAATCCAAAAGTCCATCCTATTTCAGAGGTTCCTCAGATTCAGCTCGAGAATTGTGGCTGTTTTTGCAGTATCCCACAATGCATTGTGTTGTTTTAGGTTGTATTCAGGCATTCCTACTAAGGTTGTAAAGCTCGGATGACTGAATCATATTTACCAAGTGTTTGATTCTAGAAGTCAATCAGTCAAATACATTACATGAAGTGGACCAATGAAAAAGCCACTGCAGGATGGTAATAATGTAAGCCAGACATGGAGTTTATATGGATGTACAGTATATATGATTAACCTGGTAGATTGTTTGCTGGTTGTCCATCATGTGTATCATGTCTTTGTCAGAATGATCATATTTGGCATCATTAAACCTGTCTGAATTTACCACTTTGTTGGACATTGGAGGGATATTTATTGCTTTTGACAGTTACTTCATAGATTTTTTTAGGCATGCACATCACAAACTGACTCATATGAACATATCACTTGCATCATTAATAAACTGACTGCAGACTGACTGACTTTTAAGGCAGACATGACTGGAATGCAGGTACCATCATAACAATATTTACATCATTAAGGACAGCAGCCAGCTCACTGCTGTAATCTGGAAAATACTACCAGAGCATTAAACATGTACCAGCTGCTTTAAAGTCTTCCTTTCCCCACAGGCAGTCAGGCTGATACACATACCAACAAATACTGCATATAATTAATTTACTCATTAATTATGACTAATTTGTTGTATCCAGGCAGAATGGAAAAGATAAATTAATCTGTTGACCTCATAAATAAAGTTAATAACAATGTTCAGTCCATAAGTATAAAACAGGCATGTGCAGCTCCTCCGGCTCTTGCACAGGTTTCCAAAAAGCATATTTTTAAACTTTAGACAGAGCCAGCTAGGCTAGCTCTTTCCCCATCTTTGTGCTAAGCTAGGCTAACCATGTCTTGACTCCAGTACTGCACTGAACGCACAGACATGATATTGATATTGACATCCTACAGGTGGAACAGTGGATGGTAAAATGTTGAAGTGCCTTGAAATATACCAAAGACAGATGAAAATGATCCTGATGAATGTCTCCATTTAGAAAAAAAGTGTTGTGGCCATGAAGGGATTCAGCCTGTCAGCAATAAGATGCACTATTGCCCACAGCACCCCTTCAAAGGAAATCTTTTGTCATGGAACCCTGAGCCACCCCACCCCCAATAAAACATGCATATATGTACACAGACACTTATTGGTTTTAACAATTTTAGATTTATATTATATCATTATACCCACAGGTGTGACTGCACTGACAGGCTCTTTCTTGTTTTCATGTACACCAGAGATAAGAGAGCCAGATCACACATATATGATGTTGGGAATGTGCTATAGGACAATGATCAAGCAGCCCAAACCTGTCTGTTAAGACATTAGTCAGGTAGTGTTGAGTCTGATTTTTGTTTTGTCGGTCAGCTCAGATTCAGTCCTGTCAGACTGTGGTGAGAGCTGAGATTTATCAGCATTTCTTTAAGCACTTTGAGCTTTGCTGACTGTATATGTCATGTATCAAAACCATAAACAATTATTACAATTTTTAAGTTCCATAACATGAAATAGATCAGGCTCAGTCAGTTATAGACTAGTGGAAGTTCAATCAGGTGGAAGACTATCTTCATACTTACTCTGTGTCTTTCTCCCTTTTCCACTTCCAACTCAATCAGCTGACTGAGGGCATTCACTCTTTCAGTTAAACCAATCAGATTTTTGCCACAACCTCTGTGAGCCAGTCATCTTGTTGCTGTCAAACTTTAAAACTGTTCCTTGTTTTGGCTGATGTCTGATTCCATCCATGATCCTCTCCCGGAGGATCCTGACCCCAGCACCAATATTCTGCATCCACCTCCTCAGGCAGTCGGTGCAGGAGTGCTCGCATAGCGCTGTGTGGTGGCTTCCCTACAGACAAGTCAGTTTTCCTTCTGTCTCAGCTCAAACATCACTGCATCACTCCAGCTCCAGGCCTCCCTCTCTCCCAGCTCTGCTAGTCCTCTGTGATCCCGCTGAGTATTTGCTACTTTCTGTTCAAGACACATCTGCTCCAACCTGTCCAAGAAATCAGGTCCTTCTTCTCAGGCTCCTCAGTCTAAGCGTAGAAACGTCTTTTCTCTCACTCGTTCTCCTGCTCACCCAGCCTCATCTGCTACACCCTGATCGCCACCATGCAGTCTCTGGCTAATTCCATCCAAGGTATCAACACATGCCTTAATTCCCTGGAAAATGCTTCAGCGTCTGCCTCATCATCAGCAACCCTCGCCGCCCCCGGGCCTCCATGTTGCAGTCCAGTCCTTCATATCCATTTCGATTCAAGCTGCTCAACATTTTCTGTCCCAGCCCCCTCCACTAGCTAGGCCATACATCCCTCAAGCAGCAAATATATCCGCTCGTCTCAGGTCAAAAATCCCTCAAGGTAAAGACCTAAATCTAATGAGCCTCATCCCAACATCCCCCGAGTGCAACAAAATGACCAACCAGGGAGAATGTTACTGTGGTCAGTCAGACTGCAGATCCCCGGTTAAGCAGAGACTTCCATCCATCGGTGAGTTTCTAGTAGCCTTCAGTATCTACCATGACTTGATCTGGTCTATCCAGAGGGATGGCAATAATTCCTATCTGGCATTGATTGGTGATCTGAATCTCAAATATGGAAGAAATATTTCCATCAGTACTATAAATCATTCTCCAGTAAAGCCGCTCTCTATATTTACCAATCAAACACTTGCCTGAACTGGCCTATTTTTGACACTGAATTACTGGTCATGCCCGTTGGAGGCTCTCAAACCATTTCCTGCACTACCTGCAGGAATGTAGGTCCCACCACTCCCCTCTGCCTCACAGTGTCGTTTCAGCCTCCACCCTGGGGCCTCATCTCTGCCTCATTCGCAGCCTCTCCCTCTCCAGCCTGCAACTGACCGTTGCGGCCTACAGGTGCATCATTTCAATAACATTCCAATCTGCAGTCAATAGATGTTCAGTGTTTTGCATCCAAACTGTCTTCTCACCCCGATTCTGTATTTGTAGACCACCTTCTCACAGGTCTTTCTCAGGGATTTTGGGTTGGGATCCTCAGATCTCCAACCATTACTTACGTGGCAAAAATCTCCAGTCCACATTAAAAGAACCAGAAATGTTTCTCAGTTTTTAGAGAAAGAGGTAAAAAAAGGATACGTTATCGGCCCATTTGAGGCCTTTCCAGTCTTCCGTACTAGTCCAACAGGCATAGCCACGAGAAAATACTCAGGGAAGAAAAAAGTTATCTTTGATCTGTTCGCACCTCGCTCCGGCCCCTTCTTAAGCGGTAATATCGTCATTCCATCCGAGCCATTTTCTCTTCATTAAGCTACTGCTGACAATGCGATTAAAACTAGCTGGACAGGGCGCGTAGCTCTCCAAGGCAGACATAACTGACACCTCTAAAATAGTTTAAATCCACCCTTCTCAGGCATCTTTAGGAATCAGATGGGATTCCAAATTTTATTTTGGGGTGCACCTGTCATTTGGCTGCAGAAGTAGCCCGTGCATATTAAACCTAGTTTCCGAGGCACTTTGTTGGATTATGTCGAAAAATTGCAGCACAGTCCGAAAGTTATTGGGGGGTCACATGCTCGGTCATCATAACACTCTAGCTGATTCGCTTTCCTGTTTCGGTTTCAGAGATACTGTTTTCTCTCCTTACATTGATGCTCTGCTGGATTCTGTATTCTTGTTAGCTTTTTACGCATTCCTTAGATGTGGCAAATTCACAACATCTTCTAATTCATTTAACCCAAATAGACATATTTCATACATTTTAAGCATTCTAAATGTGGAGATGCGCTTCCTTTTCCGATGTTGATGAGTGTTTTTCTGTCATAGGTAATACGTTTGGTAATAAAGGCAAAAAATAACAAATAAAAACAAATAATATAGCAAAGTTTACTGGCTGCCACATCTACATGTGCTGCCAACTTGTATAATATTTCAAGATTTTTCACAAGTCTGTTGATGGAGGAGCAACAGCAGCATATTTGGTTTGGAGATCTGAATATGATGTTTCACTCACATCCACAATGTGCACTGTGTCCAATCCTGTATCTCTTCCTCTTTAATGCTGTACTGAGCAGTTTAGCCCTGGAAGCAGTCCTCATGGTGAGCCCTCTGTCTCAACAAAAATACAATGATGGGGTTGTTTGAATTTCTTTCATCAATCAGAATAAGCTCACTGGTGCTCTGGCTAATTACAGTATGTTTGCAGTTGTTAGTACAACAGCTCTTACCATTTTAGCAGTATTTTCATGTTTTTTTCCCCGTGTGAATACACAACGGCAGTTTGTCACTCAGGGGCGAGTGAAAATAACAATTTTAACAATAGTGACCTCATGCACATACCTACCAGAGAGTATTAGGGCCACTGCTGCTAGGGGGGAAAAATCGAAAGGTTATTAGAAAAAAAAAAGAAAAGAAAAACTTTTGGAAAAAACTACAAAATATTTTGAAAAATTTGCAATTTTATGGGAAAAAGTTTTGATATTTCAAAAATGAAAAGTTTTTTTTTCAACACTCCGCTGTAGTGAACAGGTGAGAGCAGTCTGTTGGTTTACTAAGGGACATGTGGATAACCTGCTTATAGCTTTCACTTGTAGGTTTCCATTAAGACATAACACACAACATTTTGTTCTCGAAATATAACAGTCTCTTTCATGTGATATTGAGACTTTATTCTCATCAAAATCAGCAATTTATTCTTAAAAATATTAGGTATATTTATTATTTGAGTAAAATTAAAACCTTATCTCATAGTATTATGACTGTTTTCTCATAAAAGTATGACTTTTTACACAGGCACAGGCAGCTTTCAGTTTGTGGACTTCACACAGTCGTGACAAAGGTAGTTTGACATGCTCAGTGCTGATAGGGAATCAATTATTTACTCCATGTCTGTGATCATGACAAGCATAAGACAATTTCATTAATACTTGCAAATGACTTTAATTACAATTATCTCCATATCTTGATAAGCAGAGAGGGGGGTCTCCCAATCTCCCTCCATGGTGCAAGTTCCATGCCACACTCAAACCAATCAAGCCTCATCTGCATATCATTAATTAGCCTTACGAATTCAAGAACCAATTAGCAAGACTGCAAAGATACAAGATGAGGAGAATAAAAGTTTTCAGAGGATTTGACTTACAGTTGGCCTCAGATGTGCATACATATACAACAGCTCGCATGAGGGAAGTTTCAGGTGTATGTGCAGATCATCTATTAGCTTTATCTCGGTCTGCTTCAGTTACACTGACAGACAATTCCAGTCCAGATTGGCTTTTCATCATTTTATGGAAACGAATCAATGAATGCTTTGGTTGAACTAAAGTGTCCTAGAAGTATCAGGACATTAACCAAGACATACTGACCAGTTTTGAAAATGTTATCATTTGAATGCTGAATAATATATATTGTACCATAACAATATTGTATACTCTAAAGTAAGGCTTTCTTTCTTTCCTGTTATTGGCAACAGCAACAACTCTATGGAGCATTTTCCAGCTCTACCGCTTTACCACCTGCAGCTGTATTTACTCTCACTCACCGCTCTCATCAGCTTTGTTTTCAGTGAAAAGCTCTGATAAACCCACTGTATGCATCCTGCAAAGCACCAAACAGCAGACAAAATTAGCAACTAGCTGGTGAGCATAGTGGAGCATCATTTGCAGCTAAAGTAAGTAAGATATGTCCCCTAGCTGGAGCTAAAAGGAGAGTGAATATTGAACTTCTATTCGCCAGCTGGATAGAAATAACTCCGAATGAATGCTAATGTGTCACGGTGACTGCTTGTTGTGTGAAAAGGCAAATGCTTGCTAATCCGTTCACCCCAACAACTTTATAAGGTGGTAGTATGTCAGTGCTGTGCTTACAGCTTGTTGCACTGACCAAAAGAGAATGAATGCAGGATTAAAGTACTCTCACTGCGGGAGATTCAGGAACGAATGTATCAGTAATAGAAAAAGAGTTGTCAGATGCTAAAAGGCATGAAGTTTCAGTACAACACAGATTCATGTCCATGTAACAAGAGCCTATTAGAGGTGGAAATCACCAATCTCTCTGATTTCTCTCTGATTTCATCACTTCAGTTCAAAGGTTTGTGGTCACTCACCTTTTCTCCTAAGCCAAGTGGTCACATCACCCTTCAGCTGTGCTTCAGTATGTGCAATAGCAGATGAACGCATCGCCATTCATACGTCTGTGGCGTTCAGTGCTGGTCTTCAGTGGTACGTTCAGTCAGCTGGTTCAAGCTGTCACATTCAGTTAGTACAAAGCTAGCCTATACAAGCCCTGCACAGGTTAATAGCTCAGCAGACTAACATTCACGATATTATGATTGTTTCAGTGGCTTTCTATTTTTAATCTGCTTTTAAGGAGGAAGTAACTAACTGTGAATCACAGCTGAGCAGACAACAGAGCTCTGAGTTTCCAGATCTTATTCATATGAAACGGTCTATTGCTAGAATTCATGGGGCCGGTCAGGAAACTCTTGAGACGTGGTCTTCATCAGCTTCAGAGATTAAAAAAATGAATTTGATTTGTTTAGTATGGAAGTGTTTTTTTCCCCTTTGTTAAATCTACCTCAGTGTGAATATGCTGCACACAGTGGCCTGGAGTCTTTGCATATTAGTTTCTAACATGCTTTTTGTTTGTGTGTATCCAAGAAGTGCTGTATGACCTGAGTGAGTTCTATTACTGAGTCACTGTGACAATACTGACTTGATTATTTGGAAATCACCCGGGGTGTGGGGTGGTGCAGATTTTATCTGCTTGTTGTTATGAATCGATGATTAAGCATGTGGTCGAGCGAGCGAGAGAGAAAGAGAGCAGAGGGAAAGGTTAGCAGTGAAGCTGTCACTGTGGCAGTAAATGTACAGTGTAGGTGACAGTTTGTCAGTGAATACAACTGCAGCTCCTCAAGACCCAAGGAAAGTTTCTGTGTCTTGCTTCCCAACTGCTGGGTGAAGTGAAGGGGGTCAGTTCACCCTGGAGGCAAAGCAAGGTCTCCCCTGTGCTTCCCGACCACGGTCCAGAAGCTGAAGCAGGAACGGTTAACACCCGGTTTAATATAATGCTATAATCTTGCTATATTAAAGCAGCTTTTTCTCCAGTAGTAATGTGTTCCAATATAAACCTCTCATGAATTTGTTTGAGTAGTAACATTGTGTGGCTACGTAACACTAGAGGTAAGGGACATTTGGGTGAATCACTCCTTTAATTGAGTTGAACATAAAGCTGTATTTTATTGTATTCATTATTATTACATTATTAATCTCTTCTTAGTGATCTGAAGCAACGGCCGACAAAACAACCGAGACAAAACAAAAGCATTAAAGTCGATTCAGATGAAACTTGGTGTGACTCAGATTTTGAGTCATGACTGAAAAGCCAGAGGAATGTGTTCACCCTCCATCATTATGAAAGAGCACTTTGAAACAGTACCATTAAAAGCCTCATTGTTACTGTGAATGTGGAGCTAATTGGACTAACCCTGTGAGAGGAGCTGCTGAGTTCTCCGGCTGTTAATTTGAAGAGTCACAGCTGGCTACTCGTGTGCCTGTTCTACCCGTCCCGCCTGCTTCACTCCAGCCTTTAATTCCGCTCTGTGGAAAGCCACACAAACAATATGGAAAAGGAGTGATCCTAAAGTTAGATCAGATGATATTGTAGTTTCCATGCCATGTGTACATATAAAAAGGCTCATTTAAAAGGCACATTTCGTGCCAAAAAGCAATCACGACAAACCAGAGTAGAGAGCTTGGAAAGATCAGAGACCAGCAAACATGTTAAAAATGTCAAGTTAAATGTTTTAATTTGAACGGACAGAGAATGGAGAAATATGAAACTTTGTATGGTTGAAAATGTATTTTCTGTCTTGTACTTTATTTTTCCCCCTCAGACAGCTACGGAGCTGCCTGGTGCCCACAGGAAAAAGCTCCCTCCCTTTTAATTAGACCAGCTCACCAGATTAGGCCTCATTAGGCTGCAACACTGGAGTGCAGCTAAAGCCCATGCAGGCCTCCAGCGCATCCCACTTTAATTGCTTCTGTAATGGCCTCGGCTCAGGCCTTTGAAATCCCATTCCTGTGGGTAATCAGCCATGTTTGTCTTAGAACCGCAAGCGTTTGTTACTTCTTCCTCAGTCTGAAGTGGCTATCTGTAACTAGCTGCTACACACTTACTGTAGCTTTAGCCAAAATCATCCTCAACACAATCACACACTCATCACATGGGAGACACAGCTGAACGGCTAAATTATTAATAGTTCTTCTCAGAGGACTTATTCTCTGTCCATATACAGTTTAGAGCAATTGATTGAAAAAAAAACACACACAAATTGCAACACAGAAAACATGATTCATACACTGTAGCACACATCACAACAGAATATTAGTGCACTTTATCCTCCCAATCCCAGTCTTCCTTCACTCGATCATCAGCTGAACAGATCAGTTTAAAGTGTAAAAACTCAACCATTACTGCCATCAACATTTAGAATTAACAGTATACTGTATGTCACTGTTGCTAAATCTCTCGTAGAATAATCGTTCCAAACACAATTACAAACACTGTATGAACCCTAAACGTATTAATGATGTCTGGAACTACCATCACCAGCTGAAGAAGAGAAGGTACATCATGATGAAGTAGAAAGAAAAGCTGTTCATATGGAGGGAGGGCACTGTAGTACTGTAGTTTCATTCCTACCAAAGTCAGTGATCATTGTGTATATCTCCACTGAATCACTGTGTGGAAATGAGTATACATCCAGAACAGCTTAGTTATTGGAATCACAGGCCTTTGGGGAAATATAAAACAATGAAATACAAAGAAGAACTCCCACTGCTCCAAAACTAAAACTGCGTTCCATGTCTTTGTACAGATATTTAGAAACAATAAAGGATGACTTAAATCACTTGTAAGTGGTATTGCTGCCTTAAAGGACTGTGCTGGTGGTTTTGCTTGTAATAGCACATTAACTAACAGGACTAAGAGTCTACTGCCATGCTAGCAGCCCTGTGAGGCTGTAATGCTCATTGTAACGACCAAATAGGAAGATGGATAAAAGTTGAGGTTGTGGTGAAGTAAATATAGATGTGGTTGCCATGCTAACATGCTCACAATGACAATGTTAAAGCAAAAACAGTTCATTACAATTTGGGTCTTATTTTCATAGGTCTGGCCATCACCTCTATTGGTTATGATGACATCATACTCCAAGTCTCAGAACACAGTGTCTGCAGTCTATCAGACAGGTTGTAAACGAGCTAAACGTTTATCCAAATGATTTCAAGCACTTTATTTGGAGGTCAAACTGAAAGTGAGCACACCCTCATGTCTCAGATCCCTCATTGCACAGGTAAACCACATGAGCACAGCTCCAACTATAAACTGTGACTGATGTTTACAGCAGAAACTCTTCGCCTTCATTTTCTTTCTTTCATGTGTGGCTAAACTGGGGGTCTGCCTGCTGTGCTTCCTGCCCTGTTGGACCTATTTTTTAGCAATGTTGCTGTATTACAAGATCAGGCAATTACTTTGGTGAGTACAATGTTATCATAACCGATAGAACTGATGGCCAAAGCTCCAAAAAAATTAAAAAATTAAAAAAATTAAAAAATCAAGTTGTAATAAACCACAGTTTTTCTTTAAAATACTCATGTTTAACAGGTAATGTGTACCATGTCCACCATTTTAGTTTAGATTGTTAGCATGCTAACATTTTCTGACATGCCAATTACTGTAGTACTAAACACAGAGTCCAGCTGAGGCTGATGGGAATGTCATCAGTTCTGAAGGTCATAAACCAAAGTATTGGTTGACCTGATGATGGTGCTAGCTGAAAAGTCAGAGGATCACCAAAGTTAACAGGATTCATCCTGAGGGGAACATGAATGTCTGGACCACATTTCATGGCAACCTATCCAATAGTTATTCCATCTTTAGACACAAATTCCTTCTTGATTTGAAATGAAATTGAAAGGTAGCAAATCTAATTGGGATGAAATATCCACTGCAGGCAAGTTTCATCTCTCTCAGTTAATCTTCATATTGTTTGAAAATAAACTGAAAAACCAAAGGCTGCCAGAATGCAGTGGAATCCATCTTCAATCTGATGAATTATTGGTAGTAATGTTAAGTAGTGTACATTCTCATATAAAAGCTGGTATTTAAATAATGGCCTCAAGTAATAGTGGCAGGCACAAACAAAAATTACTGAGAGGGGAATTACCTGTAGCATACTACAACAGCTCACATGGTAAATTCAGCATAATGTACACTCCCACAGCACAGCACTGATTCAGTCAGTACAACAGAGTCACTCTCATCCTCATCACTCTGCGCTAACAGAACAGCTGTTAACAACAGTTAACAGAAATATTGTTTTCATACTAATTCTCAATTTTCAAGTTTCTTCTTTGCCATACTTCTGATCAATGTTAAGCTACTGTCAACAACCCTCAACCCTGATGTTTTTTCACATTAAAAGCATGCCTATAAAGGAAAAGCCACAAGACTTTTAATGTAAACAATCTCTTGGAAGAGTTGAATTTCATTCATGGAAGCTTAACATAGTTTGGGGAAAAGGGCAAAGTCATGACTCTTGCAGTACTAATGCAATGTGTGCTGTGAAAATGGGCATAATACTGAATGTATCAACACTCTGAGGTAAATAAGGCCCCAGCCACTATTTGAGAATTTACGTAGTACAGAATTTGTAGTTAATGGCCTAAAACAGGAATGGTCCTTTATTTTTGCAATGTAGCCTGAGATAACAGTTTTGTACAAAAATGGCGTATGGAGAATTCCAGCTACTTCTGTCTGTGGTAGGATCACTACCAACACTTCCCCCAACCCACAATCCAGAGACTAACATGTTTGTTGAATATTTCACAGAGAAATCGTGTAAGTATCAGTATAGATGTTTTCTTGTTCAGCTGTCTCTCAGTGTGGAAGGAAACATCCAGCAGCTGAAATCACAACTCAGGAGATTCATTTCTTCCTCAAACTTAAAAATGGTCACACTACGTGTGAGGTCTGTGGGATTTTGGAAATATTTCAGCTCCTGCAGGAATCACATTGCTGTCAGTGTTCCCTCCTCATTCAATGCCCACTGTAACAGGCTAGCTGGGTAAAGGTAATGGATGATTCCGCTGGAATCACACAAATGTGGTCATTCTGTCACAGTCTTCCATTTTCCCCCATTCGGCATGCCAGTTCTTATCAGTAATATTGCCACAGTTCATAAACAACAGTCTACTATATAAATAAATTCCAACCATCGTCAGCATCCTCATCCCTCCAAACAGAGCACTGGACCAGTAGCAGTAATGACTATCTGTGGAGTGACAGTCCATCAGAATGGAGGGCGGTCAACCAATGGCAGGATTTACAGGTAGAGGAGGAACAGACAGAGGAGAAAGTGGGGGAGAAGGCACATGTTTGGTTTTCCATCCTCTTCCTCAGCAGACCTGGAAACAGAGAGAAGAGGTTGTCACTAGTAACACTTCTGTTTTCACACCATGAGTGCGTTTCCATCCACCTGTTTTTATGCGCATTTATAAAACTTAAGGGGAACACGAGAAATCCCCAAAAAGCCTTTATGCTTGGCTGAGGTGGAAAGGTTGGTGTATTGATTAAAACAAAATGCGACAAATTGCAGTGGAAAGAGACTTGGTGGATAAATCATGACGTAGATGAAGCATGTGACTTAAAAATAGTGGCAGACAAAAACATCAGATCTGTGTGGAGTGATTAAGGAGACTGTAACTTCCTCAAATGATTACATGAAACGAACAGAAATGTCATATTTTCATCACCTTTCTGAGAATTGACTGGGGCTCCCTCGATTACATCCTCTCGTAGTGCCATCTCCGACTGGAGAGTTAGCGCCCCATTCATAATATCCCCATAACAGTAGTGGATGGAAATGCACATTCACTAGTTAATTAATTATTATAATTTTTTTTTGCAGATTTGCTGGAGATTCGGTTTAATGTTGTGCTACATTTAAATGGAGACTTGGTTTATGACAAGTTGAAAATCTTATTTCTTTGGGTAATATTTTAGGGATCAAATTGAGCGCTTAATGGCTTGTTTTATATCACATTATATTAGATCCTGTTTTGTAAACTTTAAAGATGTAAATTCCAAGATATGGGTGCACTAATTGAATGTAATTGATTGTAATGATGACTTGAATTACCTTACTAATTTACTCCTTTGTTAATGATAGTGTTTCTGATTTTAATATTTCCTTTTTTAGAAAGAATCATCCTTTCATCCATCCCTGATTGCCCTATTAATAATGTGCTGACACGGCTCTTGTGAATGTGCACACCACACCATGGGTTCTATGAGCCAAGGCCCAATCATCATTATAGGTTTTTGTTACCTCCCTTATTTCCTGGATGGATTATTTAACTTCCTCTGTTAACAAAGAGAACAACAATAGCCTTATTTGCTGAGGTGCAACACTATGCCCTGTTGCCCTAAATTACTTTCCTTTTTTTGATGCTCATTTTAAAACGTGGATACAGACATGCTTACTAGCATCACACGGCCTCTCACCTTCTGGTCAGACATCATGCTGTTGGCCTGCAATGGAGCTGGATGTCCACTGAGCAGACCTCCTCCCGGCCGGTCATGTTCACAGAAGATGGTCCCATTGATGTAGTGAAAGCGATCGCCAGGGACCAGGCGATTCCTGCAGGTCGCACAGGTAAAACACTAAGAAAGAAAGAAGGATTTATTATTAAGTTATTATCAAGATGAGCCCATTGGTAACAGCCGGATGGTATGGTAATGTAAATCTTGGAGTGATACGATTACATAATCACGCTCACCTTAAGGTGGTAAACATTTCCCTGTGCTCGCATCACCATCTCACTAGCAGGTATAGACTGTCCACAAGCACTGCAGGCTCCACTGTGTCCAAACAGCCTGCAAATAAAACCGTGGCACAAGTCTGTCACGATCAACAGCAACAGAACAGACTCACAACTAGGATTCTTTGTTTCCAACAGAATTCACAAAATGTGGTACACTTGCTTAATGTATTTGACAAGGAACTTATTTTTATTTTTTATTTGTGATTCATGATTATTTTTGTGAAACTACGACTGGAACACATTGAGGTCATGGATGGATAGCAGAGTAGTGGAATGTGTTGCAGATTCCTTTGGAATCTACTGGAACTTATCGACAGGAATTCAAACAGACCATCTGCTGTTCTTTGCAAAGGAGCAAACTGCAAGTATCACTTTAAAAGTAAACTTTAATTAGATTTGAAATGTTTCTACTAGCCAGACTGCATTTTCTCCAGACCTCCATGAACGTGATGAGACAGAGGTTTGGCTAGGTGAAACTGACTGAGCTGGCTCTCCCAAAGTTGTATCTTGTTGTGTTGTCCTGGGGTAGACTGGGGTTGAGAGGTGTCATTACTTCCACATGGCAAGATTGACAATAACATTGTCCCTAATTGGCTGAAAGAACATAATAAAAAGGGAATCTGAGGGTTTAGCAACTTCCAATGATAGAATTTCTCAGAATATGCGTTGGAGTTTTATGTGGCGTAGACAGTAGCTGTGGTTCCATTCAATTGTCAAGCGAATTTTAAGAAAACCTTTGAAATGTTGCAAAAAAATGCGAATTAGGCACGTTTCCATCAGCTGGTTTGGAGCGAATAAACCAGGCTCGTTGCAAAGCGTAGTTTGGTCAGAAGTTGTCGGTACAGGCTACGCTTTACACATGGCTGTAATCCACCAGTAAACACAGTAGAAGAAGTAGATGTCAGCTAGTATTGGCCATGTTTCATGCCGTCCGGAGATGAAGACAAATTAATTCGGAACGGTTCCGCGGAAACAGCTGATCAGTCATGTGAGTTAAATGTTCCCTATGTCAGAATTTATTCGGCAACGGCGTTTCCATATCCCATTTAGCATATCAACTCTTTCAACAAAGGCAAAAACCACCTCAAGCGAGTGTAAAAACTTTGACTTTTGACTTGCACTTTTGCCGTTTCCATACAGCTTTTCTAATGTCATACAAAATGCGCATAAAAATAATTTGATGGCAACAGCTACTGATCCACTCCTTTCAATTATTTTAGTCAAGCTGCTCCTCTGGCATTAATTCATTAGGCTAATTCATGTAAACAGTATAATGTTAGCGATGGTAAGGGATTTAGTATAGACCCCAGCAAAGACAGAATCTGTAACACTTCGTGCAGACAGTATTCTTAGTCCAGTTCTTAGTCTTAGTTCAGTGGTCCACAGCTTGCCATAAAAGGCATCGACGGTATTTGTTGTGGCAATAACGGATTATACACCTCACTCTGTGAATGCTCAGGTCTTGTAAGAAGGAGTTCAAATTAAAACTAGACATACATACTCTGTTCCGCTGTTAAGCGGCGGAGGTAGTAACAGAGCCGAATCGATGTCTGTGTAAATGGGGGAGCCGGCAGGACGGGACAGGGGTGTGACGTTTTAAAAGCAGCTAGCAGCAGTTAGCAGCTAACTCAAAGAAGAAGAAATTAGCAGCTAACCAACAGCAACTGAAAATATCTGCGAACTGGGGAGACAACGAGGTCCGGGAGCTTCTTACTTACTTCTTACTGATCACAATAGACGTCGACACTGTTGTGTTACACGTCTCGCCTCTTTTGCTTCTGGAACACCAGCATGCTATCTAAAATCATACACTGGGGCAGCATCATGCCGGTGTGGTTTGGTTCATTGTAAATAAGCAAAGCTGGCGTAATGACGGGTCTTCTTTAAGTATTGTAAGATCTCTGTTTAAGAAGGGCTAATGTCTGTAGGATATGTCTGTTATCTTCACTGCTGTATGCCATGGTTTGTGTGTTGCCATAGCAACCCCAGCCATGTGGATTTACTGTTGTGTGGCACCTTGAGGTTGTGTGCATTATTTACAGGGACATCTAGATGTCATTGAATCTAACAGAAACACCCCGGCCGTTCTGACATCTGGACCTTGGTGAGAAAAGTCAGAATAAACTGGTGATGTTTGACTCTTGTTTGATGTTTTCAGATGCGTTGCACAGAACATCACAAAAAAAGCAAAACTCTAGATCAAAATTCCTGCAGCCGCGAACAAAAGATCACATTTATCAAATGCGGACACACATAAAACCCTAACACACAGCAGCAGTCAGTGTGTACCTATCAGAGGCTGGAAGCATGTCAGCACCTGAACTGCAGCAGGTTGAAGTTTCAACAGGAAGCCTCTGTCATCGTTAGCGTACGAACTCTTGTGAAACCGATGCCCTGTGACACTTACTTGACCAGTTTGGGGGCTCTCTCTCTCTCTTTCAGTGGCTGCAGAGTAATGAATTTTTTATCTTAATCCAAACAGTCATTTAATGAGTATGCCTGAGAGGATTCCTGTTCTCCTTAATTAACCCACACACACACACACTCCTCTCCAGGCTCAGTTACATCTCATCCTGCTTTACTGCCATGAAGGTTAAGAATCTAAGGTTGGGTCCCACTAACTTTGCTATGGGTCTCGTGTCTCAAACTTTGCATGATTGGAGCTGACAGATCCACAGGTCCAGGGAGCAGTTTGATAACATGAGCAGCACATGCAGCATCTTCTGTTAACCAAACAAAATGCAAATGTAACGTACTTTCATCATGTCAGAGGTTGTATCTTTGAGAGCGCTGGAGGCAGTCGTGCTGGCTACTGAGGTTTGTTCTGAATTAGCAGGTCCAACTGTATTTCACTGTCAGCCTTTTTATACAGACTTTATATACACTTTTTATTTGCATCACTGCCACAGAACTGAATAAATGAATGCCAAGTGGCAGCTCAACAGTATTAAGTCCTAACCTGGCACAACTGACTAACAGCACACAAGTAGAAACTGCCACACCAGATAAACACACAAATAAATAATAGTCAAGCTGCAGGTCAAGTAAGAAAGCCATCCAGACTATCTAGAAATTCACACTACCCTTCTATGCTAATTGAGGAATTGAAACTAAGAGCAATTGAACAGGCAATCCACAACACACCACTGATTAAAGTACAAGTGAAATCCCAAAACAGCCAGTAGAAACTTATTCAAAAGAGAATCTACTCAGCCAACTCAAGGTGAAGTCCTTCAGGAATCCTCCGGACCCTCCAGAAATTCCGATTCCCCCCTGATGCAGAATTGAGTTGGAAGTTAAGGATGTACCCGTTTAGGTTTAGGTTTTCATAAGGTTTTCATAAGGAAACAAATGCAAGACCTCTATGTGGGCTTAAAGCAAGTTGGAAGCAGTGTATGACCAAATACTGCTACATGAGTGTTCCCCTTTATGTCCATGCATATTGAAAACATGTTTGCAGCTCATTTATGATCGATGTGGTAACAGATACTTTGTGGCGGTATTTCTTTAATAGTGTGTATACTAGGGATGTGATGGTATCAAATTTTTATGCTACGATTATAATGGCCAAAGAATAAAATAGTAAATGATCATGACATTCATCTAACTTCCCTGAAATACTTGGAGCTGAAATATAGTAAAATGACATCACTATGTTGGCCTAACTAACTGTACAGTGAACCGCCTAGACTGGCAGCTGATCGTTGGAACATCACACAGCCTCATCCAGTGGACATTGGGGCTTAACCACTTTTTAGGTTTGCTAGGAACTCCCTTCAGAACCAGATTTGTATCATGTAAGACGGCCGTTTTCGGTTTAGATAAGTCTGAATACGCTCAAAATTGGGCTACAAATACAACAGGAACCTATCTACATCCAACTTTGGAAGAGCGCCACTGTAATACCACATGAATATTAATCAGGAGCATTTTGATATGCACCTGAATAAACATCTGTATTGCTGACCCGTTTTACTTGTGGCCTAAATGTGGAATTTTTTCAAACCCAGCAGACCTCTCATGACTATGCAGTGTTTCTTGCTGCAGATTGCGGTGTAATTTTAGTGTACAGTAAGAGCTCTATTTATTTCATGAGAGAGGTCCTGATACAAAGTCTGCTGTGTCTCAGTTCCTCCTCTGCAGGCCTCAAGCTGCGGCTGTTCACATCCAGCCCTGTGTTTGCCTCGGGGACGTGGGCACCCACAAAATCCCCATCTGTGTTACACCAGTCTGCCTCATAGACACAGGCAGAACAAAACACAGGCACAAGCTCGCACACACGCACACACGTTTACCATTACCATATTTACTACTTTTTTAACATGACCTTCATTGTTTGCTTTCATTTTGGAACCATCCAGCCTGTGATTATATGTCACAGACAAACAAAACATGAATATCACTAAAAACAAGTTACTCAACTTCACTAATTAGGCAAAATAAAATAGTGATGACGAATGACTGCATACTAAATTTACTATGACTTTGCAATGTGTAGTATGAGTAGGTGTTCTGATGTTGTAATGCCTGATGCTGCTGTCTGCTAGCTACCTGCTGATGCTTATGTGCTGGACTGCAAGTCATTTAATCATATCTCACATACAGACAACAGTTCATCAACATCTGCTCCTCTGTCCCAAGGCGTCCCCCAGGGCTCGGTGCTTGGTCCTCTCCTGTTCATCCTCTACTTGCTCCCCCTTGGTAACATCATACGTCGTCATGGTCTCCATTTCCACTGCTACGCTGATGACATCCAGCTCTATATCTCCACTAAATCCATCACCACTGAAACTCAATCCACTCTGACCAACTACTTCATTGAAATTAAATCATGAATGCAAGTCAACTTCCTCAAACTAAACTGTGACAAATCAGACATGATCATCATCGGTTCCAAATCCCTCACCAAAACCACTCACAACTTCTGCCTCACCATCGATAACTCCACTCTGGCTCCCTCCTCACACATCCGCAACCTCTGAGTCATTTTTGACAGCAACCTCTCCTTTGAACACCATGTCAACCAAATCACCAGAACTGCCTTTTTCCACCTAAAAAACATAGCCCGGCTCTTCCCATCACTTTCCTTTTCTGCTGCCGAAACTTTAATCCATAGTTCTAAATAAACTATAATATATCCAGAACTCTGCCGCTTGCCTGCTCACCCATTCCCGCTCCCGTGACCACATCACCCCTGTCCTCCAGAAACTCTACTGACTCCCTGTCCCGCAACGGATCCATTTCAAGTCCTTCCCCTCACCCACAAAGCACTTCATAACCAGGCCCCCTCCTACCTCACTGACCTGCTCCACCACCAAACTCCATCCCGCAGCCTCCGCTCCTCTGATGCCAACCTCCTGTCTCCACCACTCCGAACCTGGGGCAACAGAGCCTTCTCCATAGCTGCCCCCTCCCTCTGGAACTCTCTCCCCAAACATATCCGCGACTGCACTGATCTGTCCATGTTCAAATCACAACTCAAATCTCACTTTTTCAGAACTGCCTTTAACATATTACCATTACTGCACGTCAGATGTCTTTAGTGTGTTGTTTTATGTTTTGTTTTATCTATGATTATTTTAACTTATGTAAAGTGTCTTTGAGTACCATGAAAAGCGCTATATAAATAAAATGTATTATTATTATTATTATATATATTTTTTTATGTAATGCTTGTTGTGATTTTATGTAAGTAGTGGGTGCGTTGAAATGTTTTTTGGATCTGTCTTTTTAACTTTTGACATTGACTCTTTTAGCCCTTCCCCCCTTCACTCAAGAGGCTCTGCCTTCTTAATGATTCGGCTGGTTAAATACAGGTTAAGTTAAAATAAATAAATGACAACAGGACGCAGAGATGTTTTGATGTGAAAAGCGGTAAATGAGGAAAGACTAAACAGCGTTTTTTGTTTTGAGAATGACGTGTATTCATATCCTGCAGTGTGGTGTGCATTACGGTCATGCTGTAGCACTCTCTTCCCTTAGGTCTTCACTTGAGCTGCCTTCTCCTGTTTCTCAGCACCACCTTGCCTCTCAAGCTGCATTTTAACATTTGATCAACATTTGACAAACGTAAGCAAACTGAGCTGCATGCGACAAACGTCGCCAGCTAACCATGCTAGCATCGAACAAACCCTCACAGGCGAATTCACAAAAGGACTGCGTGGCTTTTGCGGCCGCTAAACCTGAACAAATAAGACAAAAAAACCCCAGTGTAATTCTCAAAGCACGCCTCGGTGCTCCGGTGCTATTTGCACATATTTAAATTAGGTAGAATATGCAGACAATCGGCGCAAAATTGTTAAACACGATACGATGTGATAATAAACTGAATATCTTTGTGTTTTGGACTGTTGGTGGGACAAAACAAGCAATGAGAAGACATCACCTTGGATTAATTTCTGAAGTTTTATAGAGCTGTCTACAGAGACCCTCAGGGCTCACCTGATGTAGTCGTTCTTGCAGAGGATCATGCCTCCTTTGCTGTAGCAGGTGCTGCTGTACTCGCCCAGCTGAGCGTGGCAGCAGGAGCACTTGAGGCATTGTGTGTGCCAGTACCGCTCCATGGAGAAGAGCAGGAAGCGGTCTGCGATCCGACCTCCACATCCTGCGCACGACCTGCTGGCTGTCCCCCCGCCACCACCCATCACGGCCACTGTGGGTGCCTCCACCCTGTTGTTGACCATACTGCAGCAACCTGAAGACAGGGCAGCGAGAGGTGAAGGAGAGAGGACAGTTAAACATATGGCATCCTTAAATGAAAAGCTCTAAACTGCTAACCTTTCTGAAGTGAATGTGTCTATCCACAACTGAAACAGTCTAGTTCCTGCAAATACAAACCTCCCCACACGGCTTTGTTTATATGTTGGCCGACACCATTAGTTTGTCACAATTTAAAAGAAAAAGCTAAGTTAAGGGATCCTTATCCAGGTGCTTGTTCATCATTGTTAGATAGATTTCACATTTCTTTCAGTCAGTACAAAAAGTTAATTGTTGTTATTGGGATCAGCAATGTAAACTCTAAACTATACTTGTCATCAGTGTGCGAAATACTCTATGACAATCGGGGGGTCTTGTAGCATGGCCGGTAAAAAAAAAACAAATACATATATGTATGTATGTATGTATGTATATGCACATACACATCAGCCATGCAATATTTTTCATTCTCAGCGGAAAAAATAAGAAATGTTATTAAAAACGTTCTCATGAGGTGACCTGCTCCGATTACAGGCAGAAATGTCTGGGCGCACAACGAGGAACTAAATAAATGTTAACAAATAAATACATAAATAATCAAAAACAGGCAGAAGCTCCACGTTTTCAGTAAATCATTTTCACTTGTGTTTCCTGCTCAGACAAACTCAATAGACATGCACTCACGCCTCTCCAAAACTTTGCGTAATATTACACACAGCTGGCACAGCGTGGATACCTTCATGAACTCACCGGGATTTAACTGTTAACTGACCTTGTGAGCTTTTCTGACTCTGTGAGCTGTTCTGAAAGATTCACAGTTAATACAGCGACATCATGAATAGCAGCGGAACCGGGGAGTCAGAATGTATTATTGCGCCGCAGACAACCGGCACCGGTAACCACGTCAGCAGCTGCCTGTTCACTGTCATCAGTCACATTTTCTGTGTTGCTCAAGTTTCAATATTTAAACATGAAAATACATTTTACAATAAAGATAAATAGTAAATAATTAGCTTAATTTTGATACCCCCTCAAAATTTGATTTTGCCGTCTTCGGGGGGGTCCTAGGTGTTAATTAGGGGGTCCGAGACCCCCCGTATTTTGCATACTGCCTGTCATGCAAGCCTCTCTGCTAAAGCTGTCGATAATTTAGGGCTGCAACTCATGAGTATTTTCTTTCCTTTATTTGTTCATTATTTCTGCCCCCCCAAACATCGATGATCAGTCAAGAAGCCCCTTGAGTCGACTCGCACTTTGTCAGTCAAATCACTGCAGGTTTTTTTTAGCTGCATTATTGTACACAGAGCAACAGGATAAAGGTGTGGAAGGCTGTAAACCTTTACAATGTGAGTCTTGTCTCAAAGATCACCAACTACAAAACTGTGATGGAAACAGAGCAGAGTGACTCGTTTCTGTTGGCTGCGCCGACGCTCTCAGCTCCGGTACTGAATGTTAGCAAAGTTGGCTAAACAACTTTTGAACCAGATGCTGGTACAACCTCTTCCACTGCTCACTCCGCTCTGTCAGGAGCTAGACAGAGACGCTCCATGGTCAGCTGAACTATGACACACACTTTTAATCTCTCTGACTGTGTGGAAAAATCATGTTTTCACATCACAGATGATGAACAAAAGCATTCAAACGCGAGTCTTACAGGTAAAACATGAGACTCATGCAAGCTGTTACAGGAGTTCATGTGGTACGCTGGATGTACAGTAACTGGAGGTAGGCCATAATATATTTCTCATAACTGTAGGTAAGGTGTGCACAATACCAAGGACACATGCATGTGCCTGAAGTGCTGATACATCTACTGATTCGTATCCTGATTATGGTACAGCCCTAAATTAATCCATTAATTGTTTAGTGTATAAAAAGTAAAAAAAAATATAGGGGAAAATGCTCATCACAAGTTCCCAGAGCCCAAGCTGACATCTTCAAATGTCTTGTTTAGTCCGACCAACAGTGCAAAACCAAAAGATATTCACTTTAAACTTTACATTCATATAAAACAGTAGTAGCAGATCTTCACATTGGAGAAGCTGAAATCAGAGAACGTTTGGCATTTTTGCTTGATAAATGATTTAAATGAGTAACTGACACTTACAGAACCACTAAGTTAAATATCCAGCTAACAGTCCTGTCAGATCAATCCAAGGCTCTGACCTCGCTGTTCTTCAGTGGGACTCCACCCACGTGAAGAGGTTTCTTTAGAAGGGAACTTAAACCAACAGTTCAAGTGATCACATGTTAATCCTCAGTTAATCCATTCCATGCTGCACAATGACTGTACTGGGAATGTAAAGACAAGTACAAGAGACAGGAACACAAGCCGGCTCCCCAAATGTGGCTCTTGGCACCAGGTCCAATCGATTGGTTTTGGAACTTCCTAGTAAAAAGCCTGGGGGTATTTACTTGTGGGGGTATGGGAATGTGAAACCCCAACAGGAAAACACACACACACACACACACACACAAGCATACTCCCATCAGAGACTTGCTGTTCTATACCAAACATGTTCAAAGTTGTGTCCAGCTCAAACAAAACCACACACGCTCTTTTTTGGGCCTACAGATACCTCTTACTTTAACTTGATAATAAGTACTGAGACGAGGTTCTTTGAAGCCATGCAGCATTTGTTACGGCTGCTCTATGACAGGGTGCAGAGGTCGACACTTTCTGGAAATCATTTCTTCATCATCTCTTTCACACGGCATGGAAACAAAACCCAAACTTATTGTAAAACAGTTTGAAAATGAAATGCTTATAAGTGAAGTTGCTATAGCTGTTGGTGGAAACAGTGTTACACATTTACTGTTTCTTCCTTTTTCCATTGCAAAACTGAACTGATTTCATGCACAGCTGGGAATAATATTGCTTCTGAATCACACTGAGTACAGCCATAGCAGTGTGTGCTACTCAGCAATGAGTCAGCAACACTGCCTCTTCAGCCGCTTCCATGATTTATAATTAGTGCCAACAACAACATAAAATAATTGCAGGACTAGATTTCATTTTCCAAATGAGCAACAGCAGCACAATTTGTCCTCTGGAGCGTCTAATTTCAGCGAGGGCATGTTTAGCTTTACGACTAGCCTTCCCACAAGATTCTTTGAGATTGCAGCAGCTGGTCCTCTGCAGTGAAGCAGGCTGCCCTCAATACCCTCATTTTCTAGAGTAGACACCTGGCTCTAATCAGCCACAGGAACACAATGTTAAGAAGCCCAAGGCTACATTAAAACCACAGCCATCAGCCTCATGCACCGGGACCAAAGCTTCCTATTAGTGAAGGCTTATTCATGAATGAGCTGATCTTTTGAATGATTTGAAAAAGGCAGTTAATTCACAAATGAAACGTTAAAATGAAACCACTTGAATCCTAATGTTCCAAATATTAGCATTCAATTCTCTTTTTAAAGGCTGATACATTTAACAAATAGTTAAATCAACATCTCTCTTAGAGTCAGTTAAACCTAAACGTCTTTTCCTGGTTTTGATCATATTGGGGACATGATGTTTACATGGAACATGAGAAATCTGGTTATACATGTTCCTGTATACACTATCCAGCTTTCTGATACTGGCAGCTTGTCATTTTCTTTGCGTTTTTATTATTCCCAGTATGTTGTAGTGGTGCATGTTTCCACTTTTTCTTTGTCTGTCTTGTGTTCAATAGGAGGAGTCTTGAATAAAACGTGTAATCAGTGGAATTTGTCTGTGGTGCGTCAGTGTCTATATTGTGCAGGTATGGTGTATAAAATCATGCGTCTGTGATTTGACATCTCAACCACTTTCTGTCATTTCTGGGTTACCTCAGCAGTAAAGGATGAACCCAGTTTAGTTCATTTACTAGAGAATTTACTGCTGAACTTGATTTGCCTTTGGTGTATGCTCAGCAGTAATAGAAGACAGCAGCAACAGTAAAATGTACCCTGTGCCCTACTGCTGTCAGACTTTCACTTTTATTTCAGATTGTAGATTAAAAAGCCATTAGTCATCATATCTTTTGTTTTCCTATTTACAGCATCCTGGGTTTTATCAGAGTACTCCAGCCAGGAAATGTGGTTCCTAAAACCAGGATAACGGCTTTAGCAGGTTTTTTGAGAACAGGATATGATGTTTACATGCACAAACCCCAAAAACCCAATCACAACCAGGATACTAATGTACACACTCCAAAATCTATTTTAGACACGAGAATGTTCATATTTAATGACTTGACAAGGACTATATGAACACAAATGACAAAAGTGCAGTGGATTTTGGCAAATTGAAGGCCACAAAGGATACCTCTTGACTGCATTTGGAGGAGCCATTGAAATGGGATAGCCTTGTCAACCTGTTATGAGTACAGGTGTGAACTGAAAGCAATTGAAATCTTCAAGCTGGCGATTTGATTCAAGAACTTATTGTTGACTGGATTTGCTTCAAGTTAGGTAGCCACAAGTTGACTTAGTAACGCTTATTCACACCTTTGTGTTCAAGACTCGTTCCGTTTTTCATTGTGCTTTTCCAGATAGTAGCATATTGTCTTAATAAGCTGTTCCATCATTTTATATGATGATATGAACAAACATTACAACATTTTTCACAAATATTTCCAATAACTAGTGATTAGGGTGCACTGATCTGATGAAGTTTGGGAAAAAGAGTCAAAACAGTACTCGTTATCAAAGGGCTGCCCCCTGAAAGTCGAAGACCCCTCAGTTAACTGTGATTCTTCAAGTCAATCAGATGTTTTTGTTGTTTTTTGTCAGACAGTGTGCAGTGTACTTCTGGGGACATTCTGGTCCCCAGAAATACCTGCAGAGTGAGCACTCCTCGCTTTCACACTCCTCTCCAGGGTAAAATCATTCCATTACATCTAGTCCCGTCCGCTCAGTGAAGATGTCTGCAACGGGTACAGGCAGCTGCGGACCCGGACCCAGGGTGAGTCTGAGGCAGGCTTGTTTACTATATTATGTGAATGTCTCTGTCACCCTGAACGTCCCGCCGAACCCCGTTCAAAAATTTGGCAGTTCAATAAAGCGTTGCTTCATAGTCTATATGAAAAAGAAAAAAAAAAAGAACTAATATATATAATATTCGGATTGAACAGCCAGGTACAGCCCTAGTTATCAGCATATTCCCTGAGTTTAGGTATCAGAATCAGTATCAGGAGAGAGACAGTTGAATCAGTGCATCCCTGATGGATTGAAACAAAAGGGAACTCAGCTTGATGATCAATGATGGACTGCTGGACTGTCAGTTATTCTGTCTTTTGGCATTACCAAACTATTCTGAAATGCATTAGATAAAATGCTGCAGGATGTTCAGGAGCCGTGTTCACCTAAACCACTCCATGAAGGCTTGTAATGTCAAAGGGAAGGAACTGTGACACAAGGCCTTCCTGGGGATGGCAGCTCAGATACTGGCTACAGTAACTGGCCAGGCCCAACACTCCCATCTCAGTGAGACCTTCACACCAGACGCACTGCTTCCTAATCAGAATAAACAAATACACAGAGGATTTTCACCATGCATATCGTGTCTTGTAAATTCTACAACTGGCATTAATTATTATATAAGTTCAACATTGTAAAGCATAAGTAACACTTTAGTATCAGTGTATCACTATCATCACTCACTATATAAGGAATAGTTTGATAAATTCGGCAATTAGCGTTTGTGCCTTCTTCCCTGGAGTTAGATGAGAAGATCGATACCACCCTCATGTCTGTACGATAAATATGAAGCTAGCAGCCATCCGCTGAATAGCTTAGCTTAGCATCAAGACTGGAAGCAGGGGGAAACAGCTAGCCTGGCTCTGTCCAAAGGTAACCAGTAATACGCCTACCAGCACCTCTAAAGCTTACTAATAAACATGTTTTACCTTGTTTCTTAAATCCATACAAACGGCGCATAAACCCCCCAACGTGTTTCTACACTTCAGTTTTTGTACGAAGGGATTTTGTTACCCCTAGACAGAGCCAGGCTAACTGTTTCCTCCTGTTGGCTGTAGCTTTATATTTGCTGTACACACATGAGAGTGGTATCGGCAATCGGCTCATCTAACTCTCGGCAAGAAAGCAAATAAGTGTATTTCCTAAAATATCAAACTACTCCTTTAACTGACAGGTGTACTGTACCTACAAAGAGTATACATCATCTATATATGATGGATAGGTTTATATTATTATTTACGTTTCATAAATGTATCAACTTGGTTTCTGAGAAATCACATCCATTTGTATGTCAAGCTGCACAAAAACACTACACTTCCCATGAGCTTTAGAAAATCCTCTGGTCAGAAATGTGACATCTGAGTACTGGCATATTCAGAGCACTTTATTGTTGCAGTCAGGACCAAAACACTGCACCACAGTTTCATTCCAAGTCTAAAAGTGAATTGAATCATATTGCTGAATTTATCATGAAGCTCAAACTCTGACTTCACTCAGCCATTAGCAATGTGGCAATTGAATTTTAAGTAATAAATGTAAGTGGTTATTACGCAACAAGCATATAATACTTTACTAGATTTATACTGAGAACACAGGATGTCTTATGTCACCCTGTGCCTCAATGCTCTTGCTGTTTTTTCCTCTCATCTATTTCCTGTCTCCAGTGCCAGATTCCTTTGGGCGGCACATCACCAGCCGTGAAATCAATTAGTGGGCCGAGTCTGCATAATACAACAGCTTCCACTCCTGTGAAATAAAGTGCGGGCAATTTCTGGATGGCTCCAACAGCTCATGCACCAACGTGATGACTTCCTCTCCTTTTGTCATTCACTTGCAGTTTTCACTATATGGATACAAACATGGATATTTTGCAGGTGGCAGCAGTCATGCTTAGAGAAAGTGAGCAGGATTTGAACTTCTCTCTCAAGCTCTCTTTTTTCCATTCTTCACACAACTACTTCTGTCACTTCTTGTCTGTACAACCAAGTGCAACACTATGAATGCCTTTGAGGAGAGACTGTCTGAAAGAGTAACCCCCGTTTGTACAATTCATCGTGTCTCGCCCCTCTATAGCTCAATATTTCTTCAACCCAATTGAAATCATTCTGATTAGAGATTCCAACTCAACTGTTTACATTGACGCCAAATAAAGTGATCTGATAAGATGTGTGTTTACATGCCCCAAAGAATTTAATCTGAATAGAACTGTTTTGACATGAGCACAGTGGTTCCGCCCACTGTAAAGCGCCTAATCTGCTGGAAATATAACAGAAGAAGTTTGTTTTTTTGTCTGAACAACTCGTTGTTTCGAGCCTTTCGACCATCAAGGTGTTCAACAATCCTTAAATCTATTAAGGTCTCCAACAAAAAGGTTGTATCATTATTCCCATTATTAGTGGAATATTAGGGTCCATGTAAACGCAGCTTATGACAGCATTGGAGTATTCAGGACGCTTAAATGTGGACAGACAACACAACACTCAAAGTAAAGTTCCACTCTGCTACATTAAAATACCTTTGAAGATGTTCAGGGCTAGGTTAGGCTTTTTATATTATATATATATATATGGATAAATGAATAAATACCATTTCATTCAGTTAGGATTTAATAAATGTTTATGTGACTTATGTGGTGATGAAAAATGTCTGACTTGAATGCAGCTTTTTCGTTACTCCCCTGACACATATCTGGTATTAAGACCTATTCTACTACCCATTGTTCTGTCTTTATTGGATACTTGTACCCTCCCCACCCAAAACAAAGGCTAGTGAATAAGCAACTACTTGTGTTCTGCCCTGGCAATAAACAGACTGATGAAGCCTTCAATAAAAACAGGAGCTAATGAAGAGAAACACAGTTCCACTGCAGTGTGGACACAGTGGAAGTATGCAGTTTCAGGTTGACAGAGCCGATAATGGCTCATTTTCCCCAAATTGAATGCAACTGACTGATGCCTCTCATACTGTGAGCTCTCACACAGGAATAACTATTGTGTCGTAATGTATTCCTGGACTCCATGACAACAGTAATATCTTAATTTGTATGAAATGGCAAGGGTTTAATCTGTTGTCATTAACAAGCCTATTTCTGGACAGAGGTGTTGGATTAGAGGTCGTATCAGGCCATGGCACTGTGTAACTGTAGAAGTGCTTTATCTAATAATTGATCACGCTGAGTAAATAATTATAGTATTTCTGATCCTATAGGCATGCAGGGGTAGGAAAAAAGTATGCTTTAATTATTTGAATCTACGATCTGTCTTGTCAGCCATCAGACACCAGTCCACTTTGTTTCCCTGACATTTAGGCTGGAATTTAGGCAAGATTTGGTTGCAATTTAAAACCCAATTTACAGTTTTATCCAGAAGTTATTACCCCTTCCTTCTTTCATATACATACACTAATTCAATCATGGATCTCCAACCCAACCTAACATTAACACACACACACACACACACACACACACTCCTCATCTGAGATAATTAACAAATAACCTCAGCTCATACAAGTCTGTAAGCATGACCGGAGGCAGCAGCCACACCACAGTCTCCAGTACTGAGAGTAATGGTCAGACTGGCACCGCACTGAGGCAGATTCAGTTTCCTTTTCTTGAGAAACACATGCTGTTTCATTAAAACGGGTCTCTTTTTAATTAACACCAAGGGCACGAGCTCCTGTGGCAGAAGTGTTCTCTTGCAGAAGCCTACTCCAGTTGCAGGCAAACTATAGAGATGCCTTCACAGTGCAAATCTGCAGTATAGGCACAAACATTGAGGAACAACTTATCTCACTATATTATAATTTCCTCCTCCTCCTCCTCCTCCTCCTCCTACTACTACTAACAATAATAATAATAATAAATGTTGTTGTTATTATTATTAGTTGTTACTGTTTAATAAGGGAAATATCTCGATGTAAGGAGCGGACCATGTGGACTCAACCAGCACAGTACCGTTATTAAAATTAGCCTACTGTTAGCTTAAGAGAGAAAAAAAAACCCGAAACCGTGACAAAAATATCCTAAACAACAAGTTACAACAAGAAGATAGAAGTTAACCGAAGTCGTAGTATTATGAAAAAATAAGGTTACAGCCGTCAATTTCCGCTGGGTAGTTAACGGTATAATGTGAAAATGTGTGATTTTTCAAAGACATATGACAACTGGAAAAGGCTAGAAGAAAGAAGCATGTTGGTTTATTTATTAATATGCCTGGCTGAAGGTAACTTACGCTATAACGACATGTATTCAACTCACCTTACTGCTGTGAACTTGGAAGTCGTCGGAGGAGTGAGTAGTTGAGCAGCAGATGTTGCAGAAAGAGCCGTCAACTTTTCAGCTGATAGAGGTTATTCTCCACGCGCCGGAACACCGGTTTGTCTGTGTTGTGAAACCCCGAGTAGCGTTAGTCAGCTCCTCTTCTCTTTTCCCATTAACAAAGCTTTCTGGCTGTGGCGGTGGGCGGACAGCACCAGCAGCTCACTGACAGTCAGTCGCTTCTCTAACCAGTCCCTGCACGGCTGTCTTTGTTCCTGTAAAGAGCTGTGTTCCCGCGGACAGAGAACAGAGGTGTCCTTATAGTACTTTAAACGCATTTATAACTCACTCCTCCTCTGACGTTGTAAAGGGGGTGTAGCTCCTGCCTCCTGTCAGGATGATCAGTCCCAACCCTCCTCCTTGCAGCTGCAAGAACAGCAATGATTTGTTTCCCTGGAATTAAAGAAAGCCTACTTATCACCAGTGGTGGAAGAAGTATGCAGATGCTTTAAGTACCAGAACAATTCTACTTGAGTAAAAGTATTTGCAAGATGTACTTAAAATATAAAAAGTACACATTATGCAGAAGGGTCCCTTTCAGAGTGTTTATATTTTTATATACATAAAAATGTAGGGACTTCAAAGGCTCTGTTGTTAGTTTTGTTGTGAGACAAATTACAAGTTGGGTTGTTTGGGCAAGAAATTGTTTTGCCTTTTGACATTATGTTAAATGTAGGCAGCCAGGACTCATTTGCCTCAGTGAATGATAATGTGTCTAAGTTGAACTTGATCATTCTTCTTAGTAAATGGTGACCTCACGTAAATCCCAGCACAGCTTAAACATCTCCAACCTGAGTATCAGCCTCATAACTGAAAACACCTGTGTGGGTATGCATGGTTGCATCATATTTTATATTTTGATCCTACGTTTCGTATATACAATTGAAGATAGTAACTAAAGCTGTCAGATAAATGAAATAAAAAGTACACTATTTACATCTGAAATGGTAGTGAAGTAGAAGTATAAAGTAGCAGTAAAACATATAATAAATATAAACTCACCACAACACTGTAACTCACTAACAACCACACCCCTGGAAAACTGGAGTGGTGTATGATATCATTATGACATCACATGAAAATGCTACATCAGTGATGATCCTGGACAAGAGACTGAATAAACACAGCAAACAGACAACATCCAAAACCACTCACAGCATCCATTGGATGGGTCAAAGGTCATCAACCAGGAGTCAGTGGATGACCAGAGGAAGATCGTGGAGGTCATCCAAAGATCATCCTTGAACGGAGACAGGGGTTACGATCTTCCCCACCATATCCTGCACGACCACCTGTTCTGATGTGACAGCAGTTCTACCCCTAGGCCACGGGATGACACCTGAGCTAGTTCCATTTGTCATGAAAGAAAATGTACTTTGAGTCACACAGCTTTAGTATGAACTCTTAGCCTGCACATTGGTGTCAGAAGCTCGAGGGACTGAAGTTATCATCCACATTCTTTTTCATGTATGACTTAAAGCTGCACTAATCAATATTTTTACATTAATAACAGATCAAATTAATGTGGAATGTAAGAGGTGTCGCTGGTAGTACTATTATCACGTGTTTTGGTTCACTCTCACTACTTGAAACATCATTTCCAGCAGCAGCAGCAGGCAGCTGTTCTCAGCAAGAAGGCTCTGATGAACCCACAGTACACTACCTGCCCAGCACCGAACAGCAGACACACAAAACTAGTGACTAGCTGGTGAACATAGTGGAACATGTAACAGTTAAAAAGCCAGATTTTTTTCTCCTCAGGAGTTTGTGGAGACCATAGCAGAGTTAAAAGGAGAGTGGATATTGGACTTACATTTGTCCTGCAGGGGGCCAGAAGCATGACTCCAAATGAATGCTAAAACTGCTCTGTGTCTGCTGGATGTATAAACAGGCAAATGTTAATTTTAAGATGTAAGATGATAATCCGTCAATGTTGTGTTAACAGCTTGTTGTGATGCCCCCAAGTGACCAAAAAATAATGAAATTAATTACTGCTGGTTTTATACAAAAAGCCCAGATGGATGTGTTAAAGCACAAACGGCATACTGTAGACTTTTTATGCTTTGTTGCTCCTATTATGTCTATTGAAGGGCCACTAAGTATAATAAGATCACTATACAGTAAGTGTTTAGTTTACTGTGAGTCAAAGATTACTCTTGTGATACCATGATATCAGATTGAAGTTAAAGTTTACTACAAATTTTCTATTGATAAGCCTATATATCCAGTCTTGTAAGGATACACTGGTGTTTTCAGGGTTGCAGTGCAGTGAGACTTTTTTAACCAAAGGGGGGCTCAGGGAAAAACTGTTCTAACCACAATGTCAGTTCCCTGTCAGCGCCTTTAATTATATGGTTATTTATAGTCCCTTGCCTCTTGTGGTCTAACTAAGCCTATAGCCTGAACCACAGCCATACATCACACCTGCAGAGGTCTGTAATAAGCACAGCAGAGTTTTACTGTCTGGAATAGTGCTGCTCAGGGAACCAGACTCTCAGAGGTTATCTGGTTATGTTAATAAGTCTTATTAACCAGAATAGGCTTATATGTGAAGACGTTGGGGAAGCAATCTTTTTAGTTAATGGGCAGGAATAATACAGCACACGACTGTGTTATTTGCTCCAAATGCAAACAGCTGAGGTGACCATAAACCCATTACGATGTGGTATGGCTTTTAAAACCACACCCAAACACATTTACCTGCATTAGTTCACTAAAATGGTGGAGGCTACTTACATTGCTACTTAATTTGACACGTTGGAACTCAGTCGGTAAAGAAAACGGAAAACTGAGATTGTCGCCTAATCATTACCACATGCAAAGCTATATTACACGCATATAAGTATACAGTATCTATGGGCATATTGCATGCTTCCTACCTTGCACTCTGCGATTCCAACAAAAATGTGTCGAGTGTGACCTCTGGTGGACAAACTGCTAACATGCAAGGTTGAATGCCATACACAGTCGGGCATATGAAATAGAAAATGTATGAGGCATTTACTTTAATGCATTATATAGTGGTCTCATCTCCGGAAAAGTATTTTTTCCGGAGATTTTTTATTTGCACCTCTGTGACCAGAACTTTAACTTTCAGGCAGTAACACTGTGCTCATGTTCATTTGCCCATTAAATGCAGGTCACTGTGGGTATCTAAAGTGATTGCAGAGGCTCCCCATTCCCTATAACCAGTACCAAATTGCATAGTCTTTTCCAGAAAGCTTCATATGAATTTATATTTATATACCAGTATCAATGGGAGTCGTAAAATAAAGTGTTTCATTTTATTATAGAAAACGCTGTGTGGACTACATACAGTATCACCCGACTGTCTATGGTTATTAGAAGGCGATATGCATAACTACAATGTATTCGAAACCGCCTACTACATACTACCAACGAACGAACGCAGTATGCAATATGTACTACATAAGTACTGCATACTGCTTTTCATAGTATTCAGTAACCGATTTATTTTGCAGTATGCTAGATGCTAGCATGCTAGGCCCGGCTCAGTCGGTTTCCGGGTATGGAAGGCGGAACCATAGACATATATACGTATATATGTGTATGGGCGGAACTAAACAATCCGGCACGCTTTGCATTGTGGGATAGTAGGCGGGTTTTGAATGCAGTAGTTATTTATTATGATTTCATTAAGCAGCACCATTCGTATGGGAAGAGAAATCAGCTGGACAGGGTACATATCGGGAATATTTCTGTATTATCTTAGTAACGTAGTATCTCTATCAGTAACGTATAATATACTTTCAGTTTATGCTCGGCTTTTGACGAGTGACTCGGCCAATCACTAAGTAACGTTAAATGTTAACGTTCAACGTTAGCAAACATCGGAACTCCCACTTTATTTTTCTCAGCTATCAGTTAAGCTACATGAAAGAGTGAGGAGCAGTGAAACAACATCGACACAGCCTGTGAGTATGACACCTAGCGTTAGTTTCGTATTTTTATAGTTTGTGTTTTTTTGTTTACATGCTAGCTTTGTTAGCTAGTGTTTTTTAAAAGCTAACTTTGACGTTAAGCCTTAATCGGTTGGAAGCACTAACGCTAGTGTGAAGCGAGCTAGGTTATATACAGAGAGCTAATATTCATATTGTTTCTGTTAAGATTAGCATGTGTAGCTTTACAGCGGTTGTCATAAGGTGCAAAGTATAGCTAGGTTGATCACCTTTTGGCAATGTTTGTGCTAGTTACGCTTTTAAAATGTGTACCGTTAGCTATGTAATTTACGGTAATCCTCCCTCTCCCTGCCCACATCCACACCCACTGGGCCCATGTAAGTTACATAGATACTATCAAAAATATATTTAAATATCTATAATATGGAAATAAATGGAATGGTTCAATCAAATAAAGTAACAACAACAAAGTAAGAAACTCTATTATTGAGTCTCAGTAGCTTTACATGTCACTAAAACTGTGAAAAAATCAAATGTAAAAGAAAACATTTTCCATTTGCTTGATATTTTTCAGCTTTTCAGCCTCATTACTTATCTATATCCCAGTTTACTCAGGCAATTTTTGTAATTTTTCCTATCTTTAATAAGGTAATGGGAGGAAAATGTCTAAAATACCTGGTCGATAATAGCATAGAGTCTGAGTCACCCTTGAAACGCTCACAAGTTTCTAAATTGACATAAACTTGTCTGCTGCTTGCTGCCATCTCTGGTAGTTAAGAGACATCAAATCTGAGTGCTTGGAAAGGACAAACAAGTGGCTCATGAGCGTGGTGGGCTGACTGCTATCACTCAAGCCAAACAACAGGAAGTGTTGACATACAGTATCTACCAAGTGTAGCAGCCACAAAGGACTTACTGTGTGCTCAATAAAAGCTGGCCTACATGTAGGTTTGCGTATTTATTACCACTTACTTACGTTTTCAGTAGAGCAGGTTGAAACATACTGACACTTTCATCAAATTAGCGCAGATCAAAGAGCAGGGAACTTCCTGATGGATGAACCAATGAACAGGAACATGGGGTTTCCCCCAGGAAACTGTGTAGCAGAAGTGGAAAGCCATGCTGATCCTGATGTCTGGTCCTATGATATGTTTAGTTAGTATAGTACCCTGAACACATTAACTACAGTATATGGCATTTGCTGCATGAAATAGCCCCTCTGTTATCTTTTCCTGGGTGTTAATGTTTTATTTTATTAAACTATGTTCATTTTTATGATGATAGCAGAGGTGGTCTTTATTTCAGGCAAGATGTCCCACCTCCACCATAAAACAATTTAAGAAACCTGAGAACACAGCAGGGAAATGATAGAACTGAGAAAATGGAAGAAGTACAAGTAAATAAAATAATATTTTAACTGTTTAGGAGGTGATGGGAATAATGAGCGTTTTAGATTTTTAAATCATTTAAATCTGGACTTATGAATAATGGATCAAATGACTGTGTATACTGTAATGATAAAGGTGTCACTTACAAATCCACATACATTACCACCAGACTCTACAGAGGTTTTTTTTAAGCCACTTTTAGCTAATTGTCATGGTTTTCCACTCGAGACCTCAATCTCTGCTCTCATCAACTTTGTTTCCAGGCTGCTGTTTTCAGCTAAAAAGCTCTGATAAAGCCACTGTCCACTTCCTGCCCAGCAGCAAACAGCAGACAGATACAGTTAGAGACGAGCTGGTGAACATGGTGGAGCATTTAGCAGCTAAAGAACCAGATATTTTTATCTGGAGTGGGTGGAGACCGAAAACAGATTAAATATTGGACTTACATTTATTGGGTGGCCAGAAACATGACTCCAAATGAATGCTAATGTTGCTCTGTATTTGCTGAGTGTGAAAATAAACAATTGAGGGCTAACACAATCACCGTAAAAACGTTTTAGGATAACAGATATCAGTGTTGTGTTTTCTGCTTGTTCCGCTGCCCCCAAGTGGCTAAAAAATTGAATAAAATCAGATTTAACCTGTGTAATTTCCGCATTTAGTTGTAATTTTGAGTCATCATATTCAAGCCATACTTGCTTCACTGGATTAATCCTCAGTATCACAATTTTCTAACTTTTCAGTGTGCAGGACAGGCAGTGTTGTTTTTTTCAAACCTTTCCATCAGTCCTCTGGAGCGGCTCTGGTTGTAGTGGAGGGGCAGGAGGGAAACCCAGCAGGCAGAGAGACAGCAGGACAGGCAGGACTCGGGATGCCTCTGTTCTTCAGAAAGAGGAAACCCAACGAGGACTCCCAGAAGAGACTGGAGTATCAGCTGTGCCGGGTAAGAAGAGTGTGTTTATGTTACAATGTGTACAGCTGACCTCCTGCATGATATTCTTGAAACAACCTGCAGCCTGCATTTTTGTGTGAATATCAGTATATTACTTTTTTTTTATTCACAAAAAATGCATCTCTCCAAGTGTGGAAGTATTTTCTTTGTTAACATAACATTGTGTGTCTTTGCTTTGCTTTTGCTTTCCAAAAGAAAGAATATCTATTCCAAACAAACCCAATAACTACTATGTCTTGTTGTTCAGGCTAAGGAGGCAGGTGCTGATGACATCCTGGACCTCTCAGCCTGTGAGCTGTCAGAGGTGAGTATGGTACTGTCAACAGGTGTGAGGCGAGCTTCACTGATCACGAGTTGTGACAAAAAGTAATTGTAATTAATTGTAATGTAATTAATTGTACAACAGATGTTTCTTGTCAAAAAGCCTTCGCTGTGTTTTAGAACATGTTTAGCTCAACCAAAGGTATTATTAAGGTACCTTAAAGGTTGAGTTCAAGATTTTGGGTCTTTATTGATATCACTTTTCCCATTTATTCCCTTTCCTTCTGAGAGTGAGATGGTAGGATCAATATCAATCTCACTACAGTTTCACATGCTTGGAATGACATGAGAAATAGTAAAACCAAAAGAGGTTCACGAGAAATAGCAGAGAAGTATTAAATCAATTCGTGGAAAAGAATGACACCTAGAATGACTAGCAAGTTGTCTGTCACTCAACGTCATCGTTGCTCTGGTTACGGAGACTCCAACACGTGTTTTTCTTTAAAATGGCGGAAAACATTCTGCCCATGTCTATGGTCTGATGTTTTAATCCCTAATATAACTGATGCAACTGGGCTTTCCTCATATTGACTCTTTATTTCCTTTACATTCATGTTGAGAGGAGCAGAGGACTTTGAAATTGATGTGCAAAAAGCACAAATTGGTGCATAAAAATTCACCAGAATGCAGGAAAATCTCATGGGGGAGGTACCCCAGACCCCCCTGTTTGATTTGTGTCCCCCGGGCATGGGGTCGCTGGCAAGGTGTCCCTTACTTTTCCACAATGACGGTGGCAACCCTAGCACCAGTGACACGGGTTGAACCCACAAGTATTAATTTTTTTTGTGGTCCGCAGTACCCCCCCTTTTGTTTTTGTCTGTTGGAAGCTCAGTGGGTGACTGATAATGATACAACATTGAAACAGGAGCCCAGTCTGCTCTTGTCATGAGACAACATGATGAAAGCTGTTTCATTTACTTATGCTTACAGACTGATAGTGACTTGGGTAATGCTCTTGTGTGTGGATGTTGACTTACAGGTATTAACCATCGTTTACCTTCCATTTTATACATTACTGCTGCACCTTTACAACTGGTTGTAAAGCTCCATATTAACTAGTGTGTGGTTAGTACTGCAGATGATGACAAGTACGGTCTGCTCTGCCACAGGTTCTCTCGAGTGCCTTTTCCATCTGCAAGGTGCTACAGAAGAAGGTAAGAGTGCAACACGGAGATGGATAGTTCTATTCCATATTAAAATGTATTTACAGGTGCAGAGCTCCAATTTATTTCTTAATGTAAAGTTTTAGTATATTTATTTTATATACTATTTTTGTAATAAATGTTGTATCACCAATATACCACTCCCCTGTGTCAGTATGTGTGTGTGTGTCCCTGATGAACAGTCAGACATGTCTTCTGTTGCTCTCCTTCAGGTCCTTATTCTCCATAACAATGAGCTGAGGTCATTGCTGCCCAAAGGATGTGACATCAGCACCCTTTCCACTTTAAAGGTAAACTGGACACAAGCATGATGGGATGCATGTTAAAAGCATATTACAGTGTTGTATGAGTTTAAAACCATTTGTAGACCTTTGTAAAGATCTACATGTTGGATAGTTTGGTGTAAGCGGCGGTTCTCTTTCCACTGCTCATTTCCAACCAAAGCAGTTTGAGGCTAGGTTTGCTGTGACTGCATCAGACAGAGACACAGCCAGTCCTTCTGTTTCATAGTCAGCCCCTGAACTGACTAAAAATGTATGATGATTTTTAAAAATGGCAATAAAAGCATGACTGAATCTGTCTGCTTCCAAAGGTTTTGGACTTGCATGAGAACAAGCTCACCTCACTCCCAGAGGACATTGGGAAGCTGTCGTCACTGCAGGTAAAGCCACTCTGACCTTGACTCCTGGTACAGAGGAAATGAGTGTGAATAAATGATACTCATCACCCATGTGTCCTGTCCATCTTGTGTCCTGTTAGATTTTGAATGTAGAGAAGAACCGTTTGAAGGCCCTGCCGGACTCCATTGGAGATTTGCGGCTTCTGCAGACACTCAACGTGAAGGGTATGATGCCTCCTGGTTCCTGCTTATTCTCATGAGTGAGATGACATGAACAAGTCAAATGACATGTTGTTCTCCATCACTGTGTGTCTGTTTAGGTAACTGTCTAAGTGAGCTGCCGTCCTCCTTTGGTTCTTTGAGCAGCCTGCGCACCCTGGACCTGAGTGACAACAACATTGACCAGCTCCCCACAGCTCTGGCCCGCATCCGCACCCTAGAGGTGTGTGTCAATTCAAACTTAAAGGAATACAGGAAGGCTAAAAACTTGGATATGATTTTATACAAATCTGTGTGTGTGTGTGCGTGTGTGCTGTGACAGAGCTTTACACTTGATGCTGCCATGATGACCCACCCACCTGCTTCTGTGTGTACAGAGGGCACAGAGAGCATCCAACGCTTCCTATGTACCGGTGAGGGTTTACTTTATGGTACTCACTGCGTACACACACACACACACACACACACTCATGACTACCATGTATAGATATGTATAGATATTTTTACTGCTTGGTGAAAACCCATTTCTCTAATAAATCTAAAGGCTCATCTAGATGGGAGGCCTTTCAGCATTTTTTCGTTTGATGGAACAGATGCTTCTATTTTAATTCACAATCTGTTGCATCCTACGCAGTTATGCGATATTGAAAACACAGGTATTGTCCAAAAACTACATTAAGGAGCCATAATGTTGCATTAGATGGCAGGCTTCTCTATAACTACTCTCCAGAGAGTGAAAATGCAGTTGTAGAGTTACTTCAGAATCAGCTACACCAGCATTGGTCACTGTTTTGAAGAAAAGTGTCACCCAGTGCAGTGGTATGCAGGGTTCGTACAAAGTCTTTAAAGTTTGGAAAATGCTTAATTTTAACCGTTATGTTTTCAAGGTTAGGAATATGCTTGAATTTGAATATTCTCCTTGAAAATGCTTGATTTTCAACATCATTGACACAATCACTCATGTAAACCAAAAATCCTTTGATATTTGAAATGAAACGATCCCGTCGTTATATTTGTCTCCTGGCATTTATAGTAACAATTTAGATGTGACGATAAAGGCTTAGAGAGTCTTTGGTTTAGGTACCTTGAAAGTGCTTGAATTTCACTCTGGAAAGGCTGTACAAACCCTGAGTATGGTTCTTATGTATTTCTTGTAGTTTTTATCGTATTTTATTAGTTAGTGTTCTGTAGTACAAAATCTAAAGCTACATTGAACTGTGCTGCTTCTCACAGGTTTAAAATTGTGTGCAACAGGTATAAAACATAAGCCTTGACTGTAGTATTATAATGGTTATTTTTACTATAGAGGGGCATGTAATTCTTCAGTGAAGTAAGAGGATGAAAATCATAAAAATGAAAGTTAAAAGGTATTCAAGTGTCATTCTGTTCGACTGTATGAGAGAATACTGTTGGATTTCTTGGTTGACATGGGTTTCAGAGCTGGGAGAGGAGTACTGCCCCCCATCCCAGTATCTGCTGCCGGTGCTGGAGAGTGACTGTGGAAATCAGAACTCTGACTGTGTGGATGGCTTGGAGGAGGCCTGGCAGGTACAGTTGGTGACACACTTAACACACATGACCCTATACAGGAGTAGAAAGTCAGTGTCATGATTATGTACTTCTGTTTACTTGGTGGACCTTGTTGATTGCTTCTAACAGTGTATTAACTGGTTTCCGTTGATGAAACTGATGAAAAGTGTCATTCAATCTTTCCTCACTTTCTGTTGCAGAATAAATTCAGTGACTACGAGAAGAGAAAGGTGAGTGACTCCAGCAACACAAGCACTGTTAAGCCGCATTTCCACCAAACACTTATACAGTGTATAGTACCGTTGAAACCCGTACCTACATGTACCTAAACCCTAGATCTGTTTTGCGTTTCCACCGCAGACAGTACTCTTAAATGTAGGCGGGGTTGTTACCGGATGGTAATAGCAGCTTCAACCACGCGAGTAGCGTGACATCATATCTAATGCGACACAGTAAAGGAACACAAGAACTCAACGGAGGACAACGAATGTTTCGTATTCGTCGTTCTCTCTATGTGGCTGTTTATTACAACAGGCTTTGTTTGAAAAAAGGCTGCAGACAGCAAGGAAAAATGAGCATCGAGTCCTTTGTCATGCATGAAGTGACACTTCTGTTGACCAATCAATGGACGGCAGTGTTTCTAGCTCCACCTTTAAGTCCCGGGTCAGTGTGCTAGGTATCTCAACAGAGGGGTAACGAAAAAACGGGATGGAATGGAGTGGTTCTATTGGTACCATCCACTTTGCCAATGGAAACGCAAAAATAACCGTTCTAATGTGTAACGAACTGAACTGGACTGGACTGGACTGCTTGGTGGAAAGGCGGCTTTGGATTCAGCCTGTCTCTAGGGGCTCTCTGTTGCACACATTTAATTTCCAGATATCCGTTGGTTTTAATTGAACTCCTTTACAGCTTTGGTCGTGGCCTACCCTGTCGACTTAAGACAGCTTAGATGACTCTGTCCCCTTTCTTCAGCACAGTCTCTGGGGGGATTTTGGAATACCTTATTTGAGATATCTTATATGAGAGAAGATCCCAGCTTGTACTTAAAGCTGCACTAATCAATATTTTTATTTTAACAAGGGATCAAATGACTGTGTGTACTGTAATGATGAAGGTGTCACTCATAGTTACAAACATTATCACCAGACTCTGCAGTTTCCCTCAGCTCTACATAGACTTTGTAGCCTCTTTTAGTTAGTTGTCATGGTTTTCAATTTTGTGTCCTGGGCAGCTGTTTCCAGCTAAAACGCTCTGATAAACCCACAAAGTTAGAGACTGGCTGTTGAACATAGTGGAGCATTTAGCAGCTAAAGAAGCAGATAGTTTTCTGCACTGAATCACAAAAGACATCTATTGCTGCACTGCTCTCTGTCATTTGGGTCTTTTGAAGGATGTTGAATTTCAGGCCAGAGCCAGTCAGTGCAATGATTAGTCAATTAATCGATTAGATGATTGAAAGAAAATTAATTGCCAACTATTTTAATAATAATAATAATCTATTAATCGTTTAAGTCATTTTTCAAGTGAAAATATCAAACATTTGCTGGTTCCAGCTTCTTAAATTTGAGGATTTGCTGCTTTTCTTTGTCATTTCTGACAGTAAATGAGTCTTTGTGTTTTGGACTGTTGGTTGGACAAAAAAAGCAATCTGAAGACGACATTTTATAGACTAAACAATTAATCGATTCATTGTGAAAATAACTGGCAGATTTATCGATAATGAAAATAATTGTTAGTTGCAGCCCTAGTGTTTGTCAGTCCATCATTAATCATTACCTTAGTGATGAATAAAAATTGTACTTTCAGGTCAGTCTCTCTTTTGATGAACACACTCGACAGCCTCCGTCCAATAGTTTATTATGCCCAAGAAAACTAGCTCACAGATCAAGGTGTGCACGGCTCTTCTTAGCTATCTAGTCTAAATAACAGAATCCAGTCTCCATCCAGCATATCAAGAGACTGGCACACCAAGGACTTATAACAGGGTTATTCAACTAAAATTCAAGAAGGTCCAGTCAGGGAAAATTTATTAAAGCAAAGGTCCGGAACATCATAATGTCTAACTTGAGTTAGTGTGATATATGGTGATGTAGCCTAGTAGATGTATCAATGTCTGCATGTAATCAATAACTATCAAATCAAATAAATTCAGTATTATTCAAAAACATTTTGACAATATTTATTGTCACTTAACATTTAATTAAACATAATACTGTAGATAGGTATAATGTTCTTGTCTTATTAAGTAAAAGAAGGGCTGCATTTAGAAATAAGAGAAAATAAATAAAACAGCTTTTGAATAACTTAAAATAAAATTCATAACTTGAGAAAAATCAAGTTTAGCAGCAGCTTTTCCCCTTTTCTTTAACTGCTTATTTTCTGCATCCTCAGTTCAGACCTCAGTGGGTATGCTTGGTCAAAATCTTTGTGTTTTGTCTCATAGTGGCGTTTCACATTGCCACTTTTAATGAGCGCCGCGTCTCTGAGCATATCAGACAAAGTGGTTTTGTGCTCCCAGAGGGGGGATGAATGAACATGAACGAGTCTGTCCACTCTGGGTTGAAAGCTCTATTTTCGCTATCCACTTTTCTTTTCTTACACAGCGCCATTTGTGGTTGTTTGTCTATCCCTTTCTCCGGCTCACTCGTCTCTTCGTCTTCTCTCTCTGTATCGCTTTCTTTATTTTTCTGTCTCTTTCTATCTTCCTTTCGTCTCTCCATCGCCTCTCGGCTGTTTGTGTATGCAGAGCGGCAGATTTTAGCGCCTGGAATGCAGAGACTTTGGCTGAGTAGCGTCACGTGGGATGGCTTAACTCGAATGCAATTGGTCTGTGCGTTTCCTGATCTGCTCAACCAATGCCGTAAACACTAGAAAAGCTGCGCCGGTTAAAATAGAAGCGTCCCGTCAAATTAAAAATCCCCTTTATAATTGATTGGTAATAGGTCCGGGTCCGTATAGGATGGCGTCTGGGTCCGGACCCGGACCGCGGTCCGCCAGTTAGTGACCCCTGACTTATAATCTCTCTGATTAGACAATCTCAACCTCCTCACATGCTTGACCAAGTGGGTAAAAGGCCTGGGTCAGTTAACCATGACAATCCAGAAACACACACCTTATACCTAAAAGTATTTTTTTCTACCACACTTAGCATAATGATGTTGAGCTCGTTCATGCCCTTAAAAACACTTCACGGCTCTCCTGGCATAGAAGTTGTTGGCCACACCATCCTTCATAAGAAAACAAGTACAGATACTGTGCAGGTTAACGTGAGCACAGATTCATGTTCACTAAGTGTGTGAGTCTGCAGATAGGCTGTGAAGCCATGAAGACAATTTGTCATTGTGTTATTTAGCTTCTTATTGGTTCGTTTTTATTTATATATTTAAAATGTAGTTTTCATTTTACTGGCTGAAGATTTCGTTGTGGCAGCTGCAGTGCAGGCTTGTAGCAGAGCTCAGAAGTTGACACACACATGTACACATACAGCACAGTATGAAGACACTCTGTCTGTCCTTCAGGAGCAGAAGCAGCAAGAGAAGCTGGCCTTCGAGCGGAACCTGGAGGAGAAGCAAAAGGAGCACACCCAGCTTATACTCATGAACACCTCCCGCAAGGAAAACATGCTCAACTCAGTCCGACAGGTACACAGCATGCTCACCTGCACCAATGTTTGATAGATATGCGTGTTATCGATTATTTGATGCAGCTATGTCTTGTAAGTTGTTAGTTCGTCTCTCAAAAGTTTCAATTTCCCCACCCTCTCTCTGGTTCTCAGCCCAGAGCCCATTGGTTCCTACTGAAGATGTAAATCTTTAAAAACAGCCCACAAATATATACTTTCATTTTTTTATTAAAAAAATTTTTTTTTTAAAGGCTCAATAATTTCCAGCTGCTCACTGTAGTTTTTAGCAAGCATTACTCAAACAGGAGGAAATATTTGGGACTATTTTCAGTGGCGGATGAATCCACATTTGGTGCTCTAGTGAGTATTTGGGGCAGTAGGACGGTGTATGTGGGACTGAGTCCAAATACACTTCAGTGTGTGTGTTCATGGTGATGAAAGAACAACAGTGTGGCTCACTGATGTGGTTTTAATAGTTTTTGGACAACAATGAATAATGTAGGTTAATTTAGGCTCCTACATAGCTCTATGGCTCAGATGAAGAAGATATATCAGGCTGTGATACACACACAGTACTTGTTAGTACATACATTCACTGTTGGTTTTAGTTTTTTCATGGCATATGTCGACAGTAACAAAAATATTGAGTATCACCAGACCTGTCTTTTAAACACAACAACTGAACTCTACAATACCAGTTAAAAATACCTTAGGTACTGTTTTTAGTGCACTGTTGCCTATTGTGGAATGTTTGTTTGCATTGGTTGGAGCTCTCTGCCTTCACACCGTGTGTGTGTGTGTGTGTGTGTGTGTGTGTGTGTGTGTGTGTGTGTGTGTGTGAGAGCACCCTTTACCATTTCAGTCCTAAGTATCTGAATGGCCTGGCCAACTTCTGACTAATGGCTGAATGGCATTCTGAGAAATTGCATTCCTCATGATTGAAATGAATCTCATATTTGTGGGCTGTATACACTGGCACTGCACCAGCTACTGACAGTGAAACAACCACAACAACAAAAATACAGCTAACCCCCCAGCAACCCAGTGGAGTTACTACCACCTACTACTACCAGTTAGGGAGTTTTTCTTTGTGTGTTCTGAAAGCTGTTTGTCTGTCTGTTTTGTGTTGGTTTCAGCTACATTAGCGTGAAATATGTGTCTGATGTTTAGGAGCAGGAGCGTATGGAGCAGGGGGTCAGCCAGCAGCAGAAGGCTCAGGTGGCAGAGAGGCTGCTGGTGCTGGAGAAAGTCCGACAAGCTGAAGACAACATCAGCAGTCGCATCAGCGACATGCTGATGGACAAAAACAGGTAGGACCTGAAGGAACTGGCTATGCAGTGTACTGTTAGTTTGATTGTGAAGAGTTTGTGTGTGGATCTGTGTCACATGATTTATTCGTACAGTGTCCACAGGTGAGTCTCTGCTAACTGCAGTATGTTTATTTCGATCTCTCCAGGCAGAGAAAAAGTGCAGAGTTTCTTCAAGCCATGGAGGAAGATCGGTGAGTGGACAACTACTGCCATCCAAATCTATTACAGCAAAAAGATATGAGACACTCCAACACATAGCAGCACTCATCCAATTGTTTTCCACTTACCAGACTGAACCTATTTATAGAACACTTTCCAAGTAAGATGCACAAAGTGCTTTCCAAGGGAAGGAAAATAAAAACACAAAGACAGCACACAGGAGGCCTTAAAAACTTCACCACAGAGAAGCAAAACTTTGGCCCAGCATACAGTAGTGGGAAAATAAATTCAAAATGTCATTAGGTGTTAAAGTCCATTCTGTAAAATTGAGGACAGGTTCAGATCTTAATAAAATACTCCCATGCCATAAGTACATTGAAAAGCTTTTTTGGTCACTGTAATCATTCCTCCTGTCCATACTGCATGTAAAGCCCTGTCTTGGTTGGTGGGTATACTGTGGCCTAAGCTAACAGTCCTGTGCAGCGGCTGCTGATGGAACATCATTATCTAACATGATGTTCGTCTCATAGACGGTCAGAGATTTTTATTTGTTGTCAAAGTTTAAAAAGTGCCTTGATGTGTTCACTTCATATTTGTAGTTGTGTGAGCTACGAAGCTGGCGAGTTATGGAACAACAAGAGAAGAGACATTTGTTCCCTGAGTTAAGACAGCACAGATTACATGAAAGACTGAAAAATGATGGCCTGCAGCGTTACTCTGCAAGATGTACTCTGATATCTGTGGCTATTTTTAGGCAGGTAGGCGTTAAATCCCCCTGCCCAGTGTATACCTACGTATACCCACCACTACACCTCTGTTTATATCGCAACTCTCATGTAAGAAACGGGGGACAAAATCTACAGTGCAGAGTGCAGCTGAAGCTAATATGAGACACTCCAGCAAAAGATCCATTATCTCAAGTTTTAAAGCTAGAATCTGGAACAGCTAAAAGGCCAAAACAGCAAGGGGTTTAGTGAAATGTCTTTTGGATGGCCACTCGTGTCTCCCTCAGGATGAATTGTAATAACCTTTCATCTAACATCATCAGGTCATCAACATTTTAATGTGTCCAATACTTACAAATATACAAATACCTGCAGACCGAATGACATTCTCATCAGCCTCATATGTACTTTGTGTTTATTACTCGTTAGCAAATGTAGCATGCTAACATGTTATACTAAGATGGTGAACACACACACACACAGTCAGAAATGTTCAATTACACTATGCCATTAAATAGATTGGCTGTCTGTACGTCAGTGCCATTCACACAACTTGTAGATTAATTAGAATAAAGTAATTGTAATTTGTAGAAACTGAATTTGTATTACAATCTCAGTTGTTGACTTCCCCTGCAGGATTCGTATGGAGCATCTGGCTGTCATCACACAGGAAGAAGCCAATTCACTGAGGAAGAGGGAGGTGGCAGGTAAGCAACTTGGCTGATGTACTTAACCTATTCAGCATTCTCTTTTTCACAAACCATGAACCCAAAAATGTACTTTATTTTGCCAATGAGTTATTGTAAATTTAATGAAGCTGTCAAAACAATAATGTAAATATTACATTAATTTACATATTTACAATGAAATATGTGGCGCACACCGTCACTAACCTACCTTAAACCTTAAAGCAAATTCTTATATAAGTGTAAATAAAAATACATTCCTCTTGGGGAAAAGACAGGCCTGGCTATCCAGCACTTTGTTGAGAATTATTTTTTGCCATGAAATGTGCTGTGAAAATCCATTGTCCATCCAGATGATGATTCCCAATGATTTTTGTGAACTACTATCAGGACAAAATTTTCACTTTCACTTAAGAAATGTATTGAGCAGCTTCAGTAGGTTCCTGCTCCCCAGAGGTTGAACTTTCAGGTTTGGTAAGCTTTTCTCTGGTTCCAACCTCAGGACGTAATGTCAGCTTTGCACACAAGATATCTCATAAGCAGATTGTCATGAAAATTACTGAGCACATTCATGCTCCTGAGGGGATAAACCTTTTAGGTTTTATTAATCTCATGGCCTTTCATCCAACACCAGTCTCTGAAAAGGGTTTATGTTTTGAACCCTATTAGAGCAAAAAAAAAAAAAAGATAGTATGCTGTTCATTGGTACTTTGGTATTGTTTGGCATTCATTCCCTTACAACACATTTCTTTTACTCTAAAACCTGTCCCCTCTCTTCCCTCTGTCTGTTTTTAGTGGCCATGCAGAAGATGCTGTCAGACAGCTGTGCTATGAGCCTGCTCCAGGAGGCCAGTGACTTTCGCAGACAGAGCCTGGTGTCTGAGGCCCACAGAAGGTTACACATGCACACATACACACACCGACATCATACCTGAGCAGATGAAAGTTAACATTTCAAACTTTGAGACGCATGTTGCTAACTCGGTGTGTGGTTTCTCTTCCCTTGTCTTATAACAGTTTGGAGAATTTGGATAGGAAGTTTGATAAGATGCTGTCCCTCCAAGTTTTGGACAAATCTAAAGCCATTGCCCACATCTTACATGAGGTATGTGGTGCCTGGGTATGTCTTCTGTAGTTGCCACCAGTGTCATGAGAGCTTGATGGAGAAATCCAACTCAGCGTGAATCAAAATCACACCATATAAGCACCCACGTGATCTGTCATGTCCTCTCATTGTTCTGTGCAGGAAGAGATGCAGAAAGCAGCGTTCCAGGCCCTGCAGCTGCAGAAAGATGCTGTACACGGCTATATCCGCAACCAGGTCTGTGTGGGCGAGGGTCACTGGTCTCTGTTTTTTTATGAACCTGATAGAATGGAGCTCACCATCACATGAAGCTGTACAGTAAAGGATGTAGATTAGTCAGTCTAAGGCTAGTTAAACAACTCCAACAAGCTCCCATAGTTTGACATCCCAGTTTAGCTTTTGTTCAAAACCATATTTAACATTATACTACATGTGTTTCTTTTTCCAAAAATAAAATGACTAAGAAATGATCTAGTGGGATGGCTCGAGATCTAGAGGGAGTTAAAGTACCTAACGTGGTTTTTCTGCATTCTTTAAAATTAGGTAGCCTGACACTAGGCATAAGAAATAGTGTTAATATCATACAGCATCCCCAGAACCGTACTCTACTCTCTCCTACACTTCATTCCTCAATCCTTCTGTATGGCTCATTTTACATTACTTTTTAAAGTGTGGCAGATTTTTCACAGGCCAGTGACACTGAAAGTGGCAGCAGGTTTGTGTAGCTTGCTAATGTTAGCACTGATTCCCACTAGACGTTACTTTCCTGCATGTTGTTTCAATACCTGCTCAGAACTCGTTTGTCCTGCTTCATTAAACGGTTGGGGTATAGCTAGTGTTAGCTGTCTTTCTTTCATGGGTCCAGTTGTGGTGATGGCAAACAACAGACTGTGAAAACGCACATCAAAGAGTTGTCCTGTAACCTCAGCATTTCATATGTACGTCACCTCCTGATTTCAATCATGATGCAAAGTAATGTACGGAGTGCTAAAATCAAAGATGGGATGAGGCAACAAGTAACAGCATTGGCCCCAGTCACAGTACGACGCAGTAGATAGATAAATAGAATTACCACCAGACTCTGCAGTTCCCCTCAGCTGTACGGAGCTTTAAAGCTTGTTCAAGCTTATTGTTTTGGTTTTCCGCTCTGCAACTTTACTGTTTTGGTTCACTCTCACCACCAGGCAGCTAGATAATTCCTTCAGGAGTTGGTGGAGACCAAAAGCAGAGCTAAAAGGAGAATGAATATTGGACTTGCATTTATCAGGTGGACAACTGTTAGCTAACACATTTTTTGAGCAAACATTACCCACACATTATCATGTTCCGGATCTTTGCTTGAATACATTTCCTCTAACTTGACCTCTTTGAATTTTAATTGAATGATCTAACATTAAAGATCAAAGTAAGCGCTGTACAGATATTGAGCGTCATTTAATATCTTTTTTTGGTAAAATGTTCGGTATAATCAGTAACACCGGTGCTGTCACAAGTTTATTGACCGGTGGGAAATAGCCTCACCTTGGCATCCCTAGTGTTTACAACTTGTTTTGCTGCCCCCAGGTGGCCAAAAAAATCAGGTAAAGCTGCAGTAGGCAATATTATTTCATTATAATTTTGGTTGAAACAACTGATTTTGAACATTGCATGTCACGAGCAATACATAATTGAAGGGTGTCTGTGAGCACCCATCCCTTTGTATTTATTTTTTTTAATACTGGACCCGGTCTGAATCAAACAACCAAGCAGGGTTAGCTAGCACGTAACTAGCCAATCACAGTGACTCTGTACAAACAGTTGGTGAAACTGACATGAGGCGATCAGCTAGAGAAGACGTTATCACTCTGTTGGAGTTGTTGGAACTACAGTGGTGTTACAAAGTGGAGCTTCCCTCACAAAGGATCAGTTTCTTACCCCTGAGTCAGACAACTAGCTGAGCAGAACACATGTTAGTTTGCTAGTTAGTTATAACGGTTGACAACCTTGATGTTTCGCTTAAGCCCAGCAAAATGTGCGTGCATGTTTGGTGCATTATTTGGTGGGAAGGGCTTAGCGAAGTGATACGAGGCAGCAGAGAGAGAGGCGGAAGGTTATGCATTCTGTATGTATGTTTGTACCTACTTCAACTTTAATGTAGGTTTATGAAAATTACCAAACCTCATTTGGAGATGCAAGTAGTCAGACACTTTTCTCACTGGCTGTCTGGAGAGCTAAAATTACGCTGGTGACTGCAGACACTGGGCATTATTGTCATCTCTTTTTCTGTTTTGTTCTTTTTTCACCTGCAGCCCGCAGGTTCATTTTACTCATACTCCTTAAGTCAATTTTTCTTTTTAGCTTCACGTTTGCTTCTCCACTGTCCCCAGATCAAGCTCATAGAGGGTGAATTAATGCAGCTGACTAAATTGGAGATTAAAAGACGCAGTCTGGATACTGAGAACCTGCAGGTGGGTGTCACCGCCTTCTTTCTTTGCCTTCCCACATTAACTTGATTTTTCTCTTTTTCCTGTTGATTACTATATCATTTCTTTTTACTATTTTCATGTCATTGCTACATACATGATTTAAATTGAATGATAAAAATAATTATTATATTAATCACATCAGAGCCAGGCTAGTGTTTTCTTTACACTACTTACTGATGAGTGTGTATTGTCACTCGACCTCACGTGATGGTGTGTATGTGTGCGCGCGCAGGAGGTTCTGGTGGAGCAGCGCACAGAACTCAGTGATTTGTTGCAACAGCTGCTGAAGCAGAGAGACCAGAGAGAGAAGGAGCTGCGGCAGGTTCTGGTGAGGAAACAGCTGCTTTGACCCGGCCTCAGTGGGCACTACTCTCTTTCAGTGTCAACCAATGTCTCGTGCTTTCCTCTGTTACATGTTATCAAAATGGGGCTGTTCTGGAGGCAGATTGTTCTGTACACACATCAGTTAGTGGTCCTTTGAACTGAAACGTTAAATCTGTTCTCCCCTGTTGTCTTTCTCATTCTGGGGTCAAGTGGTTAAATGAGACCAGCAATCACTTTGTGTTTTCCAGGTGGAGATGGAGCTCAAGTCTGAGTCCAACCAGCAGAACTACTGGATGATCCAGTACCAGAGACTATTGGATGCCAAGCCCCTGTCACTGCGCATGCAGGTACGGTACAGAGCAGGTAGGACACGCAGAAACATCTGAAAACCAAACTGTGCTGTTGTTAAACTGTCCTCTTTCTACAGGAAGCGGGAGTGGAGAAAGAGTTAGTTAACCTGCTGTGCAAACTGTCAGCTCAACACTACCTACCCATCCTGGCTCATCATCGGGTGACAACTGAGGCCCTTTGCCACATGAACTCCTCTGACCTCAAGAAGGTCTGTCTGCAGCATCATTACTAACACATTTCTATCAGTTACCTCTTTGGCAACATACTGTAACACCCCCCACCATGGTCAAAGTAGCACAAAAACAGATGAATCACTTCTTATTCACGGCAAGTTGTCAAAATCCTGAGTTACATTTTTCTCATGCCCATCATGAAACATGTTAGCCGTTTTCTGTGTGGAAGGAGGGAGGTTATTTTATCATTATGAGTGAGTAACGAGTGACATATCTGTCCGGTCAACATCATTGTCAGTCAACACAGAAGCTGGGTTACGAGGAGCAGTTAGTGAGCAGTAAGTGAACTTAAACTGAAATCACAATGAGCCACCCCTTTTTGCAGTCAAAAATCATTTCAAAGTGATTTTTAAAGCAGCTATATTAAACATTATATCATAATGACTGTTTTATGTGAAAGTGGTTGTTTGTAGTGATGAACCCACAGAGAACAATCACCAGACCCTGCAGTTCCCTTCAGCTCTATGGAGCTTTACGGGGTCTTTCAGCTCATTGTTTTGGTTTCCTGCTGGTTCACTGGCACCGCTTCCAGGGCAGCGCAGCAGAGAGTCGAGGTTAGAGACTAGCTGGTGAACATAGTGGAACATTTAGCTGCTAAAGAGCCAGATATTTCCCTCAGGAGTTGTTGGAGACCAAAAACAGAGCTAACAGAGAGGGAATATACTGGACAAACACGACTCCAAATGAATGCTAATGTTGCTCCAGTTCTGCTGGATGTGTAAATAGGCAACTGTAACGTCAACTAAAGTGAGTGAGTGTTGTGTTTACAGCTTGTTGTGCTGCACAAAAGTAGCCAAGAAAAAGTAATGCAGGTTTAACTATTAATGACTGTGCAGTATAATCAGCATTATTCATTTCTCTGTTTTCAGATTGGCATTAATGAAATAGGAATCCAGAAAGCACTTCTGAACTGGGCTCGGGAACACCATCTTGAAGGTACATTACACACACCCTACAATTCTACATATTATACCATTATACTGCGCACACACTGCAACAAATAGGCTATATGGCGATTTGCACTCGATGTGTGAGTTTTGAAAGCAAAGAAATCATCTGGTCACAAAAAAGCAAAAACATTAGAGGGCTCAACAAACATACAGCCTGCCAAACACAAAGTGTATCAATCTACAAAGAGGAACAGCTGTCAAAAGCTGGAACTAACCAACATGGATATGATTGTAGACTGTAACAGTCCTGCAATAGCATCTGTCTTCACAAAGCTCATAATGTTTAGCTTTTGGTGATGTTGTTGCAAATATATAAATTCAATTATATGTTTATTACCGATCTCATAGTGGTGTCATACTGGCCTATATTATATGGAGAGGTGTTTCTAATCTTTTACTATGACCTCAATACTAAAACATAAAATTGAATTAACATTAATAACACCTCCATGACAATGTCAACAAAAACTGAACATTATAGGCATCATAAAAGTCGACTTTATGGCAGAGCAGTTGTATTGGATTGCATCAGACTGTGTGTAGATTTTAGGGTGTAGTGATTAATAGAAATGCTCTCAGCTGGTCTCACTGCACATTAACAACGAACCTAATCATATTGACGCATGACGGCAACAGCTCAACAAATGAAGAATGGGCTTCTCCAGGAAATCATGTTGTTGCCTGGACAGTGCAGAGCAGCACGACGTGAACACGGCACCACAAATCTGCAGCTAGAGGCAGATGGTGGTTTTTAGCTATTATTATTAAGTACGGTGATGATAGAACAAATAATAAAAAAAAATAGTTTAGTGCAGCAGTATATGATCACATCAGTCCGACACTGTGACAGTCATAATTCAGCAGTGTTTGCATCCTAATGCATTTCAAGAATAAAACACAAATCGCTGAAATGTTTTTAAAAAAAGCTGGGTCCAGATTTCTCAACATATGTGTCCTGCTGCCTTTAGATGGCTGCAGGGAAATTTTTCATACAGTACTGTAAGAACCACTAACCTCACTTAATCCCATCAGTGCAGACGGATCTACTGACGTTCCTCCTTTGATCACCTTAATCACACAGTATGTCATTTCTGCCGCTAGGGTTCTCTCAATCAAAACAATAACAAAAGACGTAGTTGATGATGAGTGACACTGTATTCCTTCATTCCTCACTCTTGACGTATCATCTGGTGTTTCCCTGGAAGTTATAGCAACTAGAGGGGGTAAAGCATGGATGTATAATAAGAATTGGATACGTCGCCGCCGCTCAGCCTTGCTTCCAATTTTTTCCCAGTGGCCACTCGCGGTATTGCAGCGAAAAATTCCCCTGCTGCCCAAAAAGCATTTTTGATCCATGGAGGTTTTATATTATAACTTTCCTCGAGCCAAGAAAAGCAATTTAAAAATATGTGACGTCATCACAATGTAAAGTCTATGGGATGAGTGGGAACTTGCAGGCGGGGCCAGCAGGGGGTAACACTACTGCACATATTCAGTGAGCTTCATATCCCGGAAGTACACCTGGAAGATAGAAACTTTTTTGGCGTATGTGCCAGGCGAGCAATTCTCCTTGGACTGAATAGGCGCCATCTTTGGGTCCGGTCTCAAGTTCGTATTATACATCCATGGGGATATGACACCATTGACAAGCAACTAAATGAAACGCACCGTTACCTTGAATAAAATTACATATTTCTGTGTGTTTGAACATTGTTGGAAACATTGAGATAATGTAAGAACACAACTCAATAAAATATATAACATCAACAACAGGTTTAGTCGTTTTTAGACATTAAAATGCGGAAATGTTACATATTATACCTTTTAAACATTATTTTTGATGCAGATTTAAATGCATCTACTGGCTGAGGAGTGTTTACTACAGTGACTTTGTTGACATTTTAAGCATTATTCCATCATTGCTGCAAGTATCTAGTTTGCTCTTGTTAATTACTGGCTGACATACGCTGATACTGATGTGTCTGTACCAAGTTAATATTAGCTAAAATTGGCGCCAATATAGCGGTCAGGCTGTATATGTTTGATTTCCTTTTCTTTATTTTCAACATTTAATTATGGCCTAAATGTTCCTAGTAGTAGGATTCAAAAATAATTTGTTTTCTTGTTACAGAGAATTTCAGGGTCATTTTTTGGTTTTCTTAATGGGTGAAATGATCCTCCGTACAGAACATAGAACAATACAAAATGAAAACAGAAGGGATATTTAACATGTGAGTGCAGGGTTCCCTCTGGTCATGAAAGTTTCAGAGCTGAAATCCAAGAAGTAAGAGTGAGGGCTCAGGAAATATTTGTGCATTTTACAAATGGATTAATGTTTAGATAGCAAAAATGTATTTTCCAACCTATTTCAAGGATGGAGGCTGATGTGTAGGGCATTGAAACTCTTGGGAAGTCAATGAAAAGCCAACCTGTCTGCTGTCCACTGATTATCTCCTCCCCCACCAGGAGCTTGTAAGGCTGTCCAGCAAGACGAGGAGGCAGAAGTCGTCCCCACAGCTCCATCCCCTACCTCCCCTCCATCGCTTCCCAGCACTTCGACCACCCAGATCCCCAGCCCACCACTCACCCCAGGGACCCCCGTCACTCCCTCAGCCCCCAGCCCTGTGGAGGGACCAGGGAGCTCTGAGTGCGTGGTCTGCATGGAGACCGGGGTAAGAAAAACCATCAGCAAAACCAGAAAGTAATCCCTTCAGTCTCAGTAATGATCAGTACTACACTTGTTACTGAGTGGGCGTGGACTAAAAGTCTGCGCGGGCGAGGGATGAACCCACTAGCTGCACCTATACTCATAGAATCTGGAGTTAGGGTAACATATGTAACTAACATTCACGACTATTCATTTTGAAAGAGCAACGGCCAATGGGGAAACTCCAACACTCGACTGACCAATGGTGTAACTTCATCTCTCAGTCGGGACAGACTTTCGCGTTTATAGGGCTGGCCCCCGCTTTGCTGTGGTCCAGCCAAAAAAATGCTCCTTATAACTGCAGAACTTGCCTGACAATCATCACATTTTTAAGTTTTCTTCAGTATCAGAGTAATTCAGTGATGCTGTCTGTACATCCATGGGTACACTGCTAACTGGAACTGCTAATAGCTAATTGAGCACACTTTTAACGGTGCCAATTTGATCAAAGGTAATTCACTCCGAAATCACTTTCTTTTTACTATGGAGGACTACATTTACTGTCCGCCATTTTATTTGAGTGTCCAAATTCTGAGTGTGTCACCCATGGATGTATAAAGAGAACTGGATACAGCGTCGGAGGCAGGGCCCCGTTCATTCCTATGAAAGTTGCTCAGTGGCGCATGAAGCCAAAAAAGTTCAACTTCCCGGGTATAAAATTACCCAGATCTTCCACATAGCTTCCGTGTTGTACGGCCCATAGAGCAAGTGCACTAGCGTTTCCTTTAGCCCCGCCTCCCAACCGCTCCTTCTCAGGTTCACTGACATGAATGACAGTGACTCTATAACTCTGGATTCGGTTATTAGTGAATTTTACAACTTTTAGGAGATAATGATTTAAATAAGGGCTATTTAAGTGTTTGTACTGGCTAGTTGTTGTACCTCAAAAAAATGTATCCGCTGATTTACAGACGTCTCTTTCCCAATGTAAGTCTATGGGAAAAAGTCTCCTGGGGCCAGTGTACATCACGTGACGGACCCGGAAGTTGTAATTACACGGTTTGGCCACTATGTCAAATTGGCTTCAAAGCCTGGCGCACTTCCTGGGGGCTTGGTGTCACCGTAAAGTGCCCTCAAAAATTCCACAGTGGAACGAAAAAGGTACTTTCTGTTCCAATCCCACAATGCAATGCTCCGCATTTTACATGTGAAAATGTCTGTTTTGAGCGGCTCTACACCTGTCGGTGGTGACTCAAAATGATGATGATTAACGAGTGTTTGAAATCTCAATTTACTGCTACTACTATACAGTGAGTGCCCATTATATAGGGAGTCGTGAATGAGCAAACAAGGGAGTGATGTCAGACACAGCCACTGGCTCCATGGAAACAGTGTACTTCCTGTTTACATCCCTTAAAGCGCATTTGTCTTGATTTTCCCAGAGGGGGGACCCACAGTGTCAGACTGTGAAAACCCGTGTTAGAGCAGACACTTTTGTTTTTGGTTGTAGAAGCCTAATAAATCACATTACTCCAGAAAATTACTTCAGAAAATAATCTTTGTAGTAATGAAGTACAAACATTTAACCTTGGCACACATGTACACGCTCCTCCAGACGACTGACTGTGCCTTGTCTTTCTGTCTCTCCAGTCTCAGGTCATCTTCCTCCCCTGTGGTCATGTATGCTGCTGTCAGGTCTGCAGCGGCGCTCTGCAGAACTGCCCTCTGTGTCGTAGCAACATATCCCAGCGCATACGCCTCTACCACGGCTAGAACCAACGGCAGCACTGTGCTGCTCCTCCACTGACCGCAGCTGTCTTTATTTATGCATGATCGTGAAGCTGCTGGGAGCTAACCTCGTCACGTGTAATACAGCTTTTAGAGGGTTTTAAAGAGCTGAGCCACTTTCCTGTATTAACCAAACAGTACTTTGTGATGTATATGCAGAAACAAGTTCATAATAGGATTATTTTTAATGCTGTTGTAGTTTTGGTTGTCACTGGCATCCAAGCCTATTGTTGTTGTTCTTCTTCTTTTGAAATTCTATATATATTTTTTTGTATTATATAAGAGCCAAGAAGGTTCCACCACTCACTGGTTGAAGACTGACTGCCTTATTATACTGTCTCAATTGATGTGTGCCTTTTTCTGGAAATCTCTTTTTTAAAAGTCTATTTGTCTGTGTTGTCAGCCAAAGTAACACCTGTCTAACATGTTTTAAGTTAACTAAAAGAGAATCTATTGATTATTATTTTTTGCTATCATTGCATCACTTATGTGTCCTCCTGTTGTTGCTCTTCATCACACAACTTGTCTTGCCCTTGCTGCCAGAGGCGTTCTTCCCTTCTCATCCAGGTCCCTCTGCGCCTGCTGGAATGTGGGTGAATTACATATCAATGCATATCTTGACAGTTTGAGGAGAAGCTCATTTCTGCCCAGGTCAAAAGTGAGCTATATATGTATGTCAAAAATGACATACATATATGTCTCGAATTCTAATACTATATTACATGGTCCCAGGTTTGCTGTGTGGTAATCTGAAAAACAAAGAAATGTATAAATATGCACCATGTCAGCACAATTAGAGTTTACAGATGCTAAAGGGAACTCAATTTTTATATGTCAAATTTAGCTTTAGTTGTGAGTACTACTCATCCTGTGGAACCGTTGTATAATATTTTCTGTGGTTCTTGATGGACCTTTTTAAAAATCCTGACAAAATAACCCTGATGATGTCATGTGAGATCTCTAACAGGAAGCCTGCCATACAAAGTGGGGGCATGGACTTTGAAAGACACAGGCGATATAATTGAAGATGCTATTGAGTTGCATTATGGGAAATGTAGGATCCAGTGTTTGTCAGGATTTCTAACCTCTGCTGCTTTGATTTTGACCCTTTGTTTCTTTTTCTTTTTTAAATCTCTCATTCCCCCAGCTTTATGAAAGTGCAATACTAAATTTATGAAGTACCCATTTAAAACTACATTTTGACACATTGACCCTCTTTAAGACCAGATAATAAAGCATGACTCACCTTATGCCCTTATCATTAGTGGTGCATATGTTCCTATTTCTCCAAACAAAGTTAACATTAATCAAATGAACACAAACCATTTGCCAACAGTCCAGTTGGGCCTTTGGGGGCTCCTGTGGGTCTGGTCCCTGGGATGTTGTCTGCTTACTTTGATGGTAATCCAGTCTTGGACCTCACTTTAGTTTCCTTTTCACTTGTCTCTGACATACTGTACGTTTTGATCCCACACTTATTGAATTGCTATATATAATACATACTGTATGTATGAACTAACAACACATCACCTGTTTGTAGCCATCACTAATGCTGTTAGACTCTTTCAAGTGCTCTTAACTTTGACATCTTAGCATGTTTCAAGAAATATCTTTACTTCTTGTATATGAGTCTGTAAAATGTAGCTTGTAAGAAATCCCACTTCTATCTGAATCTGACATTCAGTGTCAGTAGACAATGTGATATAAAATATCCGTGTCATTTTCCTGTACTCACCTTGTGGTCAATGTCAATGCTCCTACACAGGCAGCAACATTTGGAAATGTACTGAAATACAGTATACAAACAGAGGGATGTTGTTGAGTCTCTGTAATATATACATTTATTTTATATAACTGGACAACTGCTGTCATTTGACATCTTATACTTGCTTGTGTAGGGAGTGATCTCAGATCTGTGGTCATAGTGTACTATAGTAATGCCATCTTTTCTAATTAATTGGCAGGAAGATGCAATATAAACATTGGTGAAAGAAGTACTCGGCTCAAGTAAAAACAACACTATTGTGAAAAAATACAAGTAAAGCTCCCACATCCAAAATCTTAGTTCGTAAAAGTACATAAGTATTATCAGAAAAATGTACTAAAGTATAAAAAGTAAATATACTGGCCCCCGTGAGATACATTATTATGTAGGACATTATTTCATGTGATTGGCAAAGGACAAAAAAGCAGGACATTTTACAGAGCCCCACCCCCCCGGTGGCGGTTCTACAATAATATCGATGGAAAAGTATTTTTTATAGTTTTTATTTATTTTTTATATTTAAACCTATTTTAACCCCCTCATCAATAGACTTAACCCCAGAGCTGTTCAGTGTTAGCCTAGCCATAAATCCGTGTATGCTGGGAAAAAAAAAAAAAAAATCTTCAGAATGTAATAATCTGTCAATTCACTTCATTTGGTCTCACATAGAAATGCAGGATAACTATTTATAGTGCTGTAATTACATAAAGTTATCAATATCAAAATAATGTGTATGTTTACATTCAGTCTGACTAACGTTATTAGTGTGACTGTGACTATCTGCTTTGTGCAAAGCAGACAACTAGAGCCGAAGCGGGAAGCGCAGAAAGACACAGCTAACATTACTGTCCTCACTGCCACAATTACAAAACAGCTAATCAAGTATCCAATTAACCGATGTAAACCCAGGGTTATTGGGGAAATCATGTTACTATGAACCATGTAAACTCTTTAATCAAGCTATTACCTAAATGTGGTTATTCACAGTAATCAGAGTAATCATAAGGATTAACGTTACTTGAAAAGCAACCATTCATACAGCCAAGTGCTGCATGTGTCTAGACTAGCACTAACTTTGACAGCTGGCTACTTAACTAGCTTATTAACTTAGCAGATAAGCAAACACTAGCTAGTAATTTTAGCTACTTAGCTTTCACTCACTCAGTCAAATATGAACACTCACTCACTCACTAGCTTGCTTAAAGCCTTCTGCGCTCCAGTGCAGGGTTTTCTGCCAGAACAGCTGTCAACACGGCCATAAGCATCGCGCACATATAGTATGGAAGGCCAAAAGGACGTCTTCAGACATCAAATTTGAACGTCTAAAGGCGAACGTCGAACTAGACGTTTTGGTCCTTTTGGCCTTCCATAATATCGCGCAGTGTTTTGGCCTGAGAATTATGGCAAGTGAAGGGGATCAAATGTCGTCAGGTCGGCACATGTCCCTGGTACATAAAACAACGTTAAATACCGCGTCCTGACAGTTTTCACGCCGCTTTTTACGTCCATAAAAACCATACAAAACGCCGCTCGATGCATTGCTTTGGTCTGGCTTTACTCTTCACTGATTAGTTACAAAAACTCTGGATTTAGTGGCTATGTAAAACAGGAGGAAGGGCTCATTACCATACAATAAAACAGCATAAATAACGCGAGTCTTGGACAGGTTTTAACACGCGTAAAAAGCGCCATTTAAAGTACCTCACTAGAGCACCTTAAAAAGCACTGTTTTGTATGGTTTTTGCAGGCATAAAAGCGGCGTTTTAAAATGTAACCGCGTAAAAAGCGCCGTTGTAAATAAAACGATGAAAACCGCCAGGACACCATATTTTACGCCATTTTATGTACCAGGGACGTGTGCCGACCTGACAACATTTGATCCCTTTGGCTTGCCATAGAGAATTGTTTGGACAGCATGAGAGCGTGAGACTGAATGTGAATGCATGTCTCAGGTGAGAGTTGGCAACACTGATCCTGACATACTTGAATGATACGTTCCGAAACAGCGTCGGGGCGATCTTCTTGTCAAGACGACTCAACCCCTTTTTAATTTTTTTTACGGATCTGTGTGATTCACATGGGTCACATTTTCAGGTCGGAAAATCCGGAATTCGGATTAATCCGGAAAAATCACATCCCTAATTATTACATTGTTAACTCTGATGCATTTTTTTATTGTAGTTGGTCGTGGTGGAGCTAGTTTGAACTACTTTCATGATGGCATTCATCTTATTCCGTCCCACCTACTTTTAATAGAGAGGTCAAGCCCCCCCAAAATCATTTTTGAGATCATTTGAATTGTGCCAATTTAAAAGATCATTTTCAAATCACAAGAGTTTATTCCTTGTAAATTTTAAGGTTAATCTACAGAGCTCACATTGTAAAAGTATATAAAAAAAATAACTATTTACACTATTACACTATATTTACACTGATTAAAGCAAAAACACAGCAAAATGTATGGACAGAAGTGGAACGCACCTTAACATCTTACTCATCTTCTACATCAGAAATGACGTCGCTACGAAGGTTACACAGGGCTGCACAAATTCTCAAGATTATGTCAATTTTAGGGGTGAGGTTAGTTGGAATTGTTTCAGAAAGGATTTTGAAGTTTTTCAGTCGGCATATGACCCGTTCTGTGATGCGCCTACATCTACTCTTCAGAGAGTTGCATGCCTCTCTTGGTGGATGCTGGAATGATCAGTTTCACCTTCCTTTTATAGATGGTGAAGCCTCTATCAGCCATGACTTCATCACCTGGATGAAGGTATTCCAGGAACCCTGACTTTGCAGTTATAAATGTATCACTGCACCTTCCTCCATATGCTGGTGAGATGAACATGATCAGTTGTTGTACACTTTGGTAAGGTACTCTGCAACAGAATTGAATGCATCCAATGACAACCCTGTGTAGAGCTGGCAAAGGTGGTTGTTCCTCAGCAGAGTTACGTACAACGCAGCCGGCTTAATGCACTGAGTTCCCATATCACACGTAGGGGGCCTCAGGTGGAGTGGTGATTTTGAAGCGTAGTTGTGGTCAGAGGCAGATGGATCTTTCAGCTGTGTTTCTGTATAACAGTGTGTAGGCATGTGGACGTCATCCTTACAGTTCTCCACTGCATCGCTGACACCCATTGATGTATCTGTGGAAATAATATAATACATATTTTCACATTAGAACTTAAAATTCAACCAAGCTATCCGACTAGTCATGTTTTTAAGAGCATTGGAGCCGAGCCACTTCTCGGGGTAAGGGTGTTCTTCAGTCCACAAAATGGTAGGAACACACAAACGGGCGCTTGGGTGGCCGCTCCCGGTTTAGCGCCTTCAGCCATAGCCTCAAGTGCTCCTCATCTTTAGGAGGCGGGTGCAGGTTATAAAATGCCCCACAACACTCTGACCTCTTCACCTTGTGGTCGTAACATTGTTGTTGTAGTTGCTCTCTCCTCTTTAGCCAATTATTATGGCACCCTTTAACTGAACATATAATACATGACATCGTGGCTTTTGGTGATCATCTGTGGATAGCTACCTATGTCTGTAGCTACCTATCCCTCTCAGCCGGAAGTAGGGCAACCAGAAGTAGGATGACAAAACGAACGCATTGGCGTCATTCATATTCTTCTTCTTGTTCTACGGTGGTTGGCATCCAGCTTATTGGTGCATTACCACCACCTTCTGCTCCGGAGTGTGGACCAGACAATAGACGTACTATCTACATCCCTTCAACCAAAACAACACAAAACAAAACAAAGACACAGGTTGTCTTTATACATGCCACCTTTGTTGGCATGGAAAATAAGGTGAGCAGTTTAGTCCAGTAGTTCCACATTTAAGATAAATATACTGAAGCAATTTTTCAGAAACCCTACCTCCATTTGGAATATTATACATATATCCATATGTAGCCTATGATATGATCTAAACTGGGTGGCTTAAAGTTTTATCTTGTCTATAACTATTATATTGATAAAATCCCTGTAAAATGTCTGCTTTTCATCGCCAGGCTTTCTTGTCGTGGTCTCTCATCTACTAACACAAATGTTCACCTCATAACTATTTTATATAAACACAAATCTCTCTTCATGGAATGTTGGTTTCACAATAATGTCGTGTTGGTAGATCAGTTATTTAATAGGGATGATCTTCTCTTTACTTATGAAGAGTTTCTGTCAGAATATAACATCCCTGTAACACCTGGGGATTATGCAAAGGTTTTTGGTGCAATACCCCCTGGAGTCTGTATGCTGTTTAAATCTCAGCCAAAGGTTAATGTCCAACAATTGCTTTTTTATGTCCAACATACAATCACATAGCAAAATTTGTTTTTCCAGTTATTCTGGTAATAACAACAGATCTATAGGACCTCTGTTCCAAAGAAATATTACTACCTTACCATATATGATTTTATATTGGAATCAATTTGTGGATGATATGGTATGGAAGAAGGCCTGGCTTCTACCTAATCGATACTTAACCATTTCTTTTAAACTCATTCTTAAATTTTATCCAGCTAAAAACTATGTCAAAACAATTAAGAGAGACATTGATGTGAATTGTAGCTTCTGTTATGGATGTCCAGAAACTGTTTATTCTCTCACTGCAGAACTCCTCTGATGAAAATTGTTAAATATTTGATAAACCACTGTATTTCAATTTTTTTTTCATTGACGGTGGTTGTCGAGGGACGCATTTTCAATTAAAAATTCAGAATCTCTGATTTTCCCTGTGTAGCATTGAATGTAGCATCAACGCACGAGCCAATCACAACGTGAAACGGGCTTGCCGTAAAGTGTGGCGTTGGTGTTTAGAATGAGGACCTTCTGCTTCACTTAATTGAGTTATTTATCAATTTTATTATCGTTTAAGGCCTTTGTTGACGAAGACAGCAGCGGCAAGTATCTTGTTTCCTTGGTATTTGGCGATTTTTGTGATGTATAGTGGAGAAAAATAAATACGAACAAAATAATTGACCATACTTTCTAGCCAGCTAACTAGCCTACTAGCAGCTAGCCACAATGTTAAGTTAAGAGAGTGTGGAAGGAAAGTCGTAGGTAGGAGGCTAACTGCATTTTCACAGTTAGTCTTAGCAATGTCATTTTAATATTTACTGTACAAGTAACTGAAATACTTATTGGTCAAGGTCAACGTTACTTTTATTGTCTGCCGTAAGAAAAAAAAAGATTAAAGGAATTGTGATAGACATGTCACAATAAAATAATAAAGTAACGTCAATATGCTTAAACTGAGCAATGCATTCCCATAAATCGGAACATATACTGTTATTAATTTTGTTTGAAGTAACTGACTATGCTCTGTGGTCTTCTTGAGAGGTCCGAGTCCACGCTCTCTGTGTATATAAGATAAATCCAGTTCTTCATTTGTTTGCACAGGCACTTCCATTCTCTACTTGTGTGTGGGACTTCTTATGTGTTTTGTTCTCTATTATTTTTACTATTCTAAGTCCATGTCCTTATAAAGTAACAGAGCATTTTGGGACTTTGTTTCTCTCAGTCATAATGTCAAGTCCCACCCTGCGCATTCTGTATGGGAGCCAGACTGGTACGGCCCAGGACATGGCCCAAACGATTGCACGGCAGGCGCAGAGAAGGCACCTGCCGGTTCAAGTGTTGGCTCTGGATGACTACAACGTGGTGAGTGTGGTGTTATTAAGTATATCAAGGAGAGGGAGTTATTATTATGGCTCTGACCAGTTATAGTTACAGCAACAGTTCCCTGCACTGGCAGGTGACAGCCTTTACCCCTCAACCCATTTGTTTACACGAAGCACATGAAAACACTGTGCCCTCATTTGTGTTTCCTCTCATCAAACAGGCCGACTTGATCTCAGAGTCTCTGGTTGTTTTTGTGTGTTCCACCACTGGTCAAGGAGACCCTCCGGACAATATGAAGGTAATAAAACAGAGAGCAAAAAGACATCTTGTAAGAGGAAACATTGTTTAGTTTAGTTTCTGGGTGACCTGTCCTTTTAATTGTTTCTATAATCTAATTGTAGACACAACATTGTTTTACATGCTGGTAGTTTTTGTCCCAGTTAATAATTCTTAAACTAGAGGCAATAGAATATTTTCTTCTAGTTTCACATTTTTAGTTGTCAGAATAAAAGTTGCTAACGGGGCAATTAGTTCCCACAGTTTATTCAAAAGACGTATTTGTACCGTCGACTCCTGTCTCATAACAGAGTTTGTGCCTCTTTTGTGGAGCAGTTTGTACTCCACCAGAGAAGATGAAATAAAAAAGGATAATGCAACACATCTCATAAATTACGAGATCTTCTTCCATTTGGGACTCTTTGGCTCTACATTCCCTCAAAGGTCAGCACTGCCAAGAGGGCGTCAACGGCAAGAATTAGCATGTCAAAGCTGAAAAGATTTGTGTGATCCCATTTGAATGAATTGATTTTGCCACAAAATGTTGCTGCTTGAGATGCTGGTGTCACCAGGACTTAATGCTTTGTCACTGCCCACTGAAAACCATCAGACGCATGTAAATATGGATGTGCTTGTATATTGACTTGATGAGTTTAAATGTTAGTTAGATTTGTTTGTTATCCTTTTGGAAATTCCATCTGTGTCTGCAGCAACCGTCAAACAGTCAAAACAAAATATTATAGTTAAAGACAGACATTAACTGTAATGTTTTCAGTTTAAAATAACACATATCAATAGTTTTGTTATGATTTTCTTATTTTATCAGATTTGTCAAAATACAGCCAAATGCATTGAAATAAGAAAACCCATAGATTTGTATACTGTATGCCTGACCCTGTTCACTTATGGCTGTGTGTTGTATGTCTACTTTCTTCAAAGAACTTCTGGAGGTTTCTCTTCAAGAAGACGTTACCCGTTGGCTCTCTGAGTCGGCTGGACTGTGCCGTCCTGGGCCTGGGGGACTCCTCCTATCCAAAGTCAGTCCTTTTCAGGTTTACAGTTCTCACAGTACACATTCAGAGTGACTCCTGCTCTTTCTAAAAGCATCAACCACTTTTTGCACGTAGGTTCAATTTTGTGGCTAAGAAGCTTCATAAGCGCCTTCTGCAGCTGGGTGCCAGTATGCTGCTGCCTGTCGGGCTGGCAGACGACCAACATGACCTGGGGTGAGAAACAACATGTCTGAAGGAGCTGGTGAATCATGGGGGACTTCATTAATGGGGGTGGGGGGTTGATTTCTTTATCTTCTGTATCTCAAACCTACGTCACAGATTTGAGTAAAATTGTGTGCTTAGTTTGGCTGTGGGCACTTTTGAAAAAGTTAAACAAATTTGCTTCATGAGCCAGGAAAAAAATCCCATATTAATTTGTTTCTTTGATGCTGTATTCCTTACCGCTTTACTGTAATTGGCTGGCTGATTCTTGTAGGTGTGGCCTATTTAACATAAACTACTAGAACTCTTGAAAGCATTGCAGTGGCAGCAAATTTGCTGTTTTTAGAGTTGAATGCACTCAGAGGTAACCTGTCAGATGGAGGCATTGGCTCATAGATGGTGCTACAGTAACATGATGGCCATAAATGCCTGAACAAAGCCATAATGTCCAAGAAAGCATTAAGTTATGTTCTAAAAACCACCATGATGTCCATAATCACTGTGTGTGTACATTTCCACAGCACTGATTCCATCAGTACAACAGAGTCACATCATACTCACCACTTTGCTGAGTTTGTCTTTTTAACACAAATACTGTTTTCATTTACTAATCAATTCCAATCACCTTGTCTTTATCTTAACAGCAATTACAAAAAACACTTCCTGCACATCTTTCACATTGAAAGTCGCTGAAGGGCTTTTAATGTGAAACATTCTTGCAGGAAGTGTTGAGTTTCATTAAAGGTAGCTTAACATTGACTGAAAAAAAATGTTGGATAGATAGAAGTTGTACTGATGGAATTAGTGCTGCGGAAAAGTACATTATCCAGAATTCAATCAATTTATCAGCAAAGTAGAGCGTGACAGGAAACATGGGGAGAAAGTGGGGAATGACATGCAACAAGTTGGAATGGACTTGTGGAGGCTGCCATGGTGTGGTATGTGCTTGCTTACCTAAAAATCTGTTTGAAGCAGGTCATACGCTGTGATTGATCCATGGCTCACATCATTTTGGGAGAAAGTGTTTGCTCTCTATCCATCTTTGGCAGACGTGGTTCCACTGAGAGAAGATGAACCGTGAGTATCCACTTGATTTGACACAGTATGTCCTTCTGTGGTTGCATATTTTCATAGAAGGTTTGGTATGTGTCCTTTTAAAAGCCTGTTATTAACTCCTGGTTGGGTTTTGTGTTGAATCCTAGTCAGTTGGATTTTCTTTGCTTGTTTCTTGTGGCAGGCTCCCTCCAGCGTACACTTTCCACTTCCTGGATGATGTGAAAGAGGAGACAGATGACAGGCTGAAGATTCCCACAGAGAAAACTGTCCCCTCACAGTCCCATCCCTTTTCTTCCAGACTAGTGTTCAATAGGAGAGTAACGGACGTGTCACACTTTCAGGATGTGAGGCACATTGAGTTTGATATCACTGGATCCAACATTGAGTAAGGAATCTTGAGCCCCTTTCAGGCATGCACCCCTTTATGTCATTCATTTAATCTGACAACAATTTAACATCTCATGTCTGAATGAGCACCCTGGTCACTTTTACGTTAAAGTCACAGCAGCAGTCTCAGCAGGTCAGAGTTTGTAGAACATCCATGACATGCTATTTATGCTGAATCCAACATGTCCAAGTTGTCCAATCCAACTTCAACTTTCTCATGTTTGCTGATCAACACGTTTATAGGCACAGTACCACCAACAACTGGACTGAAGTCCTTCAATACAGTGATGAATTGTGGGATACACTGTGCTTTGCTCTGAATACCACTGAAGCTGCAGTAGGAGAAGTGTGCAATAAGTGTGCACTGTGGCATTCCTTCAGATGTGGGACATTTTTCAGTCTAAAAATGTAGATAGAGGTGGAGAACAAACAAACTATTACTGATTTATTTTATTCTTATGCATACAAAATGAAAGTGGTATGCCTTTTTGAATGTGACCCATCATTAGTTGTGGTGTTGCTGTGCAGGTTTGCTGCTGGTGACATGGTGATGATTCGTCCCTGTAACGCACCAGAGGAAGTACGGCGATTCTGTCAACTGCTTAGATTAGATCCAGAGGCCAGGTTCACTCTCAGGGCCACAGACAACACTGCAGGTAGGCGTGTGTGTGTGTGTGTGTGTGTTTTCACTGGGTGCATTGAAATCTGTTAAGTAAGCATATGATTGGCTGTAGATGTAAGAGTATATTCCAGTTGGAACCTGCTCTATCATTAACACCCCTTCAACCTTCTTTTGACAGTCTTGAGCCTTCATCAAATGAAGCCCCAAAGTGTTCAATATGAAATAAATAAATGAGACATTATGAAATAATCATATCACTACATTCTGTAAAATGTATAAATGAACCAAATAAATTTAAATTATTTAAGAAATTATTAAAACCCATCCTCCTTATTATTTCACGATAGATTTTTTTTATTTCAAAATGCACTTTTTCCACTGATGCTTTTATTTTACATCTTTTTGTATTTCATGACTCTTTTCATGAGGTCACATTTTATTTCATAATTTCACTTCATGACACTGAAATCAATCCCAGCTTTTAGCCAATCACGTGTTGCCAAGCAGCCTCTCTTTAGCAAACAAGCTCAACAACAGCTACCAATTTTAGCCGACTTTGTTTGTGTCACCTGATCAACTCCTGAGGTAAATATCTGGCTCTTTAGCTGCTAAACGCTCCACTATGTTCACCAGCTAGTCTCTAACTGTGTCTGTCTGCTGTCTGCTGGACTGGGAGTGTACAGTGGGTTTATCAGAGCTTTTTTCACTGAAAATAGCTGCTGCTGTAGAGGATGAGTGTGGTGAGATTCATAAAACCAAAACAATGAGCTCAAAGAGGCCAAAAGGGACTGCAGAGCTAGGTGATAATTCTCTGTGGGTTTTTTGTCACTACGAATGACCCACATTACACAGTCATTTGTGCAGCTTTCCTTGATGAACCTCCGTCTTCTCAGTTCCAGCCAGGCTTCCTCAGCCCTGCACTGTGCGCCACCTGGTGGAGAGCTACCTGGACATTGCCGCGGTGCCTCGCCGCTCCTTCTTTGAGCTGCTGTCTACCTTTGCCACCAACGAGCTGGAGCGAGAAAAGCTGGTGGAGTTCAGCTCAGCGGCAGGCCAGGACGAGCTACACAGCTACTGCAACCGGCCCCGTCGCACCGCGCTGGAGGTGACTGCTCCAATGAGTCCAATTAAAACTTTGCTTTTGATTGAGCTTTTTGCTTATTTTAAAGCGTACTTTATTGTTTATATAATGTGATTATAGCACCTTTTAAATGATTTTGATAGCATACATTTGTGTTTGTAGAAAAATGATGCAATCCTGCTAAAAAAAAACGGTACAGTCAAAGTGTTGCTTTTTGCACATTCATGTCTGCCTCAGTGTCTTTTTTGTCACTACCAGCAGGAGTCAGGCATCCTACACATAGAGGCTTTAAATATAGAAACCCGTCCTTTGATTTGCTTATTGAGCGCGTTGTGCTCTTTCTGCTGCAGGTCTTGGCCGATTTCCCCCATACTACAGCAGAACTCAAAGTAGACTATCTCTTGGATCTATTCCCTGAGATCCAGCCTCGCTCATTCTCCATCGCCTCCTCTCTCCAGGTAGCTCCTCCTTCATGACAACTATTCAGCTGCTAGGATCAAATATGCTTTGTTTCATCTGGATGTCTTAAGCAAAGCTGTAAATGAAATTCATTGAGTAGGAAAGACTGATACAGTGAAATCTTGACTTATTCTCTCCACACAGGCTCACCCACAAAGGCTTCAGATCCTGGTAGCTGTGGTTCGTTACAAAACCAAACTGTATAAACCCCGAAGAGGCCTCTGCTCTACTTGGTTAGCCTCCCTGGACCCTGCACAAGGTCTCTCACCACACTCTACATGTGCTTATATCACAGCCACAGTAGTAGTTCTCAGATCCTTAGCTATACGTCCAAGGTCAAAGCACTCAAACATTATCAACAACTCTCAAGTATTCAGATTCACACCACAACATTGGTGGCGCCAACAAATACTGTCCTCAGTGACTAATTAATACCAATTGCCTCTACTTTGCGGATATTTGTTCAAAGTTGAGCTACTGTCAGTGACAGTCAACACTCCCTGCAGATGTTTCATACTGAAAGCCTACCAGGTAAGTCAGGGATTTGACCCTTTGAGCCACTGGAAAGCCTTTAATGTGAACAATCTAAGCAGGAAGCCTTTCATTGTCGATATTAGCACAACAACACTGCAAAGGAAATCCGATTGCAGTCAATTAGTGAGTAAGAACAGTATTTCTTTTGAATAAAGAACCTATGAGCAGCAGATTTGTGACATGGCTGTTGTACTGATGGAATTAGTGCTGTGGAAATGTACATCATGCTGAATTTATCAAGACAACAGGTAAACACGGAGGTAAACAGCATCAACAAGATCAGAAAACAGGGAGACATCTTACTGAAATATGATCAAATATATTCACAGAAATTGGACGTTAGGAATAAAGATCTGTCTCTGATATAAGCGTGTTTCAAACAAACCTTTGATTTTGTCTGCACCTGAGGTAAATAAAGGATGCCTTTCGAAAACTGAATTAGAATTCAAATGTTTGTAAAGCAGCCGTGTCATAACTCACTACTGTAGTCCTCACTAAGCCCTGCAGTTTCATTAAAAATAACGCATAACTTGGAGAATAAGTCCCTCTTATCTGTTACATTACATACAAAGGTAATTTAAAGCCATGTGACCTTTTATTGTGTTGCAGCTGAGGTGTATGTGCCTCTGTGGGTGAAGAAGGGAAGTCTGAAGTTCCCTAAAGAGAAGGAAACCCCTGTGGTAATGGTTGGACCTGGAACAGGCGTGGCCCCCTTCAGGTCGGCTTTACAGGAGAGGACTGCTGAGGGGAAGAACGGTGAGATCTTCACCTCTCTGACTTTGTCTCTCGCTTCACATTGTTTCACCGCTCTGACCCCCCCCCCCGCTTGCTGTTTAGCCAACATCCTGTTCTTCGGCTGTCGCTCTCAATCCAAAGACTTCTACTTCAGTTCAGAGTGGGAGGAGATGATGAAGGCTGGACAGCTGACCCTCTTCACTGCCTTCTCACGAGACCAGGTCAGACACACTCAACCGATCATACTGTATACACAGACAACTAACTAACTTCAAGTTAACATTAACTCAAAAGCAAGACAAGAAATACCAGAGAACTGGGGGGGGGGCTGTACGTAACTTTGGCTGTACGTCTCCTCCGTGGCTCATAATGCTATGGGACGCTCTTGTCTTTCAGGAGGAAAAGGTGTACGTGCAGCACCGTGTGAGGGAGAACGCTGAGCTCCTCTGGGACCTGATAGGCAATAAAAGTGCCTGCTTTTACATCGCTGGGTGAGGCCAAGGCGCCAACACTAAACTTCTCCTTTGTTCACATCTGGGTATTTAGGCTAGCTTCACAGTTTGTCTCAAAACAATAGTCAGGTGACCATATGAACAGGTTTTGCTAGCTGTAATCATTACTTCTGTTCGTACTGGCCCTTAAGAGATCCCTTCCTAAAGAGCATCTAGTGTAAGTGATGGGGGACAAATAGACATCATCCCCTGCAAGAATACATTCCAAAGTTTAGCTGAGGATACTATGAGGTTTCAAAAACAAATCGGGTGCTTATGCTCCAAACCTACAGCCTTTGGAAGATATCCAGTAACCATCCACTGAGACCAGAACTTTATTTTTCTTCTTTTGTAAATGTCATAAAAATACCAAAACCAATAATGTGTTAGTCTTTCTGACTTCCCTACTTACTCTGTGGCTCTCACCTCCAAGCCCACAAATATAGTTTCATGTTTAAAATGGCTAACAGGAGGAAATAGTGCATTTGTTGGGGACTATTTGCAGTGGCAGATTTATCCACATTTGGTGCTCTAGTGAGTATTTGGGGCAGCAGCTTGTTAGTAGATACATTAATTGTTGGTTTGAGTCGGCACACAGGATTTGTTAAGAAGAAACCTATAGGATATGACCAGAGCTGACATTTGTTCTCTCGTGTCTCTTGATAACCAGCTTCTTGGGAGCACTTGTTCAGGCTCAAAAATTCTAATGACTCACTGAAGCTGGAGAACTCAATGAGAACCTGGCACAGTTAGACTCACATAGTCACACAGGCCCCAGAATCCTCAGCAGGGATGGGGGACAAACATAAAGCTACCTCTTTTTGTGTTTCATTATGGCATGTAGCTGAAATTCTGGGTTTGCTGTGTTAACAAAGGAACAGTACAAACACTGAGTGGCTTTTTTTTTCTATCCAGCAATGCGAAACAGATGCCAGCCAGTGTGTGTGACGCTCTGAAAGAGGTGTTCCAGCAGAAGGGAGGCGCGTCTGCCGAGGACGCCGAGCAGGTGCTGGCAGTCATGGAGAGGTCGGGCCAACTTCAGAGTGAGACCTGGTCCTGATCACATGACCTCAACCCACTACTTCTCACAGTTCACACTGAGCTGCTGCTGCCATGTTGACTGCACGATAAAGTCCCTGCTGTGGAATCAAAGTGGATTCATCCATCAGTCAGCATCGGCATAGGGGGTTTCCTTCTCTTAAACATGTTGCAATCTGTCTTTTTTTGCTGACAAAGCTCAGTCTATATCTGTCCACATGATACATATTTGCTTCATGTATGTATTCATATGGCCACAAATGGCAGTTACGGGATATCAGAACATTACCCTTTGTTTCACTTTTGTAATAAAACCATTTGGACATTTATCTGTGACAACATGCTAAAACATAGTGTACAGTAGCACAAGGAGAGAAGAGTCTTAAAGTCAGTGAACTGACTCGGTAATGTCAGTTACACAACATCTATCCATCTAACATTAGCCGCCATAAGCTACTGGTCATACTAGAAAAAGTATGGCTGCAGCAGCAAAACCCCTGACTGTACTGAATGGAGCAAGAGTGTTTTATTGCTTATAAATTCAACATTTGATCTGTAAGAGGAAGTTTGCATTATTTATTCTTTCAGTGACATAGTCTCACTTTAAAGTTTCCAAATAAAATCAAAAACAATCTCTTTCCAACAGCTGTAATTAGATTGACAGTGGGTGCAGTTTCAGTGGGCTTTAGCAGCCCATTTGTATTAATGACGCCATTCTAGAAACTGGAAAACAAAAACTGCACTCTATTGTTAGTGTTTTGGTTGACTCTGAAATCCATGAATGTGTCCAAAGGGGCATTTCTAAAAGCCAGCAGAGGCAGTAAGTGAGACTGCTGTCATTGAATGTGTGCAGTATGACTGAAGCAGCAGAGTAGCACTAATAACATGCAACAATGCAGTGGATGTGAACTTTGCAAGCAGTAGGTAGGAAGTCTTGGGAGTGTTAGGACAAATAGGACTTTTACAATACGTCGTCGTAGCCCATTTTGATGGACGCAAAACGTGATGCCTGAGGTGGAGCAGGTTGTCCCACAACCTCTTGCAACATCAGCTAAGACAAATTAAACTTTTCTATAAATAAACGATACAAAAAAAAATTATAAACGGTCCTAAAAGTGTTGATCAGGAAGCCTCTCCATAGACTTGAGGAAGCCCAGAGAAAAGTGCATTACATGAGTCTGTTTGAGATTAAAGAGTGACTGTGCTTTGCCAGCTGAAGATAGCCCTACCCTGACTGAAGAATTGAACTTGGAAATGTTTTTTTTCACTTCAGTAAGAAATACATTTTTAATCGGATGACATTTGTTAAAGCAGCAAGTGGGGATAAATTGATTTTGACCCTTAAAAACCCAAATATATAACCCGCTTGCAATGGATTGTATAATGTGTAATAAAAAAGTTTAACCTGACCAGAAAAGAAGGGAGACAAAACCTAGTTATTGCACTTACTGAGCACGGTCTGTATGTCATTGGCTTACTAAGACTGCCAAGTAGAAAATGAAACTGTTCGATGTATCAATGTGAACTCTATCACCTAGAAGTGCTGGAGTGGGTGAATCCTAACTTGTGGAAGCTGTAAACTTGACTTGTTGACATATACAATATAATGAACCAATGACGCAGCAGCACACAGTGTGACTGACTGTATCAAATATGCCTTAATAAACCAACTACATCAGGCTGCTGTGACAATTCACTTTTTGCTGTTTGGAATTTTTGTCGTAGTTAACTGAAAATGGCCAATAATCTCATTAGGATCAATTTGCAGTTAATGTTAAAATGAATATGTGAAGTAGGTGTCAGACTGGGACTAATATTTGAGCACTTATTGTTGTATCTTAGTGACATTTCTCTCAAAATATAAACATTTTTTCCTAAATATAAATAGTTTATTTCGCAGTAATTTTCATTTTAATTATGCCAGTGCTAGGCTTAGTTTGCATTTGAATTTATATGGCTGTAATTATGCATTTTCAGACATGAAAATGTAAATCTAATATTACATTTTTACTATGACTTTTTTGTATTTTGACATACATCATGTGCACACAGATGGAGTATTACATTTCAGTTTGATTATATGATTTCATGTTAATATTGGCAACTATAAACCGGAGACCAATCCTTTGATTTCTTACTTTGTATCTGGTCAAACAGCCAAGAGTCCATTTAAGGGCTAAAATGAGTGAATGCTTAAACAGATTTTCCTTGATATCATAAATACAAACCAACAAACGGAGTCTCCATTATCAGAATTACACATTAAACTGACTACATGTTCTGTCAAACTGATCTTAGCATACTGTCATAAATGTGATACAGCGGAGTAAAACAACTTGTTTTTAAAGTAGCTAAAACAAAAAGTCCATAGAGAAAAAAGGAAACTATTCACATATAGAAACATGGTTTACACAAACATAATTATATGTCATAAAGTCCACCTTTCATTTGGAGTGGCATTCTCTACTGAACCTCCTCTTCAAATGGAGCTCAACAGATGCACTAAGTGATGGAATCTTTATTCCTCTTCTCACAGTAGTGAGAACAACGTAAGAACAATATACTTACCTTCATTTTCACTGCTTTCCATAACGAGCACAAATTCAGAAATGCAGTTGTCTGTCATGTCTGTTTCCTCACGTTACAAAAACTCTAGTTTTTGTAAAAAAGGCTGCATAAAAAACAAACTGCTGAATCTGCTGCTGTAACAAACGTCAGGCTGAATTTTTAAGTGTGTCTTGAACAGAGAATAAAAGGACACACACAAGACTGTCTCAATTTACTTGTTTGTTCCCTTCCTCTCTTAGCTTCCCTGAGGTAAACCAGTCCACTGCACTGTCACTACAACTCCCAGTATCCCCTGAATGCAGCAGCAGCTCTGCTCCTGGAGATGATCCGCTGATATTCTAGCTGGCATTCCACCAGATGCATGGCTGGAGCGTCTCACGTGTAGCTCATGAGCAACACGTGAATTGAATGCCTTCTTTAGATACTGACTTTGTCTTTATATACATACAGAAGACTAGTTTGACTTATTTCCTTACGTCACTTGTCCCCCAAACTCTGTGAAGCAGAAGAACTGCAACTAATGATTATTTTCATGTTCAATGAATCAGCAGATTATTTTCTTGATGAATCCATTAGACATTTTGTCTATAAAATGTCAGAAAATGTATTAACCCAACACGGTTTCATCTGTCTCTACCACGCCCAGTTCTCTCCAGCAGTGATGGGCTCGACTCAAGACCCGGGCTGCGGTCGAATAGTCAAAAAAATGACGCCCTCTGTCTTTTCCTAAACATTTTCCCTGACCTCGATGGAAAACATCATGAGGTCAAGGAAAGATGTGAAGGAGAATTCATTAGGACTTAGGAAAATACAAGAGTTAGAGCAGCGGGTCTTACTTGTTCTTTCGCTTCCCGGCTGATTAAACAGATCAGGTAAGAAACATTACACTGACGGCCATGTTGGTGTTGGTGACGTATATTGTGCGAGACGAGAGATGTAGTTCACTGAGCGGTTTCACACAAAGCTAAATGGTACTTTACTATCTTTACGACGAACTGCAACTTTCTTGACTTGCAAAATGATCTGACAAACGTGTGTAATTCATGGCACAATTCAAACAGGATCAAAACATTATTTGTCTCTTGCCGCTGACAACCATACATATTTTATCCGACATAAGGTCCCATGGGGGACACCGGAAGGGGAGGCACTTTGCCTCTCTATCCAACGCTGGTAAGGGGAGGTTTCTGAAGCTATTCAACCATGTAACTAGCACTTCTGACGGAGTATACTGGACCCTTGCTGTTATCTCCTCATACATTAGCAAAGATCAGTGTACAGACCATTTAGCTAGCAGCTTCTCATTTTTAGCTGGCATTGAGCGTTACTTTCATCCATTAAAAAATGAAAAAATGACAGCAGCAGCAGGTCATCAGCTGTCGCTTATTTATGTTAATTCTGTAAGTAACTTAATGATAAGTAACTATATGCCAAAATAACACTTGGCTGTCTTTTTGTGTGCTCTCTGTTTATAAGGTAAAAGACGCATCCCTCTGTAACACCACTGTACAACCATGAATGGACTGAGTGTGTCTGTAGTTCCTGCAACTCTAGCAGAGTGATAGGTCTCCTCTGTAGGGGATCACGTCAGTTTCAGGAGTCACATTCTCCAGTTAAACTTTCATCTGTATCAGATCAATAATTTAAGCTTGGAAACTTGCTAGTCTTGAAGCAGGACCTTCAGTATTTGGATCAAGAATTTAGTTGGCTTCAGCTGTTATTCCAATGTGTCAGATACATTTAATCAACATTCAGGTACATATAAGTATCGGATCAGACTCTTTATCGGCAGATACCCAATATTTAAAGACTCGGTCGGGATTGGGGCCGAAAAAAACTTGATTTGGACATCCCTAATTAAAACCAGTAAAATACAGCCACAAAGTCTCTGTTACCACATTGATCATATATTACCTGCAAACACGTTTTCAATAAGCTGTAAAACATCCAACATTTCCATAAAAAACTCTAAACATTATTGGAAAAATATCTGCTTAGGAACAGACTGCTTGAAGATGCTTCCAGTGGACATTGGGGTAAGGGTTCGGTCACATTAGCCTTCTGTTCGATGACACTGCCCCGCACTCAGCTCTGAAAGATGATGTGAGGTAATAAATAAATATTGGACAAAGCGATGAAAAACTGCAAACAGTTGGTAAGATTGATGCTGCAGTTTGGAGTTCTGCTGAGGACACAGCGCTAGAACAATGACTTCTCCATTTCTTAACAGTGCCTCAGAGTTTCTATTGGTCGACTGCATATTATCCACACAGCCAAAGTTGAACAAAAACACAAACATTCGTAAGACAGAAGTGTAATGTGACTGTCCCTTAAGGCCTGGTAGCCCAGAGAAGATGACTCAGCAATAAGCACAGAGCAGAAGACTGATGCTTAGAGTTAGCAGAACACACTCCACAAACACATCACACTGCAGATCATTTCCAAACAGATAATAAATGGATTGCTGACTAGAAAAACATCATTTCCACATTAGAAATACTTTGTATACAAGGCCGCCCCCTCTTCCTATCCCATGAAGGAGGGAACAGTCCTCTATCTGAGAGCCAGTGTGTGGACTTGGTAAATCTCCTTTGGGAAGTTCATTTGTTGCTCCTCGTGGACGATGCGGAGGCCTGCTCTGCTCACGAGACTGTGAACTATTTCCAGGTCGCGGCAGACGCTGCTGTCCACCTCATCAGGGACCACACCCTCATACGACACATTGTCCTTGATGATGATGAGGCCGTTGGGCCGCAGGGCTTTCTGGCAGCGTCGCAGGAACTCCACCAGGTGATCGTCTGTCAGGTGGCCTGAGGGGAAAAAAGGAGGAGGAAAGATGTTCAGTATAGAACAAAGCAGGCTTGACCACAGCACTGACTGAGGGGTTTTGCAACACTTAACTACCAGGCTGCAGCAGCACAGCAAGGATGCTGCAAGGATACTTAGGCACTCTGATCAAGGACTTCTGGTCCTCCCTCAGGCTTAAGGCTTCAGCATGCCAGATATTAACTATGTCTGACCACATCATCTCGTCACGATGAATCATACAAATGGGGATAACAGTGCACACTTTTTAACAGTCTCTCCATAAACCAAATTGTGCACTTAGAGTTAGGTTTTCATGTTGATTTAAGTAGGACATAACTTGACATATGACATAACCATGTTATTTGCAAGAGCACAGAAGCAGCTGTACAAAAACTCCTGCAGAAACAATTATGTATTTCAAACCCTTTTTTTTAATCAAACAACCACCATTGCTTACTGATGGCAACCATTGAGACAGACTCACCAATGACCCATTGGATCCAGATGACATCATAGCGTCCACTCTCTGGTACAAAGTCCTGCAGGCCGCAGCAGAGGTAGTTCCCTACTCTCTTGCCCTCTTCTCCCAAGTACGACTTGGCTTTGTCCAGGAACTCCTGCGTCACGTCCACCAGGTCCACGGTCTTGAACAGAGGCAGCAGTAAGCGCTTGGTGATCCTCCCAATGCCTGCTCCACAGTCCAGAGCACAACCCATGCCTGTCTTCCCCTCCCCTTCCTTCAACAGAAAAAACACACAAGAGGTCACTAATGAATAACAAGCTGCTTCTGTCAGGGTGAAAAGGCTTTGAAACAGCATAGAAACCACTGAACACTGCAACTGTGACAAAAGTCTTAATATCATATGGCAAATGTACAGTATATCATCCATCTACATCACCTATACCCTCTTATCCATGATCGTGGGGGGCTGGAGCCCATCCCAGCCCAAGTCAAGACAGACCAACAAGTTTCAAACCAAGTCCCAAGTCAAGACAGACCAACAAGTCCCAAATCAAGTCCAACAAGTCCTAAATCAAGTCCCAAATCCTAAACCTCTGTTTCGAGTCCTAAACAAGTCGTTATAAGCCCTTCACCAATTTAATGCCATTGAGTTGAATGTTTTATCATGTAATTCCAGGCTTAAGTCCAAGTGAAGTCATGAGTCATTGGTGTTAAAGTCAAATTTGAGTCGCAAGTCTTTAAATTTTCTCAAGTCAGTTTGTAAGTTATTCCCATTCCAATTGATAAAGCAAATGTGTTATCACTGTCTGACATCTTAAGAGTTTTACACCGAGGAACTTCTGCAGGAAAGCCTTGGATCCATTGATATCGATGCTGGAGATATTGCCGTAGCCTCCCAGCATGCCATCCACTGTGGGGGGAACCTCCTTCCAGTAGTCCTCTGCATTGGAGTAGAAGCTTGACTCATCTTCTGCTTTGTCACCCATCCTGTCATAGTCCACAGATAACATAGTTCACTCACAGGAAAATGTACACAAACTACTGTTCACTACTTGGATGGACCAGATGTTAGCTGAGCTGCACTTTGCTCCACAGTGAGTCAGGGAGAAGCATCATGGCAGCCAGTCAAAAAGGGACGATTGAAGGATGGATGCTCCTTTTTATGGATGCTGCATTCCAATTCCTCCCTTAAGTGTTCAATAGGACTGATGTCAGGATACTGTGGTGGCCAAATCAATAACATCATTTCACCAGGATGTTCTTGAACCATTCCTGGAGGATTCTTGTACTCTGACTGGGAGCAGTATACCCTTAAGAGGTGTTTCCCAAAAGCATAGTGGCTTAAGACACTCTTAGAAATAATAGTATTAAGAAGTAATAATTATATTGTATTAAGAAGCCTCAGAACCTGCAGGGTTTTAACAATTATTGATTTACACCAAACTGGCTACTTGTTGTGTATCCACTGACTGATTTACATCTGCCAGTTCCTGTTGCCTTCATCCTCCTCTCCCTCCTCTTGTAATGTAAGGCTGCCATCACCCAGATAGCAATGATCGTTTGTTTTTGGATCGTCACAGTAAATAGTCTTTGGCTATTATATAATAATATTTTAATAGTATCCTCTGCCTGAAATTCCACATTTCTTGATGTTCCTGAATAATCTCTTTGTTTTATTTAAGGGTGTGTGTCACAGCTACAGGCTTATTGTCTTTTTTCCTCTTCTTTGAAAAACAAATTCCATTATGTTCATATAGATCTAAAACCGAAATGATGACAGAACGGCATTATCAATTGATGACTCATGAATTTCATTCCAGTAATATGTACCATAAAATGCAGAAAGCCAAAATCTCTGACTGCTGACTGAACACTGAGATGCTTTTTCATACTGACGAATTCCAAGAATAAACCATTTTTACTGTGTTGTTTACATTTATGCTTTGTGATTTATGTATCTCTAATATAGAATGTGACTTACAGACAGTTCAATATGCAAAACTTCCTTTACAGTGTATTCAGCAGTCTATTCAGCACCACAGAGGCTTTTAAAGGGTTTTTCTAGAAACAGAAACAGAAGTCTCGCTCTGAAATCTCGTGAGAGGTGAGACGGTGTTTGGGGTTAGGTATTAGACTCTAAAATATTTTAAAAATAGGGCCCAGGTTTAAAAATAAGATAAGATTTAAGATTGATTGTTAAAAGGGGCCCTACACTCTGATGTCAAGTCCACCATTGTGGTGAAGCATTTGGAACCAGGATTTATCAGACCTGACAACCTTTTTACAGTGCGACACATTGTGTGTTTCTAAATTGGCCACTGTTCCCAGCTATTGGATGTGATGTTAACTGTTGTACAGTGATTTAAGTATGCAGTATATTACAACAAAACTGAAGCAGGAGATATCATAGCAGCAATGAAGCTGGTGAGTAACACGTTACAATGTGTCATACCATCATATTTATACATAATGACTCTTTGTTTTGTCTCTTTTGGAAAAGCACTTTGTAACTGTATTTTCTGGCACTTAGTTTAGTTTTGACTGAGACATACCTAGATGTTTAGCTATTGTTGACTAGTGAAAGATACTCAACTGGAAGTTATTTTATTATTCCAGTTGCAAGATTCCAAGTTCATGATTTTTTACATTTCTATACTGCTTGTGCTTTGTGTCTTTCCTCTTTATTGAAAATACCTCTCATACGTCACAGTATTCAGTGTTGTCTCTGTAGTTTCTAGGCTACTTATTGTTTCATGTGAGCTGTCATCCACCTGTTTTGCAAACTCCATTCAACTCTGTATTTAAGGGGCACTCATCCATATTCATTCAGCTCTGCAGAGGTTGTATCTAAAAGGATGTATAATCAGACTTCCCAGTCCAGCAATGTTTTAAGTGGACAGGGGTCTATCACCTGTTAAGCATGGGTTAGGGGTAGAGACGAACACACACACACACACACACACACACACACACACACACACACACAGCAGCCAAATCTGGCTACACTTGGCAGTAGTTCAGCTGTCAGTCCCCATCTTGTGACCAGGGCAGAGGGCAGATGCCTCCTCTGAGGCTCTGACTAACATCATAGGGAGCACAAGCTGAATGAATGAGACTAGACACACTTTATAAGGTCATACTAGCTGTATTTATAATTACTATTTCAAAGATGTCATACTAATTCATTGGCGTGGTACACAGGTGTTGATAATCTACCTAATTAGGAAGTCTATATAAAACATCACACAACTGAGAGACTTTCCAACACAACACCCCAGCCCACTTTAACACAATATGTGTAATTACTGTGAAACAACACAAATGCATGTGTCCTAAAGTTACACCACAGAATGTTAACATGACCACAGAACCTGTGAAATGTGCTTTCCACACAGTTGGATACAATTTAAAAACACATGAATAGTAATAACTTTTCTATTAAAACTCACAGAACTGGGAGCTGACGTCATTACCACTTGCACGTGGGAAGTTAAAGTGAACAGTTGTAAATAGGACTGAACCTTTCAAATATGAGGCATTTAACTAACTTGATTAAGTTATAAGCTAATAATAACAAATAGCTGTCCATTTTGTTTTCAACATGAAACTTTAGACATGGTGTCGTTTCCCACCACACTTTGAGTTTTAAATTTAACCTTAAATTTTTCCTGCAGTTTTCCATGCGGATCATTACAATCTAAGTGCCGCTAATAAGGCCGTGCACGTGCGAAGTTAGATGTGGTAGTTTAGCAACCGGCTAGTTAGCCGGCGACAGCTCTGTTTCCTGTTTCTGGTATTTCTGAACTTCATAAAAACGATTCTTTGTAATAACACTCACTTCGTCTTGTGTCAGCGCCAGGTCCCACGCCCTCCTCTACCTCTCACAAACCCGGTCCTTGTGTCACTCTTTTCTATTTGAGACCATCTCTGCACATGCACCACGTCATTTCCTTATTTGGTTCACAGCAGGAGAAGTGACAAGAGCGCCCCTACTGGCTGACTTTACTCACTACACATTGATCATATTAATATCATACTGTATACACAACATCAAAGAACAGATAGGTCTTATAAAGTACATTTTGATGTATATTAAGGTAAATGTAAATTAAAAAAACATGCAACAAAATAAAGCAAAATAAATAAAGCATTAAAGATAAGTATTAAAAATGAAAAGAAATAAAACAAACTTTATATACTTCAAACTAATATGCTTCATAAAAGCTCATAGTTAAATGTGCCAGTTATTTAAATGCTGTTTCATGACTCATTATAATACAAAGCTCACTACTTGCTTATTTATTTATTTAACTGTGATTTTTAGTTTCCTGGTGTATTACTAATGAACATAAGGAATGTATGCATCTTTCCATCCTATTTCATTGGGTTACACCGTACAAGTGTTCTTGTTATTGTGTCCACCCCTCTGTGGTTGATTTAGGCATATTCCATGTCCATCACAGGAGTATTGTTTTGTGAACTTCCAGGCAGAGACTTCAAACTTGAGTTTGCTAATTCATCATGTCTTATAAGTGATTTGTAGTAAATGAGCTAACCATGTGAAACAATGTCACAGTCCTTTAAGTTTAAACTTTGGTCTAAGTACAACCATGCTACATGTTAGTGTCTGACCACCATCAGCCATTTTTACACCTCTCACGTGTTTAGCAATCCATCAGCTTAGAGTGACTCATATTGTTTTAATAATTTGCATGATGCTAGAACGCTAACATGGATGTAAACAATGCAAGATTTCAGATATTTAAAAAATTGACTTTGCAAATGTTTTACGTTTGTTAGGCTTAAAGGATACACACAATGCGCTCTGGTGAGAATGTAAACATAATTTTTGTTTGTATGCGAGTACAACTAATTCAGCTACTTTTTATTTTGAACTGTTTAATAATCATTTCTGTAAATACCTCTGCAAGGTGCACAGAGAAGGGAAGGCAGTCTTAAAGGGTTAAACATCCAGCAACACTTATTAATAAGAACAACTTAATTGTCAGACTGACACATTTCAGCTTGTGGCCTTGATCTTGATTGACACTTTCAGACTGCTTTCTGCTTTCTGACCGCACACCTTGCAAGTAGAGGACATGACCTCAGTGTCTCCAATAGTAGCAACAGCCCTGAACATACAGTACTTAATCACTGAACACGGATTCTCTGACACAATACTGCCACTGGTTTTCCTGCATCAATACTCACTCACTCAGCTCTGCAATAGCCATTCATTTCCAAACACAAACTGTCATCCCAGCTTCAGGGTCCTGGTGTTGTCTCACTGTCATGGCTTACTGGGACACTTGAATACAACAGAGCCATCGTTAATGTAATTAGTAATACCTGTGCTTTTTCTGCCATGACAACTCCAAATGTCTGCAGGGGAAAAGGCCTCACTAGCAGTATACAGCTGTGGCTGTACTGACCAACTGTCAGGTGTGAATGTGTGTAACTCTGTGAGTGGGACAAATGTTAAAATGCTTTGCAGTACAGAGCGAATATTTGCCTGCCAGAGTATGCAGAGAGCACCAGGGGCTTCGCCATCATTACAAAGAGGTGCAGTTGCATGATGGAGATTCTTACAGGAGAGCTGCAGTGGAGTAAATGAACCACAGGAGGGCAGTGCAGTATAGAGCTACAAATGATCAGCTTCTGCCCTGTCTTGGTTTGTGAGATCTTTGTCAGAGCAGTTTATTGACATCACAATGTGCATTCCCCAAATATTGCTTCATTCTTATTTTATTCTTATTATTCATATTTATTTTATTAGTCTTAACAATGTATTCAAAGAGAAAGGCCTCCAGTATAAAAGAAGATATAATTTCATCTGAAAATTGGACTCAGCTATATCCAGGCCTGCAGACATACTATCAGGTTAAAAGGCCCCAGTCCTTTATCCAGAAACAGTATAGATGCAGTTGTCATAATAAAACTGAATAAACAAAGAGATCAATAAAAGTAGGTGTGTGTATGTAAGAATGTATAGTGGTAGTAGTGTAGGTTTATACAATGAACATGCTTTATGTACTATATAATAGAGGTGGAAATGATGAATTACTATACTGAATACACTCATTGTGTTTCCATGACGACAGAGCAAATTCCATCTGCTGATGAAGACCATGAGATGTGGCTGAAAGCTCCAGAAGAAGCTAGGGTTACAATTATTCTGCTTAGCTGACAATGTCGTTTTTTTCTTAAAAGGCACTATGTGTAGAATTGCAGTCTGCCACAGTGTCTTTCCTGGTACCACCACTAGGGGCAGAAAAAGAAGAGAAATCTTGACCAGCCTAGTGGCGCACATCCCCGCCATTGGAAAAGGGGTTTCAGATGCTGTTAGAGGATCCAACAAGCGCTTTGTTGAAACACACTGGGGCCTTAAGAAGCTGCTTCTGCTAGTCTTCAGTTCAGTCTTGGATTCTAATTACATTCAGTCTGTTTCAGTCAGTTCAGTAAGTCTATATAAGCCCCATTCTGTTAAGAACTCAGCAACAGACATAATTGTGTCTGTAGGTTTTGCTCTCTATGATTAAGCTCTTAACCAGTAAGCAAGACAGAATATCAAGGCTGAGCTGCCATCTGAATGTCATTGCCTTCAGTCACCAGTGAGGGGAGCTCTAGTGCAAAAAAGCTCCTGTTTTTGTTGGTGTCACTGCTGATCTAGTACACTCACTTCAGCTTGAGGTTGAAGATATTCTGTACTGAACACACAGTGTGTTGCTTGTAGGAAAGTGAGATATCAAACAAGCATGTGAAAACTGGTATACTCTATAAGAGAATATTATTGCAGTATATAAATAAAGGTGCAGTGTAACGTCCTTGTGAAAGACACAATAGAGATATACTGTAGGTAAAAACAGTAGGAAGTAGAGGGAGGGAGAAGAATCTCATACAGACATGGGTTAATATAGCTGTGTCCCAATGCTAAACTAATATGCATTATGTGTATAGTGTACTGTTTTTGCAGTGAGTACACAAGAGTTCAGCTCACTTACCTGTATTTTGCTGGTAATGATGCGATACATGCACCAACAGACTGTGACTCTGAAATGTCACTGCCAATCTCACTTTGCAAAGAGACAGCAACATTGCTTTCCAAAGATGTAATACTTTTTTTTCTTGTAGCTGTTCATCACCATCCACAATTGGTTTTGATTTTTTTTTTTTTTTTTTTTGCAGATGTGATTAGCCCATCTATGTCCTTTGTGCTTCGCATTGTGGGACATCAACAGCACACTCAAAAATAAAGCGGAGTTAGTATGCATAGTGACATCTTTGAGTATACTTAAAGCTGGAGTGCAGGACTTTTACATATAGATGAATGTACATTACATTCAAGCCGTTGCCGGACGAGTTCAAACAATGCTGATTAAGCCCATCACCGCCAGGTAAATCTCTCTGTATTTCACAGTATACTTTAGTATAGTTTTTAAACCTGGTGTCTGTGGGGACATTCCCACGCTAGTGCAGCTGTAGTAAAACCAGAGCAATGTAGAGAGACAGTCGCATCAACAGAAGTTCAAAATGCTTGATGGTCACATGATTCACGTAGATTTCAGATAGAGACAGAGCGCAATTAAGTCCCGCCCACACAGGAGGGGAAAACAACTTATCACTCTCCACTGACTTTGTATAGCGTGAATGTGCCTCCTTGTCATTTCAGTCTGCTAGCAAACAACAGAATCATGGCTAAAAGCTGCTGTGTGGTGGGATACACTACCAACAGGGTCAAGAACCCAGAACTAAGTTTTTATAAGCTGTATAAGACAAAAGTGGATCCAGACGTGAGGCATCAGCAGGAAGAATGGGAACACTGTGGATCCTGATCATGCTTGCTGCACACGTAGGCATACTGAGTGCCTACGTGTGCAGCAAGCATTTTGTCACTGGTCAGTCAAATATCCAAATGTCAGTTTTAACATAGCAATAATCCTAATGTTTCACAATATGTTACACTAACCTAACAATGGCGCTCTTGATTTGAAAACAGCCTGTCTTGTACTTTGTTGGTAAGCAGCCTTGGTGTGCTGTCTTTACTCCTTCCATCTTGCCACAAAATATAACACCAGCTTAGGTCTGTTTTTTCACTGTGCTGTCTTCACTACAGTGTAGGGACTGTAGCTATCCAACTAGCTAAACTCTTCCATGTGAAATGACGAAAATAAGTCGTAGCAACTTTTCTTTTGCATGTTTACTGTGGCTCATTGTGACATCCCACATGGACAAACAGTGCAAATATGTGAGTAAATCTGTTTCCCATAAATTAACCTTCACAATATACTCTTTCCTGAACTTAACTGTGCAATTTTGTACTTACAACATTGCCTCTGTAGGGTTAATGATGTGGATTATGCTCATGAACACAACCAGCACACATGGCAAAAGGTCAGACAGGAAGTGATGTCAGTCAATAAGTGCCCTCAGACAGGAAGTGATGTCAGAAAGGAAGTGACGTCAGAAAGGAAGTGTCATCAGCACAAACAAACATCCTTCAAAATAAGTCTACCTAATTTTACCTGTACTGAAAGTCAAGACACTTGGTATGAGCATGATGATGCACTGTGAGCTGTCCTGATCATGTACTAGCAAGGTGGGAAAATGTCACGTAGGATGTTGGAATGTAAAATGTTAAAGACCCACCAGAGATGATCTGGCTTTGGAATAGACCTGCGAACATGTCTGCAGGGCAGTATAGCTGCCACTGAGAACACTGAGGTTATGTTCTCTGTATTGTTTCTGGGAATTTGAGGGTTTTAATGACCGGAGAAGGAGTGGGATATGAGGGTCGATTATGACACAGTTTAGACTTCTCTTTAAATTTGACTGTTTAGTAAGAAAAAATAGATAAGTTGAGACCAGCTGCCTACTGCGACCGAAAATGACAATATGAAAGTGCTGAGAGTCAACCGAAACATTAAAGTTGAGGGCCAGAAAATCTAAACTATGAACTGAAAGATGCTATAAAGCTTTGTAGGGGAACTGCAGTCAGTTGATACTGCTCTGGGGTTCATCACTATAGAGTGATGCAGGAATGAGTCATGAGCATAAAGTACGTTAGTAAATACCTCACTAGTGAATTTTGAAGCTTTTCTGTGTCTTAAAAAAGGCGGTTGCTAACAAGTGGCTAAATGAGACTACAGAGGTTGTCGGGGACATTAAACGTCACCACGCTGAACACAGAAACTCATCTACTCACTCGTCCACCTTTACAGCCTCGTTGTGTTTATACTCGCACTCTTACAAACTATTCTGACTCAGACTTTCCCAAAGGCTTTTGTAGAAGAGGTAAGCACTCGAATTCAAATTAAAAGTTGGAAGCTTAGTGGTGGAAATAGAAAAATCCCATTGGCTTTTTTTGGAGGGAATCAGGGTGATGCTAGCTTCCCGGTTGGACTACAAAAATATGTCATCCCTGCAGCACTCTATGAGCAACCCCTTTCACATTCAAGAAGTCATGTGATCCATTGTTAATATAAAATACTTATTATAATAGCTTCAAATTAAAATATAACAAAGATCTATAGTATCTCTCCACCAGAATTATACCGTGGCAGGCTAGAGGAGGTTTTGAAACAACATTTAGACTATCATGTAGAACATCTTACTGGAAAGATCTTCAACTGGGACATTTTTCATGAATGGACTAAAGAGGTGAATTCTTTATTTTTTGTGGTTTTGTATGATTCTTATTATTATTTCTTTCATTTTTCGAAATAGGTTCCATAATCGTGATGCTCAGTGCAAATTGTTCCTTATGTATGAAGACATATGGTCTGGTGATGTTTGGTGCAAACCTATATGGATCCTACCTTATGTGAAGCTGAATTTAAGTCTATATGTCTGCACAGTTATGTTCAGGTACACTACCATTAGAAACAGGTAGGTTTAATGGTCTCCCAGAAGAGGACAGGCTGTGTTTCAGGAACTGAACCTTTTTCGTGTCAGATTTTATTTGTAAAGCCCGTGAGAGGAGACAAAGTTCTCTGTTTGCAATATGATGTTATATGTAATAAGTTATGTTCTTTACTGACAAATACTGTTTCACCAATGCAGTTGTCTTACAAGTCCCTGTGGGCTGAGCACACACAACAACAACTACTTCTACTACACACATTTTAAATACTGCCGCTAATAGAATAAATCCTCTCAAAACCATCATGTAATGAAGGGTGTGAGTGAGACACAAAGGGTAAAGAGACCAATGACAACTGAGAAGGAGTGAAGGGGGTGTATCATGCTGTTTGTCAAGGTGATCCATGTTTTTAAGTGAAAATAATAAGGAAGGTAAAAAGAAGAAAAACCCATTCTAATCACGGACTGAGAGAGATTTGAGAAACACGTTTCATGGAGGGAAGAGATAATGAAAGAGAGACAGAGGGAGAGAACTAGAGCCCCTCTGTTGTGGCTGCTGCACACTTGCATTGGTGCATTTTCTTATAAATATTTCAGGGAGGTAAAGTCCCCCTCAACACCTCCATCCTGCACTCACTGCTGTGGTTTGGACTGCAGAGAGAGAGACTCACTTCTTTTTCCATTTTTTTCCACTTTTCATGGCATGCTGGTGTTTTGGTTGATCCATAGCAATGTTGACTATGTTTAGGCTATAGGCAAGTTATTCTTTATGTTTTTTCATTGTCAACAAAATATCAGAACCAGCAATGCTTATACTTTCTGACTTCCTGTCTGTGGCTCTCAGCAGCAAGCCCATTGGTTCCTACTGAAGACGTAAATCTTTAAAAACAGCTCACAAATATATACTTTCATTTTTTTTATTTATTTATTTTTTTTATTTGTTTAAAAAGGCTTATAATGTCCTGAAACAGCTGCTCACTGTAGTTTTTATCAAACAAACAGGAGGAAATAGTGCATTTGTTGGGGACTATTTTCAGAGGCAGATGAATCCACATTTGGTGCTCTAGTGCAGCAGGACAGTGTATAAGGGATTGAGTCAATATAAACTCCAGTGTGTGTGTTCATGGTGATGAAGGAACAACAGTGTGGCTCACTGATGTGTGTTTAATAGTGTCTGGACAACAATGGAGCTCTATGGCTCAGAGGAAGAAGATATAATCAGGCTGTGATACACACACTGTACTTGTTAGTACATACATTCACTGCTGGTTTGAGTCTGCACATGGGATTTGTTGGCATTAAGAAGAATACAGAATATCACCAGAGTTATTCTTTTTTAGTTACAGCATCATAAGAGGCAGTGTATCAACCCTCTGTGTTACTACCAGACCATAGATCTGCTGTGTGATTATTTAGTTATCACATTCATTTAGAAATGAACACCTTATTAGCACATTAAAAGTGAAATAATGAAGGTCTTAAAACTACATTTTGACACAAGGACCCTCTTCAAGACAGGACCTCAAGACCAAATAATAAAGCAGGTAATGAAGATCATGGTTTGAGATAAAATAATAAGTCAACATTGACTTTTGGTTTCACACGGTACACAAACAGCAGTCTCCTGGGTGAAAGTTCAGTGTATGACCCATCCATAAATCCACCCTGACCTCCTCGCTACATGGACTTTGTCGCTCTTTATACTATGTCACCTGGCCTTATCATGTCAGTTCATAATTTGTTTTCCTGGTGCATATTCCTACACAAATTGTCAATTAAATTAGCACAAACCAGCTGACACACAGTAAGCTCTGAGTAACGTTGGGGCCCCGGAGCAGTTGTTAGTAATCCTGCCCTTTTTAATGAAGGCTTCTAGACCTCTGCTGGTTTACTGGCAATAACACTGGTCAAATGTACAGTAGATGCTACTCATTCTTTAGGAATGACTTCACATCTTGGCGTAGCAGTGAGCTTAATAGCTGGTGTAAGTCAGTCCAAGCATGCACATCATTACCAGTGGACACAGAGAGAGACAGATGGAGGCGTGGTCTGCAGAGAGGGAGACAGAAAGAGAGAAAAAGAAAGACAAAGAGAAAGATGCACTGTGAGACAGACAGAGATACACGGCTATTCAAACTTTGGTGTTCTATCCCAGTCTTATTGGAAAACCGTCCACAGTGAACTCAGCACTGAAATTAGATATTGATCCTTCCACCACCCCCAACCTCCCCACCTCCCCAACCTCCCCACCTCCCCCTCTCTCCATCTGTCCCTCTCTAGCTTTGGGACTGCACATTTTCCCTTCTGGTGATTCCTTTTTCATTTAGTCCCCCTCTCTCTCTTCCTCTTTATCTCTGTCACTCCTGGGATTCTTCTCAATTGGGATTCTTGTCATTTATGCATCCTTGCTTCTTGCTTCCATCACTTGCATCCTCCCACTTAGACCATGAGGAGAGATGTAAGGATGAGATGTGAGAAATGATGCACCTATATGTCCACAATGGGACATTTTGAGATTTCAATGACACGCCATCATTTCCTACCACAGAACACCACATATAAACATAAAATTATATGTATATTGAGTGTGAAATTTCTTTCTAGACCTTGAAAATACTAGTTTGACAGAAAAAACAATCGTATAGCTAGATGAATAAATGACAAAGATCTATTTACTCAAATTGTTATTTGGTTATTTCCCATAGTCCTGCCCTCCCTGATTGAGGTAACAGCGTAATTTAGGTGAATATGTTAATGGGTATGGTTAAGCATCATAGTGGTAACCGGTTGGGGTAAGGGCAAAGTTAGGTATAGGTGAGGGGAAGAGGGGATGATTTAGTAAAAGTAAGCTTGCAACTTGCAAGCCTGGAACTGAAGGCACAAACTTGGGAAACATTTACAGGTAGAAACCTAAATGTTCAGACTGCAAGCACAGACCTGAATATGCAAGCTGCAATGTAGAGTTTATAGACACAAACCTAAATGTACAAGCTATTTTCAAGAACACCATTAAGAATGATATAATATCCCACATAAATGCTGCACGGTTGCATATCAACATTGTCTCATCTCTACTCCACAGTTCTTTCTTTCCACTATCTACATATGCACAAACACACACACACACACACACACACACACACACACACACACACACACGCGCGCGCGCGCGCACAAACCCAATGTTCCATCAGAATGCGTCACTGTGGTGACTCACTGACACTACAGCATTGTGTGTGTGTGTGTGTGTGTGTGTGTGTGTGTGTGTGTTAGGGTGTTTGTGTGCATGAAGCAGTGGATGTTAAGTTCCTGGAAGACAGTCAGAGCTCATGAGCTGGGATGCATCCATCTGTAACCCCTGTGATGAAAAGGAATAAGCAGGTAAAGCAATAGAAGAAAACAACCTAATTCTATGTGTAAGTTTCAGTTTTCATGGTAATTGTTCAACTGACTACATCCATTTTTATTTTGAAATTTAGGCCTCAGTTCCAGTATGTAAAGAAAATGGTCACAGACAACACAGACACTTACATAAATATAGTTTAAATAAATCAAATTAATATTATGTGGGAAATACACTTATTCTTTTCTCAGGAGTGTTAGTTGAGAATGTCAATCTCATATCTGCGTGTTAAGTACAAAGCTAGATGTGGGAGACAATTAGCTTAGCTTTGCATAAAGACCGGACGCCAGACAGGGAAACAGCTAGCCTGACTCGTCCAAAGTTTTAAAAAACAGTCTACCTGCACCTCTAAATCCCCTCCCAGCTCTAGCTCCACACTGAACAGACAGTCATGAGGGTGGTATCAACCTTCTCATCTCTTCCTAGGCACAAAAGTGAGTAAGCATTTTCCCCAAAATGTTGAACTGTTCCTTTAATTGTCATCATTATGTTGATTTTTATGTTATCACTAGCTGGCCTCTCTTTAGCTCCAGTTCAGCTCAGCTCCCCTAAAGCCACCATAAAACCAAAAGAAGAAGAAGCTCCCCTACAGTGTGCAACGCTAGCTAATGTTAGCTTAGAAATGGAGTCTGCTAACGTCAACAAATGACTGGTGGAGGTACCAGATATGCTCAGCCTGCATTTACAGATGACATTACACATTCACACAGCAGATCTGCCAGGCTGAACATATCTGGTACCTACACTGGCACCCACCACAACACAAAGTCCATGTAGCTTGCTTGCTAACGCGGACATATTGGTAGCTAGCTAACGTTACAAAATACTGTCTTTAGTGGATAACGTCAGCTAATTCATCCAGACTACTGGGGCTGATCTGGCTGGTAAATTGGCTAGCTTGTTGTTAGCAAATGACTTTATCAGCTAATGTTACGAAGCAACCAATGCCAGATCCATGCAGCGTAGCTAAGTTACAGCTAGCTGACTAATCTTAGCTTGCAGCCTGCTGACTGCAGTTCACTTAATGGCCACCAGGTGTCATTAATAACAAGGCCTTAAAAATGCCATATAGTAACTTTAATGATAAATATAATTATATAATTATAATTTATTAATTCTTGATAGACCAGGGGAATTCTTGGTTGGACAGATTATTGCGGTGGAAGAAGAATTTAATAATATAACATTTGCAGACAACTGCAGACTTGATGGCTTGTTACAAAGTGAGAAACTCATGACTGTTTGTTAATGATGTACACCCTTAACAAGCTATTAAGTCTGTAGTTATGAATGTAGTAAGCCATTAATAAAGGCTCATAGGTTCCTCACATTATAATAATCCATCAAGTTGTACATGCAGTTGTAAATGTTAATAAACAGTTCAATAAAAATAAATTGATTTTGGTTCGAGTGCTCTGCTGCTCTTTTCCAGAAGGTAAAGAGGCTATTCTGCTTTTTTGCTGTAAATAAAATATGATATATGTCATGTGATAACAGTGTCAATTTGAAAAAATAATTGGGAAAGAAATATGTTGTCTGTAATGAAAAAGCACTTAAGCCAATGAAAAAAGCACACCTTACTTTATACACCATGGAGGAAACTTTATTGTCAAGTGTCAAACTTGAGCTGAAATCCACATTCTGACATGTATTCACCATTGATGTAATCATCTTGCATTCAGCAGGAGGCTACAGCACATCACGGGTAGTTTTTTTATTTAAAAGGAGTGTTAGAAAACAGAAATGGAACAATCCCCAAAAGCTTGCCAAGAAGAAAATAACAACCAGCGCTTTACTCCCCCTATCTCTTCCCTTTCTCTTTTCTCTCCTCTTTCTCTCTATCTCCCTCGGGCTCACCTTCACTCATCACCTCATCTATTTTTTCCCTTCTGTTGCCAGGCAACAGACAGGAAGAGCATCACTTGGAGACGTCAAAACCACAGGAAGAGCTTGCAGGAAGACACATCACACAGATGTTCCATGGAAGAACCAGGGTCTATCTGAATAGTCAGAAAACCCTTTTCTCAGCACTTTTCCTTGAGAGAAAATGTCACGAGGACCAGGAAAGATGTCAAGGAGAATGCCTGAGCAGTTGGACACATTTTAATAAATGTAACCAAAATGATGAAATACATTGTTATCAAACCAATTCTTTCTTTCTTTCTTTGACAGTGGGTGGAGAATGTCCATACTGTGTGTTAACGATGTCGGGATCGAGGAATTCTGGGATTGCAATATCTGCTGTCCTTTGATAGAGGATATTTCCAAGGCTAAAAAACAGAAGGCACTGAGGTTCAAATAGAAGTCAAATATAATTTTAAGAAAAAATCACATAAAAATCAGCTAATTGCATTGCGAACACAACATTAACATATCATCACCTTATAGTTGATATCATGAATGTGTTAGCAAACAGCTGCTTATTTCCACATCCAGCAGTTACAGAGCAACATGATCATTCATGTGGAGTGGTGTTTGTGTCACCTGAGAAATGTAAGTCCAATATACTCTCTCTGTTAGCTGTTTTTGGTCTCCACCAACTCCTGAGGGAAATATCTGGCTCTTTAGCTGCTAAATGCTCCACTATGTTCACCAGCTCGTCTCTAACTGTGTCTGTCTGCTGCTGAGCAGGTAGTGGACGGTGGGTTTTTAGAGCTTTTTTGTTGGAAACAGCTGCCTGCTGCGGCTGAAAGCAACGCTATGATAGTGCTGAGAGTGAACCAGAACAGTAAAGTTGTGAACCAGACAGATAAACAATGAGCTGAAACTCACTATGAAGCTCTGTAAAGCCGAGGAGAGCTGCACATTCAGCTGATAATATCTGTAGCCAGACCTATCTCCACGCTTGGTTTTAGCGCTGTGCCAGGGCTGGAGAAAGGTCTGGCTGAACCCATTATCATTCTGGTATGGGGGAAAAACACTCTGGCTTGTTTGTATTTCTTTAAACCAATCACTATCGTCTTGGGTGGCGCTAAGCCCAGGATGCAGCGACGGTGTCCTTGCAGTGTAAATAGACACAGATGAACAACTGCCTTCAAGGAGAGGCTGTTCATCACATCTCGCTCCTCTCTATGATGGCAGGCTACCAGTAGCCATCTGTAACAGCTATACACATTTTTGCCTTTAGGCATGGTTTGATGAAACTTTGTTTGAACTTGTTTATTTCAAGCATACTCTGGCTTATTTTGTCATAGTCTTGGCCATCCTTTGAGTCTGTTTTGATTACTACCACCGAGGGGCGGCAAAATCTGAAATTCTACATTAATTCTGCAAAACGTTCGTATACTTAGATACTTGGTGGTGCATGTGCCTATCCTATCTTCAGATCTCAGCAATTAAGTTGGTGAGTAAAATTGTATCTACGTTATAGTACGTTTTACATTAGTGTAAAAATTTAAGACAGATTTTCCATGTCAATGATTATGAAATATGTACAGGCTAATCTGAACACTGCACCAGTTAAAGGTAATTGCACCATGAAGGCACCCGTGGGTATGGAGCTGCTGACAGAAGTGGGTGAATGTGATGACAGTAGGCATGTATATAAAAATGGATGTTCCAGTGTCCTGTTATGATCTGCTGGGGTTAGGACAGCTTCTGGGACTGTGACACAGTTTCTGACAGAGCCCAAACTCCTGCACCAAATCTCAAAAAATCAAAAGTCTCCTCTCCATCCAGTGCGCAGAAGGAAAGAACAAATGGGTGCAAACTAAAACACAAGAGATGGTTGTGGAGATGGACAATGTTCTCATCTAACCAATTCTACTTGACAATGTGTAAAAATGTAACTTGATGTACTGTAACTGAGGTGAGCCAGACACCACTGAAACTGGCTAGTTAAGCAACCCCTTGACTCTGCCATGTGTTGTGTTGGGTGGGAGCAAAATATATATATACTGGTCAGTGGCAAAGTTTCACAGTAAACAATATGTAACAAGTACAGTAACATGAAAATGGATGGGCACAAAATATATATAGCTCAGGCACAGCACTCTTTGCAGTAGCATTTCAAGAAGCCACAACTCTACCATTTGTTCAGACAGGATACAATGATATTCATCTGCTGCATTTTGTCCAGTGTACTGAGCTAAACAGCATAACTTGGGCATGTCTCTCATGAACTGGCAAAGTTACACAGCCATCACTTGTTTACATGCACTAATTTATTCACTATTAAATATGACAACATTCTGAATTTAATACGGGTCATGTAAACAACATATTCCATTATTGAATTAGGCCTTATTCTGAACGTAGCATTTTCCCATTAAGACGTGGGATATGCCGATATTATTCTGGTTTTAGGAGCAGTCTTTGGACATGTATACAGCACATTTAGAATCTGCGTCTCAGTTTGCGACACACAGCCTCTTGCCTGTTTACGCTCAGCTCTGTGTGTTAGTAACCAACCAACCAACTATAATGCCTTGCAAAAGTATTCATACCCCTTGACCTTTTCCACATTTTGTCACGTTACAAGCACAAACTTAAATGTATTTTATTGGGATTTTATGTGATAGACCAACACAAAGTAGAACATAATTGTGAAGTGGAAGGAAAATGATACGTGGCGTTGTAAGATTTTTTACAAATAAAAATCTGAAAAGTGTGGCGTGCATATGTATTCAGCCCCCTTTACTCTGATACCCCTAAATATAATCCAGTACAACCAACTGCCTTCAGAAGTCACCTAATTAGTAAGTTAGTCCATCTGGGTGTACTTCAATCTCAGTATAAATACAGCTGTTCTGTGAAGGTCTCAGAGGTTTGTTAGAGAACATTAGCGAACAAACAGCATCATGAAGACTAAGGAACACACCAGACAGGTCAGGGATAAAGTTGTGGAGACGTTTAAAGCAGGGTTAGGTTATAAAAACATATCCCAAGCTTTGAACATCTCACGGAGCACTGTTCAATCCATCATCCGAAAATGGAAAGCGTATGGCACAACTGCAAACCTACCAAGACATGGCCGTCCACCTAAACTGACAGGCCGGGCAAGGAGAGCATTAATCAGAGAAGCAGCCAAGAGGCCCATGGTAACTCTGGAGGAGCTGCAGAGATCCACAGCTCAGGTGGGAGCTGTCCACAGGACAACTATTAGTCGTGCACTCCACAAATCTGGCTTTTATGGAAGAGTGGCAAGAAGAAAGCCATTGTTGAAAGAAAGCAATAAGAAGTCCCGTTTGCAGTTTGCCACAAGCCATGTAGGGGACACAGCAAACATGTGGAAGAAGGTGCTCTGGTCAGATGACACCAAAATTGAACTTTTTGGCCTACATGCAAAACGCTATGTGTCTGCGCATCAACCTGAACACACCATCCCCACCGTGAAACATGGTGGTGGCAGCATCATGATGTGGGGATGCTTTTCTTCAGCAGGGACAGGGAAGCTGGTCAGAGTTGATGGGAAGATGGATGGAGCTAAATACAGGGCAATCCTGGAAGAAAACCTGTTAGAGGCTGCAAAAGACTTGAGACAGGGGCGGAGGTTCACCTTCCAGCAGGACAACGACCCTAAACATACAGCCAGAGCCAAAGCATATTCATGTGTTAGAATGGCCCAGTCAAAGTCCAGACCTAAATCCTACTGAGAATCTGTGGCAAGACTTAAAAATTGCTGTTCACAGACGCTCTCCATCCAATCTGACTGAACTGGAGCTATTTTGCAAAGGAAAATGGGCAAAAATTGCAGTCTCTAGATGTGCAAAGCTGGTAGAGACATACCCCAAAAGACTTGCAGCTGTAATTGCAGCGAAAGGTGGTTCGACAAAGTATTGACTCAGGGGGTTCGCACAGTCCAACAAGTCGCCCACCACTGGAAAACTTTGGAAAAAAATGTATTTTGACGCTAAGAAGCAAAATGGCTCCAGCTGTTCCACTTTTCCATATTTTGACGTGACATGTTAGAGCATCGACCCCTGTCAAACTTGCCAGAGTATAAACAGGAATATTAGTGGAACATTAATTTTCATTAGCCATGTAAACAGCTTAGTAGGAATACTGTCTTTTTCGGAATGAGGGCAAAAAATGGAATATTTTGCATGTAAGCTCACAAACCTGTACTATTGGATTTATGGCAAGCGGAATCACATGCTATACAGACCCTGTTACACAAGCTATGGCAACCATGTTAGCGCTTAGCATTATTCTGTTATCCTATTTTATTTTGAGAAAAGGCCTATTATTACCTGTGTTGGGAAAGTTACTACGAAAACAAAATGTAAGACTAATTGATGATTATTCTCCTAAAATGGAAATTAGATTACTTTACTCTTTGCTCAGTAACAAAGGAATCCCATTAATCATTGCTTTACAATAAGAAGCTGGAAGATCATGGAGATCCTGAGCCTTACCAGTTCAACCCACTGGATGGGTGCAGTCACTTATGGCCATTTTCAATTTTCTATACCAAACATATTTTGGTATTAGCTACCCTGACGAATGTCATTACATTCTCCGTGGAAAAGAGTGGGTCAGTGTTCTGTTACCACGGTTGGGGGGGTCAATAAACAAAATATACCTGGCCACAGAATTTGGCTTAACTGACCTCTCAACTCCAAGTACAAGCTGATTTTGAGTAGCAAAAACTTTTTTGTACACAATTTTGTGTAGTTGGAAAAATCCCCAGTATTAACGTGATACACCGGCAAGAATCTATATGATGTATACAGCACACACCCACACACACACACAAAAAGAAAAATACCGTAATTTTCCTCTAATGTAAAGCAATTTGAGCTGCATCCCTGGAAAAGGTGCTAAATAAAGTATCATTATTATCATGTATCTGCATGTCTATGTCTATGCATGTGTTTCCATTATATACACATGGCGTGTAGAGCAGGATTTGGTTGCGTGTGTGCATGCTAATGTGTTAACCCAGCTCACTCTGCTCATCAGTAGTGTGTGCCGTTTGCTGCTGCTAAGAAAATGTTCCACATGATTTATCTTCAGTCAGTAATGTGGCCCCTTTTCATGCAAGTAAAATTCACCCTTATCTCTCTGCAGCTCTCTTTCTCTCTGCTCTGCTTTTGATTCTTTTTTCTTCCTCATGGCAAGCACAGCAGCAGCATTTACTTCTCCTCTGTGTCACCTCCACTCCCTCCCTCCCTCGCTGCCTCCCTCCATCTCCTGCTGCTTCCATCCTCCCTCCCTTTTCCGCTGTGTGTGTGCAGATGAAACGGGCAGACTGCCAGTTTTTCATATTTCTTGGCAGCAAAGTGGCTAGCCAACTTCCTGGGGATGGGGAGCAGGGGGAGTTGGGGCTTGCAAAAGGTTACATTTGCACAATGTGTCTATGAAAAAACAGCAAAGAAGAGGGAGGGGGGGAGTGAAAAAAGAAAGAAAGAAAGAGTGGAAAAGCAGGGCTGGATCAGCTAAACGACTCCACCGTTGTGGGGTAATGGAAAAAGCCCTCTGGGGGAATATTCAGTATGCAAGAGTATCGAGTTGCATGCTGTCATTACAATGTCTGTCCCTCTCTGTTTCTCTTTTTGTCTACCTTCTCTGGAATGTTCCCTCCCCTCCAGCACGCACACACACACACACACACATGCACACACACCTACCTCACCTTCTCTCCCTTTCTCTCTGTCTGGGGGGGGGGGGTGTTACTGCTGCTGATTATATACCAACAAATATCCACCACAGAAGAACTGTGTGCTCTGTCCTGCTGTGCTGTCAGGATTGACTGAATGTGTGTAGATAGTGTGAGACAGAGAGAGCGTTAAGCAGTGAAGTGGAAAGACTGAGTGGGAGAAAATTCAGTTGTTTACCTCTACACTTCACTTCTCCATCCACGTCTGTCTCTATGGAGAAAGCTAAGGAGGAAGGCTCTACAATAAAACATACAGGAGTGCTGAAGGTATCTTTAATGATGTCACTGAAATGTCTTTAGGCTGACTAGGTAAAACCAATTAACATTCAAGGTTTGAGACACACAACACCTCTACTGGCAAAATAGCTTTAAAGGATAATTCTGGTTTACTGCGACTATAGGGTCTTATTGTCATAGTTTTGACCGTCTTCCTTAACGGTAAATATAACATTGTACTCACCAAGTTAGTTCTGAGATCTTAGGATGTGCTGACCTCAATAGAAAGTAGTTCGACGGGTCAACACAAACAGTCACACGATCAGACAACAAAAACATCATGTAAACATGATGTAAATGAACCTTACATCCTAATAATAGCCTAACTAATTTGCAAACTGCGAACAGTAAACTTTGGTAAAAACATTCATCACACTTTACAGCATAGACTGTATATAAAGATGGATGACATGACAGCTCCCCAAAAGTGAAGCCAAAACATCTGGATCGCCCCCTGGTGGCTGGCTTCAGTATAGGTCATAAACCCCACCTTCTCCATGTTAGCAGATGGTACATGGGACAAACTGAAAAATCAAAGTACACGTCAAATAAATTTTTCCCAAAGATGGTTTCGGTCATTTTAGGTTCAATTCAATTCAATTCAATTCAATTCAGTTTTATTTATATAGCGCCATATCATAACAAAGTTATCTCAGGGCACTTTTTCGAGTAGAGCAAGTCTAGACCGACTCTTTATATTTACAGAGACCCAACAATTCCCACCATGAGCAAGCACTAGGTGACAGTGGCAAGGAAAAACTCCCTTTTAACAGGTAGAAACCTCGAGCAGAACCAGGCTCTGGGTGGGCGGTCATCTGCCTCGACCGGTTGGGTTGGGGGGGGGGGGTGGCAGCACAGTACAGTTCCACACAGTGATGCAAAGCAATAGTTGTGGTAATGGTATTGATGATAACACCAACAGAAATAATACTAAGAGCAATATTATAATAGCAATACTAATAATAACAACAATAACAGCAATAGCAGCAGTGGGTGCAGAGCAGGAGCACGGGGGCAGCAGGTGCAACCATAGATCCAGACTCCACAGCTCCGGAGGCAGAAACACCTGCAGAAAGCAACAGAAGGAGAGAGAGAGAGAGAGAAAGAAAGCACACAACTACGGGAAGAAGTTGAATTAGTAACAAGCATTGATGGGATATGAGGGTGTACAGATGGAGAGGAAGAGGAGGAGAGAGGAGAGAGGAGCTCAGTGCATCATGGGAAGTCTCCCAGCAGTCTAGGCCTATATCAGCATAACTAAGGGGTGACTCAGGGGTCACCTGAGTCAGCCCTACTATAAGCTTTATCAAAGAGGAAAGTCTTAAGCCTACTCTTAAATGTGAACAGGTTGTCCGCCTCCCATACACAAACTGGGATCTGGTTCCACAGGAGAGGAGCTTGATAGCTGAAGGCTCTGGCTCCCATTCTTCTTTTAGAGACTCTAGGAACCACAAGGAACCCTGCATTCTGGGAGCGCAG
>VMKM01000448.1:0-180627 GCA_008360985.2 Macquaria ambigua | reverse complement strand
TTTTTGCAATGTTACGTAAGTGAAAAAAGGCAGTCAGTTTTATGTGGGAGTTAAAGGACATATCCTGATCAAAGATAACTCCAAGATTCCTTACGGTGTCACTGGAGGCCAGGGCAATGCCATCTAGAGAAACTATATCTTTAGATAATGTGTTTTGAAGGTGTTCGGGTCCAAGTACAATAACTTCAGTTTTGTCAGAGTTTAACATCAGAAAATTGCAGGTCATCCAGGTTTTTATGTCCTTAAGGCATGCTTGAAGTTTAGCTAATTGATTGGTTTCGTATGGCTTGATCGATAAATATAATTGGGTATCGTCTGCATAACAATGAAAATTTATGGAGTGCTTCCTAATAATATTGCCTAAAGGCTCATCACGCTGATGTTTGTTCAAGTGTTCGTTTTTCTGGTAAGTTTGGTTTTAATTAGTTAGTTGATGCTATAAAAAGGGGGTGTGACGTCATGATTGACAGCTGTGAGTGTGCTCGCAATTGGCTCAGGCGGCTTTATAGGAGGGAACTTGATCCCACGGCTCCACTGCAGATCGCTACTGCGCAGACCCTGGCTCCAAATGATGTCACCAGCCCCCAGATGGCAGCCCCCCTGTATCCGGGATATTTTGGCTTCATTTTTGTACAGTAGGAGGAAGTGGAGATGCGTCATCCATCTTTACATACAATCTGTGGTTTACAGACCCACTCCCTGTTTCAGCTTTGACCTGCTATACTTACTGTAGTTGTGTGCACACTGTTTCCTGTGCAATGAGGGATTAGTAGAAGTGGTGTAGAGGTTACGTTCACCTCATTGTGTCCTTCTGGGGATGCTATCTCTACCTCATGATTGTAGTCAGTATCATCATTATCAGACAGTTTTTAGCCATGTCAGGTCTGTCAACCACTGTAATAACTTTGGTGATCCTGTAACCGTCCAGCTTTCCATGACTAGAAGACATTCCCATCAGCTTCAGCTGTGCCTTGTGTTTTGTGCGCACAACAACAGTATTCGATTTGGGACGACACTACCCTGTCAAACTTAATGCACTACTCAAGTCAGTACATATTGTACACAGTATAGTGCATGTGAGTGTACTGACGGAAGTACGTGATTTGGGACACAACATAAGATGGTGAACATGGTAAACATTATACCAAGTGTCTGGCCCACACTGACACATTGGCACTTAAGTGAAAGCACCTGTCATTACATGTGCAACATGTGAAATAAAGTGTGCACCTTGTGAAATAAAATTTGCACTAATCTATTTTATTTTGACCTCATCCCACACCAATTACGTGACCTATGCCGTAGAGAGCATGTAAAACCTACTATGCACTCTCTGTGGTCCTAGACTAGACAGCGCCACTCACTAGCTAAGCCGCCTGTCATTTAAACAAATTATTACCAGTAAGTCACAGATAATCAATAACAATAACTAAACCAAGAACAACATGTCCTGCGCGAAAAAGCGCAAAGTTGACCAGGAAAACCGTCAGTTCAAATCTGACTGGACTGTTCAGTTTTGTTTTATTTTACCGGACTAGGCCAATGCTAACCACTGCTGACATCCAGACCGTAGCTGTCTGCAAAGCAGATAATCTAAAGCTGCACTTCTGTCACAACTCATCCTTTCACTTCCTGTTTTATTCTGAAGGGCCTCTGTTACTTCCGGTCTTTGTTCTTTTTCCCGCCAGTTTCATTATCTCCACCTGTGTTGCATGTATCACCTGACTGGCTCTGCCAATCAGAACTGCTAGGGTATTTAACCCGGTCCCTCCCAGGGAAATGTTGCCAGTTGGTCTTGGTTCCCTAGTCGTTAAGTTGCCTACGTACTTTGTTTGGATTTCCTTGTGCTGAACCCTTGCCTGTTTTTGTGACTTTGCCCCTTTGTCTGCTCCTTGTCGGTTCTGGTTGCCCATCTGGATTTATTGGACTTTTTGCATGTCTCTCGGACCTGTTTCTGCCTTGCCCTCACCTGTATACCTGTGTTGTTTTGGGTTGTTCCTGAAATATCCAGTAAAGCACTGATTTTTACCTGCACACCTGTGTGTTCCCTGCACCTGGGTCTTCCTGCTCTGCTTGGTCGTTACTTACATATGTTCTCTTTGTGTGACATCATGTCTCATCTAAATCACCTTAATCTGCAATTACAAGGCAAGAACCACACTGTTGCGGACATGTACGAGGCGGTTGAAGCTTTCTGGTCAAAGCTGAACTTTTTGGAGCGAGACATTCACTAGAGAAAGTTGCACTTTCCACATCTGTGGAAGCACTGCGAGAAGAACGAAATGTGGGAGGATCCAGCTATGAAGGATTTTGTGATGAGCCTGACAGAAAACTTCAAGGAACGATTTGAAAGCTCCCCTAAACTCTCAGGTGACATTCTCCTCTTCATGAGACAACTGCTTCCGTTTCTGCTGACGGCCAGTGTACTGCAGACGCCAAAAGGCCGGAGCCGTCCAACTCTTCAGATGGAAGTCTTAGAAATGGGAATATCTGATTTGCTCAAAGAACAACACAAGGACGTTAGGGTGAGTGGCTTTTGGATGAATGTGGTTCCCCAAGCTCGATTCAAAAACACAAGAGCTATTGCAGTGCTCCTACTCACAATGTTCCCCACCATGTGCACATGTGAGTCACTGTTTTCTTCAATAAACTCTATTAAGAAGCAGGAAAGAAACAGACTGTCCAATGGACATCTTGGCCACAACAGAATACAGGCTCGACAAGGATTGCCTCATCCCGTATATATAATATAAAAATAAAGCCAAATTATATTGTTTGCCACAAGCAAAGCAAATACCGTATTTCTCAAATAGTGCCCGGGGTCTTTATTTACCTGAACTGCAGAAGGTAACAGGCCTTTATTTGAAGCAGGCTTTTATTAAATGCAGGCCTTTATTTCTAATTCCCTCTGTTAAATAAATATTATTGGTCATATTTTAGTAAGAAGCCTTGTTTTGATACGCTCCTGTTTGCCCTGTTAATGTTACTGCATTACGCTGTTACCCTTACACTTCATTTCTTAACAATACTTTTATTGTGAAACATTTGCAGGAAACGTGTTGTGGAAAACGCAGTGACTTGCAAGGTTCCCATATGGCACTTGTAATGTAGCTGCTGCCATCTTGTGGCGCTTGTATGTTAATACAACATACAGTTTGGCTGAGACATTAACACTCAAACACCCGCAGTGACTGAAATCTGACAATAACACTTTAGATGAGTAATCCAGAACAACAGTGTTGAAAATAGCATGATTATATTGTGGAATTTATTAAATGAACCCCTTAATCACTAGGCCTCTGGCTCAGGCCCCTGCTCGAAAATGACATGCCCAAAATGAAAAGAGTATATCTCTGAAACTACAAGGTCTATATGATAAAAAACGGTAAATCTCATTTTCTTTCACTTTCACTTTTGTCAAAGAACGTAGCCTACAATGTTTCCGAACGTGAACGTACTGTTTTCGAATGTATAATGTTGCTACTGTATGCTCTGCGCTCTGCTGCGTAATGATTTCAGCGAACCTGAGCAATACTGTCTTGAACTCAATATTTCGGGAACCCGTTGGTTGATTTGGACGGGTCACCCCTCCATTGAAAGGCCAGGACCTCTAGAAAGTACTGCGTTTGGGTAAATCTGTGTCAATACTATGATTCAACCAGTAAATGGAGACATAGATCGAGCTTCTTCTGGTCAAAACGGTATGTCACATGGTATATTGTCACACGTTTAAATGCCCTGTGACGCGTTTGCTTACACTGCCCCCTTATACGGGGGCTCTCGTGACTAGGAGGTTAAAGCAATGAAAATATACATTATGCTTACCATAGTTGGCATGCACATAATATGACAGCCACTGAGAGTTTATCCATATTGTTTTTTCCCCGGCCAATATTGGGGGCCAGGCTTTATTTGTTCGTGTGGACCACGTCCCCAGCAGTTACTAGAGACTCGGCTTTTACTTGACTACCGGTTTTTATTTGAGGAAATACGGATATACTATTTGGTATTTATAGCTTCATATTATTTGGTAAGCTCATATTTTAAAAGTGTCAAACTAATAATAATGTGTTGATGTGTCGTTATTGTGGTATTTAACTGAAAATCTCTCTCTGTCACAGATCCCAGAACAGCAAGAAAAATTGGGCTTTTTGTTCCCTGAGTTTACCAAGCCCACCAGCAGTAGTGCTGGGCTGAGAGGCAAATTTGGCATAGTGGCTGCATTTGGTAGTGCTGGCCATGTGATGCAAAATAAGTTTTTTCATACACAATCATTATAAAAGAAACAGATGTAAAACAATAAATACATTTTTCTGAGCATGACAAACCCTCCAACATGACTGCTTAGAATTTTAGCCATTAAGTCCAATAAAAATTAAAATGTTTGGTATAGCAGTATTGGTAAATAATTTTCTTGCTATTCATATGTTCAGGGAAGGAACAGGAAGCCAGTCGGCTCAGCCAGAGATGTCTCTAATGTGCATGCTCTCAAACAGCCCAGCCAGAAAAGGACTGTAGAACGCATATTCTATGGACCCAAAAACATGCATGTGCATGGTGAGCAGCTTATATTGGAATAAATGTGCCACCATCTTGGAACACGGTATCCAGTTGCTGTAAGGCCCAGGTTATGCTAGAAAAGAAATACTTCATACCACGTGCTTTCATGCTGAGAGGCATAGCTGTTCCGAACGGCCACATTTGAAGGTGGAGTAAAAAGCAGGTTGTCATAAAGAGGGACAAGAGGTAATAATCATTTTAATAAGGGGATATAGGTGCACATTTTCAGACAGTCTCTGCTGTGAGTACAGACAAACAGCCGTGTGAATAATGAACAGAGCTAGAGAGAGAAGTTCCAACCCTGCCTACTTTCTCACCTCCACACACCTGGACAATGGTTATGTTACAGAAATTGTCGGACACAGCCCCTCTTATTCCAGCGTTGGAAGGGTATACTTATGATATAGTATACTGGTGTCTTAATACATACATGGAGCATAGACTCGTGCTGTGACCGAACTGATATGGAACAGCTTATCTGTGTTCACAAGTTTTTTTGATGGGAAGACCTTTTGGGAAGAGCTACCTTGTTTGCTTCCTCTGCCTGGGAACACTACTGAGGAAATCATGTTTAATGAATTGACACAGTTCTTCAAGAAAAATGGCTTTGATGTGTGCAAAATTGTGTCCGATGTCACCGATGGGGCTCAGTCGATGGTGGGACAACACAAGGGCTTGGTAAGCAGGCTTACCGTTAACCCACTTCTGATGTAGCATCCATGGAGCAAGACAGTCCTTCTACCCAGGTTTAATGCCAGGATGGGAATCAGTTTCACTATTCATCACGTGACTGGTATGGGACAGGAAAAAAAGTCAACGGAAGTGGGTGGGACAGGAATCATAATAACAATAGGTCAGTTTTTAAATATATAGTAAATATGAAGTTCTAATATGAATAAACACTATTTTCTTTATTTTGAACATGTTCATGAACAATGCTAGTTGTTCTGTTGTCTTTTTTATTATTTTTTGCTGGTTGGTTGGTTGGGACAGGAGTGAAAATCCACTCCTGTGTCACCCTCTAGTATGCAGTAAATCCCCCTGCCCTGGGGTAGTTATATGGCGTATATCTATATGCACCATTACCTCTGACTGTCTTGTGGTTTAGATAATCTGGCTAAACTGGTTTGTTTACAGCCTGTCTGATTGTCTAACTGCTCTTATTTCTTGCCTTGTCGTAGCAATGTCACGGTGTTCCCAGATCTCAGCAATTAATTTTGAGTACAATGTTATCATAACCGATAGCAATGATGGCTGAAACTACAAAGATAACAACCAAATTGTAATAATCCAGAGGTATCCTTTACTGAATGAAGGTTTTGCTAGTGAAAACAGTCTTAGTAGAACACTAATGAGGATGTCAGCACCGTGCTGTTTAATTTAATGCACACCCTCTGGCCAATCATCACACAGTTTTCTGCTTGGCTATAGATGGTACATGTGCATTATAGAATACTGTAGCATCTAGGTACAAATTTCACTTTGTCCAATACTTTGGTCTATGACCAAATACCTGCAGAACTAATGACCTTCTGTTTAGTGCTAATTAGCAAATGTTAACATGATAACATGCAAAATTAAGATGGAACATGATCAACATTACCTGCCAAACATCAGCATATTCACAGTTCAATTGTGGGCATGTCAGCATGTCAGCATGCTATGATTAGCATTTAGCTCAAAGTCTTTTTTGTCACTTGGACTATTTAGGTTTGTTTTACAGCGTCTTCAGTATTTTCATAATGTGGTTTTGAGAGTTTTGAAACACACAATCAGTGTACTGTATATTTTACTGAACACATTTAGGTTGTAAACATTTTACTCTTCATTTATTCACAGCGAGAAGAGAAGAGCCATCTAAATGAAAAATTAGCTATGAAACGCTGTTCCAAACCTGCTGTTCAACAATGCCTTCAAAACTACAGCCTCCACTGCTGAAACAATTCTCTCTCTTTCTCTCTGTTTCCCTGCCACACACGCACACACACATACACATGCACATGCACATGCGCACACACACTGAAACACAACCCCCTCTCCCTCCCCCGCTCCCTCTCCTCTTTGCTGTGCTGCTTCTATAATTCAAATTCTGTCATGCTTGTTCCAGACTGCTGGCTCCAGCCTCCCTCTCTCCCCTCTCTCTTGCTCTCTCTCTTTCTAGGAAAAGAAGAGCGAGGGGGAAAAAAGGAGAGGGAAAAAAAGCTCTTTGAGGGACAAAGCTGACAGAACCACACACAGACAAATACACCAAGCTGAACTAAACAGCAAATGTGAAAAAGCCTGCTGTGCAATTGGATTCTTGCAGGAACACTGAGCATCATCTGCACTCTTCTCCTGACTCCCTATCTCTGTTTTACACTCATTGTTTTACTTTTTGTATGTCTCTCGTCCCAGGTTTTAGTGGTAGGAGAGAGCATGTTAATGGACCATTTAAATGATCCACTTAAAGAGGTAATCCACCATTTAGAGAGATAAAAATGACCAAAATTGAAGCAGCAGAGGTCGAGGTATCCTGACTTTTAGTCCCTAGTATGGGTCAAGGTCTAAAAGATTGCATCCTACACTTCCCATAATGCAAAGTGATAGAATTTTGTCAGAGTTTCCATGTCTGGTAACGCCCATGATCAGGGTTATTTTCTCAGACTTCACCAAACTCCTCCAGAGCCTCAGAAGATATTATACAACTGGATTCTGTTTCATCCTTTGCTCATATCCTATACATCGTTCTTGTAACACAAACACTGTAGCGTCCTCTGTACATGCACTTTCTGGTATTGTCTGGGTCATGAACCACCAATAGATAGTGAAAGATTTTAAACTGGTCACCAAAGGGTCGATAAATAAATAAATCATCAGCTTGTTTTCTCCCATGCTGTACACAAATTGAAGTGTTACTTGAAAGGAAATTTCTTTTGCCTTCTTTTGTGTTCAGCTTCACTGCTGCACAACTGTAGTACAGACACGGAATAAGTCAACTTTATTTTTAATAGCTCTTTTCAAAACAGTGTAACGAGCAAAGTGTTTTTATAGAGGCAAACAAAGAGAAGATTGAAGAGGGCAAGACAATATAAAACAGCCTCTTTGGTGGGGGTGGTGGTGGTGGTGGTGCTTTGAGCTAACTGCTAACATCAGCATGCTAACATGCTCACAGTGACGACGATAACATGATTAGAGGGTAATGTTTATCATTGTCACCATCTTTGTTTAGTGTATTAGCATGCTATGGCCCTGTTCAACAATGCAAACGCGTCGCATTTTGCAGGTTGCAAAACGCAACACGTACCGTAAACTCACAGATCTCACCTCCACAGAAGGCCCGCCTTTCAATTCATCCGATTGGACAATGGGAAAAAAATTCGACCAATGACGTTGGCCGCTTTTTTTGCTCAGAGTTTTTTCAACTCGAGGCGTTTAGAGGGCTCCTGCAAAAACACGAGATGCTCCGGGCGTCTAAAATGCGAGGTGCACAAAACGTTTACTGCCTCTCGCTGAAAAAAATGGGTCCTGTCTGATCAGGGCCTTACATTGGCTAACTAATACTAAACACAAAGTACAGGCTGATGGGGATGTCATTAGTTTGGTCATAAACCAAAGTATTGGACAAATTAAAATTTGGACCTGGTGATGGACCTAGATAAAAAGTCAGGGCATCACCAAAGTGACTAGGATCCTGTAGGGAACATGGATGTTGTTGAGATATTTCAGTCTGGACCACAGTGATGGACCATTTGACCAACATTGCTATCCCTTGAGCCATGCCACTATAAATATGGACAATAAATTGTACAAACCAAAGATCAAGAAAAAGCCAAAGTTTTAAAATGCTTTTTAAAAACATATTGCGTGGGAAGCAATGTGCATTTAACAACAGAATTGCATTTATTGTTAAATGTGAGAGTCAATTAAGTTGTAAAGGGGAGTACTACTATGTTATATTATAGAATATCGTTTATTAGAAAATTACATAATTAATGTGTATATCTGAAGTTCAGAGTTCATTCTTGACCTTGGAAACAACCGTTGAGTAAACAGTCAAATCACAAGGTCCATTTAGTAGTTGTTCTGGAGCGTTCAATCAAATCACATGATCTTCAGCAGATTGAAAGCCAAAATGGATGAGAAGTTCCTGTTGAAGGAAGTGCTCAGAAAAAAAGAAATTAAACAACAGAAAACTTTTGATGAGATTGTTTTCTCAGATGTATATAATGTCATCTCGGCTTGGGGAATACAAATTTATCACAGACAGTCTGTATTACAAGCTGGAGGCCTGGAGTTTGAAAGACTTGGACTCTATCAGCCAGTTAGGGTATAATAAAATATTTGCGTTGCATTGTGGGAAGTGTAGGATCCTGTGTTTCAGCAGCTTGATCTGTACTGGGGACTAAAAGTCGGGTTATTTTGACCTTTCTTTAGAAATCTGTCTCTTGTGAGTCACCCAACTTTATAGAAGTGCTATCTTAAATTGCTGGAGTACTCTTTCAAATGTACCATTATGAAAATTGTCTTGGTTGGAATATTAGTAACTGAGTAAATGTTAGTTGACTTAATTAAATATCTACCTGCTAAAACCAGACACCGAGCCTCAGTGCAACAGAAATTATTCTTTCCCCCTCTACATTGCTGGCAGCTCCACTATAACAGAGTAATTCTGCCCCTCTCTTCTCTTTTCCTTCAAGGTCTAGGGGGTAGGGACATGAACGTCCTTGGAGATGGAGAGCTGATGGACATAACGTCCTTTTCCTTGTCTGATGACCTCCACAACAGATTGGCAGGAAGGACTCACATACTGTGGCTTACTCACTGTTGGCCTCTCAGGTTAATTGAATCATAATGGAACATTTTCCGTAGCCTGGCCCGGCTCATTGCCCCCCCTCGCTCCGATGATGCAACAGCAACAAAAGAAATGGTTCCTTTAGTCACATCAAATGTCATCTAGGACCAGGGCAGCCATGAAATTGCTTCACTTCTCCAGATCCCTTGAAATATATCCACAAGTAAGCACTCCCTCAGCCATAACCCTGAAAGATTCCTGACTGCCTTTTTGATATTTGTCTTTTCCCCCTTTGCACCAGCTCTCACGTGCAGTGTCAGATGAATCCAAGAGGATTACAGAAATACCTGCTGAAGGGTTAAACAAAAAGTTCAGACCTTACATCATGATCATGTTAAACTTAATTGATGATCCTCATCATTGACGAATGCGCCAACTGGATAGTAAGTATGCGGCAGCAGGGGGCATGGACTAGGTGGTACAGTGATTATTTATGTTTATGATCCAGGCTGTGTACTATGTGCTTCTGGATCCATCCTGCCTCCAAGCCTGGGGCAACAGTTAGGCACCAATGAGTCCTCTTTGCCCTGGTCGAGGAACCTTGGAGGACATCCTTAGCAGCTGCTCAAAAGCCTTGGAAGAAAGTTGCTATGACCAGGTGCTGAAGGAAGTGGCAGAGCACATTGCACCAGTCATCAACAGCTTCATGTGGACCTGGGCAGGCAGCTACTGTTCCGTGACACCATTACACCAACAAAACTGAGGCCTGACATGGTCCTACTTTCAGAAGACTGAAAGCAAATGTGCCCTGGGAGAACCGGACCATACAGGGATACCTGCATGCTGGCTGTTCGTTCTACAGAGCATTCACGCTGCAGATCCATCAGAGCAGAGCCACCAGAACCACATCAAGGCTGCTCAAAGAGCTTCCAGATGGCAATGGCCCAGAGGTAGTGATCTGTGGGGTAGCGCTGCTGGGACATAAGTCAGGTCTGATCAACCTTGGCTGGACTGACCCTAGGTCATGTCAATGATGAGGTGTCTCAGTGGACTGTCGACACACACACACACACACACACACACACACACACACACACACATCTATATCTGACAAACAAACAAATAAAGCAGGGCACTAACAAAGGCCAGGTAAAAAACACAGAGGGTGCTATCTACCTACTCTAATCACGTAGCCAAATAGAGCTGATTATAAATTAGAGAGCAAGTGGTTATCAATATGACACAATTCATATAGGAAGTCTAGCAAACTAATTCAATAAACAGTCGTTTTTGGCCCACACTGGATAATTAAATTTCGAAGCTGAAGTTGCTCCAAGACTGTTTGTGTTAGTTGATGTTTACTACTGGTGAAGAGCTGTATAATTCAAGGAACTCCGATACCAGAAAAATGAGCTCCTGCATTGATTTCTACATGCAAATCAAGGGCCACGTGACTGACAGTGGTAGCCGAGCCAGCACTATCACTAGCGAGCTAATCTGTTAGCGTGATTACTGCCAGCTGACTACTACTGGCTGTGTGAGCTGTCATTACAATGTAGACCACACTGGCTGTGGGTTTGTATGCTACAATGGATTCATTTCTGTATGGCATGATTACTGGAAATTACATTTGTTGTGTTTTTGCTACAGTGGTGTTGAACTACGCCCTCTTCATTATCTGACATTTCTCAGTAGCCCCTTTTATACAGCCTGTTCAAGGCGGGAATGTTGCGCCGTTATTCTGCCTTGCCGTCTGTATAAAACGTACAAACACGGAATGGGGGGGCATTGTTGTTCTGCTGTTAAGCCGGCAGTGGAGGTAGTAACAGAGTCAAATTGATTTTGTTGATTGATCGATGTTATGTGTGCGACCCACCACCAGGGGATTTAAAACGCAGCTCGAGTCCGGGAGCTTTTTACCCTCCTTACTGATCACACTAGACGCCAACGCTGTTGTGTTACACGTCTCGCCTCTTTCGCTTCCGGAACACCGGCATGCTATCTAAGTAAGTATTGTAGGATCTCTGTTTAAGAAGGGCTAGACATTCTGGACACGGTGTCTTGTGCCTACTTAGACCTTCGGTTGTTTACGTTGGTCACATGACCTTGCAGGTCGTAGCGGTCCCTTGATTGTCTATTCTTGCTGCTGCTGCCTAGCTCGTCACGTGTATTGGAAACAGTTGAGGCAGTGGTGACAGCTGCTCACAGGTGTTTTCACTTGTTTTGCCTAAGTGAAAACACCTGTGTGTTTCTGTACAGACTGTGCTTGATTGACTCTCCTGTTACCTTTGTCACATCTGTGTCACATCCTCACACCTCTATGACTCTTTTAAAGCTACACTAATCCAGGTTGTTTCCACAAACCGTGTCACTGTCTGGATAATTCACAGAACACTGTAAACACGTTTCAGACTTTCAAAACCTGCTGTAGGTTATAGAAAATGTTGTTTGTTAAAAATATTAAATAAATAACAGTACATTATTTTAAAAAAAGTTCATCCCTGTATAGATACATTGAAAATAACTGCATACTGTTACGTCCAAAGGTAGGATTTATATTTATTGTTGTCAATGTACATTTATTACACGTTGATTTTCAATGAGGTTTTCTTAGCCTCAGGACAGGACCTGGATAGTTCTGGAAAGAGCTCCAATGAAAATTGTTAACTGGGATATTATTTGTAGACAATGACATTTTTGAATTTTTTCAAATTACATTTTTCATTGCTGTGTACCGTAAATAAAATCACAGTTCCCTCCATTGTATTGGGGTGGAGGCAGAAATCTCAAAGGCAGATGTCTACCTAACCTAACTTTTAAAACTGACTGTTTCTATGAGCTTCCATCTCCCACTGCAGAAGAGGGGAAAGAAGGAAAGTCGAGGAGTTAGAGCAACTCATAAATAGGAATTATTCCTTTTGTCGCACAAAAACACAAAGAATTAGTTGACCTTGTCCTACGTGTTCATGTTTTTCAACCATTCCTGCAAACTCTAGATTCTGGCTAACTGTTCAGAATAAATTTGATATATGCTAGCACAACAGAACCGCTAGAACAGTTTCTAAACGGCTGCTGAAATACACCAACAGCAGTCCTCATTCAGACACAGAAGGCGAGCAAGAAAAGGAGACAAAGCTGGAGGGCTGTGAGCAGAATGTTTGCAGGCTTTCTTTCTGTTCCACTGCTCCCCTCCCTCATTCCCTCCACCCCAGTTAGCTGGAGACACACAGAAAAACAGAGGCTGTTTGAAAAAAAAATGGAGGCAAAATGGAGCTACACAAAGGCAGCGCTTGCTTTCTCCATCGCCAGCTTACTAATCTGCATCTTTGCTGTGCTCGATGCCTGTCGCCCGTTACATGGCAGCATTGCCATGGCGACCGGGGTCTGAATAATCATTTGTGCAATGACCCCTATTCTCCAGAGAAGACGGAGCGATGGAGGAGCTGAGGGGGGAGGAGGCTGGAATGAAAGCAGAGCCAGCAAAAGCAGAGGAAGGGAGGGAGGAGGGGAAAGAGGGAGGGAGGGGAGGGGAGCAGCAGAGCAAAGCAGCAGGGACCCAGACAGAAACAAAAAGGAAAAAGAAAACAGATTTTCTTTCTACTGACAGCAGGGAAAGAACCTTTTATGTTTTTATAAACATATAACGAAACAGAACTCTCAAAAAGAAGGGAAAGGGAGAACGCGAGTTTAAGAAAAACTGGGATTCAGTAGATGATAACGGGAAATGCTGGACTAGAGAATGGAATGTGCATCTTGTGAACAACAGAGGGAGATAGAGAAAGACAAAGGGTTTTCAGACAGCAAGAGAGCTAATGTGCAGTGTTAATTACACCCCATGTAAGGGACTGAGCAGGAAGGCACGAGGACGCAGAGGTATTTCCTTAACAACCAGGGGTTTTTATTTACCCAAACAATCATTTAAACAATTCACAAAAATAAACAATAGTTCTGGGCCCATAAAAGAGGTCAACTAAACAGAACTAGCTGAAACAAATGAACAGAATTTAACAATGTGTCGTGTCGTGTCGTGTCGTGTCGTGTCGTGTCGTGCCATACCATACCATACCTAACTTAACCAAATCAAAGTTCAAACTGACCTACCAAACAAAGAACGCTGGGGAACATATATACTGGGTGATCAAACTAGTTTACATAGATGGGAGTTACATAAAACATTTAACATACTAATTAACTGAAAAGAAACAAATAGCCTGGCAAGTCTCTTAACTTCGATTAATCAAAGCCAAAGGAATCTTAAGTACTAAACTAAGTCAAATTAAATCTACAAACGGCTATTTAAAATAACCCCAATCTCCCCTTGAGGTGGTGGGTACTTGGTACAGTCCCAATTGGCACTTCCTGTATTTAATGCCACTGCTTCCTGGAATCCATCTTTTGTCCAGTCGTGGCCAGATGACTCCAGCAGCGAAGCAAGGACTTCAGCACCGGTAAAATGGAAAAGGGAATTAAAACAACTCAATATAACTAAACTATACAACTAAACATTGTTAAACATACAACAGTTAACCAAATGTGCGTGCTACAAAGGCAACTAATGTAATATTAACAAATGCTGTATATGTAATGTGATGAACAAAATATGTCAAACTTAAACTAATGTGTGACCGGGCATGGGGTTACTGACTCTTATGATAATTGTGTGGCTGCGGATGCGGCCATCACACCCCACAATATAGAAGCGTTACTGGTAGTGGGGCTAAATATTATTTGTCTTGAGGGTGGTGCTAGAGAAAAGGGCATGGGGTCATTAAAGTGGAAAGGGTTCATCCTCTGGGGAGCAGGAATCCACTCAATGAATGTGATTGTCTGAGATACAAATATTCGTTGGGTACAAGAGGAAATTTTGGATTGATGGTGGTGCTACAGGAATAATCACTAGGAATCATCCTCTAGAAACCTTGAACATCCATACCTAAATTTATGGTTTCAAGATTTCTTGCTTTGGAAGTGTTGGACAGACAGACGATCTGATGGACAGACCAAAATTGCCCCAACTTGAGTGGATAGACAAGACGGACAAGTAGCATGGATGTATTCAATGAAAACTATGCTTTCTAAAAACTTGAGTTTTATTTTTGTGGCTCTGGCAATTGGTTATATTGGTTATAATATCGTCTTCACCAAAGTAATTGCTGAGCTCTGGGAATGCAGCAAAATCACTAGAAATAGGTCGACCAGGGCAACAAACACAGCAGGTTGTAAACAAACCAACAGTTTATACAGATTATCTAAACCACCTTATTTAGAGGTCAAACTGAGAGTGAGCACACCCATAACCATAATGCCACCAATAATCTCTCATTGCACAAGAAAAAGTGTGTGTACAACAACGCAGTGCCAGTTCTAGCCTAGGTGGCGCCCTAGGCAAGATCTGACAATAATAAAATGTACAGTATCCCAAATATGATTTTAAGGACAAATGATGTTGAATTTAAATTTCAAGAGAAAAAAACTCCTGTCAGCATGTACATGCACAAAGGTAATTTACAAAACAGGACTAAGAGTCTACAGCCATGCTAACAGCTCTGTGTGGCGGTACTTGGTGTACAGGTGCACAGTGGTGTTTTGAGCTAAATGCTAATGTCAGCATACTAATATGCTCAAAATGACAATGCTAACATGCTGATGTTTAGCAGTGATAATGTTTACCAAAGTCACCTTAGTTTAGTGTATTAGCATGCTAAAATTAGCTAACTAGTGCTAAACACAAAGTACAGCTGAGGCTGATGGGAATGTCATTAGTTTTGCAGGTATTTAATCATAAACATATACAAGTTAACAAAAACAAGTATTTGAGAAATTCCAATTTTGACATGTTTACGGTGCTAGAGGAAAAGTCAGAGGATCACCGAAGTTGTTATTACAATTCATCCTGAGGGGAACATGAATGTGTGTACCAAATGTCATGGCAATCCATCCTATAGTTGTTGAGACATTTCACTCAAAACAAGAAACGTCAACCTCATGATGGCACTAGAGGAAAAGTCAGAGGATCACCAAAGTCATTTGAATTCATCCTCTGGGGACCATGAATGCCTGTACCATTTCATGGCAAGTCATTCAATAGTTGTTGAGATATTGTAGTCTGGACCAAACAACAGGCTGACATTGCCTTTCATGTTGAGTCATGCTGCTAGCATGGCTAATAACAATTAGGGCTACAACAACATCCAAAAACACATGTTTGACTGCTTCTGTTTAGTGATGTCGCCACATTCCCAGATTTCAGCAATTACTTTGGTGAGTACAATGTTTTCATAGCTGATAGAACTGCTGACCAGAGCTACAGAAATATCACCAAAATTGGAATTAACCAGTTTTCCTTTTAAGTCCAAAGTTTTGCTTTTAGCAGAAAATCTCACCAAAAGACCAATACCAACAATGCAGTGCCATAGAACTCCATTGTTGTCCAAAAACCATCATCAGTGAGCCACAATGTTGCACTGGGTCACATGTTCCTTCATTACCATGAACACACTCACTGTAGTTTATTTTCACTCGATCCCACACACACCGTCCTGTTGCCCCAAATACTCACTAGAGCACCAAATGTGGATTCATCCGCCTCTGGAAATACACTAAAATACAACAAATACACTACTTCCTCCTGTTTGTTTGATAAAAACTACAATGAGCAGCTGTTTTAGGAATTTACTGAGCCTTTAAAAAATGAAACTATATATTTGTGAGGTGTTTTTAAATATTTCTTCAATAGGAACCAATGGGCTGCATGCCACAGACAGGGAAGGAAAGTCTGAAAATATAAGCATTGTTGGTTATGGTCTTTTCATGAGATTTGTTGACAATAAGAACATCCGACATGCATACTGGCAAAACTGTATAAACTTCACACTAAATCTTGTATATGGTGAAAGCACTGACCTCTATAGGTTGAAAGGTTCAATGTGTTGCATTCTGACCACACCTAACATCACAGCTGGGTGTGAGGTGTGAATGGTTTCACTTGGGACCACACCCAGCTGTGACATTGCGCCCTCTGAAGTGTTGTAGTGGAAACTGCTAAATGGCAGCATGAGCAGGATTTTCAGGCTGGGTGCAGCTACTGCTTCAAAGGGGATTAGAAGAGCTGATGTGATTGGCCATTACTGAAGCTCGACATCATTAAAACTCCACCTGCTGATACTGCAGTTCTCCTTCTAATAATGTATTCATCCTGCTCAAGCTTCTCTTTCAGCCTGCACCATGCTGCACCAGGACTGTGGTTGTGCCTTTCACCAATAAAATTGCTAATATTAGTTAGTAACACCCAGTGCACCCTGGCTTTGTGCTAGTCATTGTGTTGGTGCCTAGTTTCAGGAAATATGATTGGAAACGGAAAATTCCTCTCTCTCTCTCTATCTATCTATCTATCTATCTATCTATCTATATCTATATCTATCTATCTATCTATCTATCTATCTATCTATCTATCTATATCTATATATATATATATATATATATATATATATTGAATATATATATTGTGAATATATATTGAATATATATATATATATATAAATGGGTCAAATGACTGTGTGTAATGTGAAAGGGTCACTCGTAGGGATGAACCCATAGAGAATTATCACCCTATTCTGCAGTTTCCCTCAGCTCTACAGATCGTTTTAGCATCTTTCAGCTCATTGTTTTGGTTCAGTCTCACTGCTCTCATCCACCTCGTTTCCAGCTGCAACAAGCAGCTGTTTTCAGCAAAACAGTGGTGATAAAAACATTGTACACTACCTGCTCAGCACCAAACAGCAGACTGACAAAGTTAGCAACCAGCTGGTGAACACAGTGGAGCATTTAGCATTTACCACCACAATAGTTGGTGGAGACCAAAAACAGAGCTAAAAGGAGAGTGAATAGTGGGCTTCGTTGGGTGGCTAGCAACACAACTCCAAATGAATGCTAATGTTCCTCTGTGTCGGCTGGATGTGTAAATAAGCAAATGTTTGCTAACACTTTCACCATAACAACTTTATAAGATGATTATAACCAGATGTTGTGTTTACAACTTAACCCAAAAAATAAAATAATACTTAATGCAGCTTTAAAGTGCCATCAGGTGTAATCATTGCATTAGAAACTAATGCGTGTTTCTGTAACAACTGTTTTCAGTGGAACTATGCCGTCATGTAGTGTTATTAGTGTAACACTGTTTATGGAAAGGGATGTTGCTATTGAATGTTTTTTATCATTTTTTAAAAAGAATTCACCATTCACCTCCATTATATTGAGGTAGAGACAGAAATCTCAAAACATGGACAGATAAAATCAAAACTATCTGCATGGCTTGATAGTAAATTTATTTGTAGTGTAATTTGTCTTGTGTAATTTAGGTGGATGCATAAAGTATCGGATTTTACTTAAATTGGCAGCAGCTCACAAAGAAAAGCACACAGTAAATATGTCCTCCTCCATTAGATAACACAGAGTTATAGAAGCCACAAGTAGAAATGACTACATATGTTACCAAACCAAACATTATTTTCTCCCCTTAGGCCTATCACTGATATGGATTATTCCCCAAAGCATCATTAAAATCCAATCCCTAGCATCTGATATATTTTGTGTGATGGACACGCAGGATTGGATGGAGAAGTTTAGGCATGATACTCCCTCCCAAGCTTCACTGAGGGAGAAACTGTCTTCATCAGTAAATCATTATACTCTTCAGTTTCAGTACAGTTTTCTTCTTTGGAATACATAGCTAAAATCACATTTTTTGAAAGATCTGCCACAAACAATTGCTCTTCTACGAGACTGAACAGAACAGCTGGGAAAGAGGTTGGTGAGGAGTGCAGTAATTAGGCACTATCTGTAGAAGATACAGAAGTAGATAAAACAAGGAAAGATGTTGAGACATTTGAAGAAGGGAGCAGAGAGGCATGGGAGTAATAACTGTGGGTATGGATACAGGACTGTGGAAACAGCACAGGCAGATACCTCTGAGGTCTCCAGTGCTGACCATGCATGCAAAGGAAGCTGAGAGAAAACAGCATCTGCTTTGCTGACACCTGCAACTGTGCTGCAATGCTGCACTCCCTCTCCAAGGTACAGAGAGAGAAATAAACATGCTTAGGAGGAAACCGTGGGGTGAAAAATAAGATGTCAGTAGAGTAAGCAGAGGAGTGGTAAAAGGAGCCAGAGACAATCGAGCAGTGAGGCTGAAAAGATGAAGGGAGAAGATGGGCGAGGGTGGGAGGAAGGCTGTGAACAGGGGAGTGCAGATACAACGAGGGAAATAGACTGACTGTGATCTAATGGAATGTGGGGAGAGTTTGAAAGCATGGTAATGGAATGAAATCAGTATTTTTTGTAAAAAATGTATTAATATCAATCATGTGTGTTTAGGGTTACTTTTATGGGAAGGGGCTATATGTATTCACTATATATATTGATATGTATGCCTTAAAATTCTTCCATTTTGTTACATGAACATAAACTATACCACTACACCCACAAGTGTCAAAATGTGATCGATTGTGATTTCACTGTATGGTATGTTAATGTCTCTCACTGACAATAAAGGGAGTTTTTAAAAAAAATTTAAAAGAATTATTCATGCAGTGGAATCTTGTGTTAAAGGAATAGTTCAGTATTTTGGGAGTTACGAGCTTTGTCTGTGAGAGTGAAATAAAGATAAATATCAATATTAATTTCATGTCTGTATGTTAAGCAGGAAACAGCTAGCCTGGCTCTGTTTGAAGCTTAAAAGTAACAACACCACTAAAGGTGTGTTCAGACAGAACGCAAAGCAACAAAACACAGAGGCACCCTCCACACACACATGGCCATTGAGTAAGTTGCTAGCCAGCTACAGCTAATGTTTGTGCAGTCGGTAAATTGGCTGTTTAGGGCAAATAAACACAGACTAAAATTAATAATTCAAATTGTTCTATCTGAACATACATAAAGCTAACTATTTGACTAAAGCCCCTTTCACACATGCAGTCCATCCCTCAAATGTTCAGGAACATTGCCTGCATGGGGTCATGTGTGAATGGGAGCAGGGATCGTTGTTCAGGGAAATCAGTACCGCCAATTTCCCACCTGAAGACCTGGAAACATTTCAGGGGACATCTGTCCCTTGCCCCATCTATTCTGGCGTTGCCATGGCATGTGTGAAAAGGTGCAAGATGGAAATGTTCCTGAACGTAGCTGCATGTGTGAATAGTGAAAATCACTAGCGGTGTCTGAAAGGTTATCCCAGTAATTTACAGAGAACTATGTGTGAAAGAGGCTTATCAGAAATGTAAAGGTGACAACTTGTGGTTTTAGGGGGAGTTACATGCTGAAAGGATTTTTTTGAAGAATGGTTTAAACTAATGAAATACGGTGTGTTAACTAGTGAGCTATGGGGGTTTGGTAGGTGTGTTTTTGAACATTGGACAGAGTCAGGATAGCTGTTTCTCTCTGCTACCAGTCTTTATAATAAGCTAGGCTAACCACGTCCTGACTCCAGCTCCGTACTGAACACACAGACATGAGAGTGGTGTCGATCTTCTCATTTCACCTGCGGAAACTAAGCAAATAAGCGTATTTCCCAACATATTGTGGATGTGTTTGAGAGATTTACTTTAAAAGACAATGTATACAAGATGTACTTTAAATGTTTATTAGATGGTAAGTATATAAAGAGCAAGGTCTGTGGATTATCCAGAGTAACAGGGACAATGTTGCTGTTGAATAAAAAAAAAAACTTATGTATGTGTGTACGTATGTATGTGAGTAGCACACTTTCACCTCCACTGTATTGGGGTGGAGGCAAATAAAACCAAAACTATCGATACTACATGGCCAGATACCACTAGAGATAAGTGAGAAAATATGTTTGTTTGTCGTGACCTAAACCTTTAATTTGAACTGTGACACTGTCTCTCAGCAAATTTCCACGTGGATTAAAAGAGCACCCAGTTCCCCTGATGGTCCAGATGTCATCTGTCACACTGATGGAAGGATTCAAACCAGTGCTCTCTTTGTCATATACATGTATTATTACCATGCATTACCATATATTTGATTCATCTTGTGTACTTGCTTATTTTCTTTGTCTGTTGTTGAATTTGTATTCAGGTGTTTTCATGTGTTTTGTTTTTCGCTTTTGTTCCTAAAGGTGTTATCCAAAGGTTGAAAAAAAGCTTGAAGAAGATTCCTGACTGAAAGCTTTCCTCAATAAATCAATGTGGCACAGATTGCAGTGTAGGGATGCTCTTCCTTATATGTTGAACATCAACTCCAGCACCTCCAACAAGCCTTTATCTAGTGAGCGGTGATCTTTATATATTAAACTGAAGGGAACCTGTTCCATCACAGGGACCCTCTGGGGGTGTGCTCCTCTTTGCAAACAGCTACCTCCTCTGGAAGAAAAGAAAAGATCATACATTCATCATTCATAGAGAACATTACAATCAGGCGTCCTTCAGCCATCCCTCAGCGTGGTGTCGGTCTTATCCAGAGGGATTTCCACCACTGCTTCATCCTGCATGAAAATAAATCTCTTGTTGCACTCTGCAGGCTGTAGAAGCACTGTCCCACCTCAGGATGAGAATTTGGAAACAGTAACAAAGCACTAATCAGACAGGGCAGAAAACTAGTGCTGCACTGGCCCCTACAGGTTCAACACAGGTTATTGCACTTGCTTGGCAAGCATTGGAACCAATGATTAAACCTGTAGAGGCCACTGCAATGCTGGCTACCTGCAATATGTGACTGGGGGGGTTTGTAACTCTGGTATAGCTCAGTTCCATTCACATCCTTCCATCCTTTATTCATTTAGCTGCCTTTACAGTTAAGATTATGTCACTGACATAGTACAAATTGAGTACAAATTGTATTCATCAGTTATTATTCCAACATGTTTACTGACAATAAGGGTTGTGGATATTCAGGTAGACAGGTCACTCAGTTTGAGAAAGCAGAACTATTTCATGTTCTGATACTGTCCAAGAGCTCATCTACTGCGATGTCATATGGAACTTGTTGTCGTTCATGCAGTTTATGCCACTGTGGCTCTCAAGCTGCTGCCATATATTCTGTAGAAAAAACAATGACATAGTGTCTGTGATGTCACTGACAGGTTGGTTTTAAAGCCTATATGTTTTGGGTTTACTGCTCAGTTCCATCTGGAGCCAGAAAACCTTTATTTAGTCAGAGAGGATGCAGTCTAAGTGAGAGGAAGCAACTGCCGCTGTCTGTTACAGGCTGAGACATCTGTCAATGTACCAAACGCCTCCAAAACACACTACTATTTGAAGTTCTATTCATTTATTTCTTTGGCCACTTGGGGGGAGCGCAGCAAAGCTATAATTGCAAAACTGACATAATTTTATTTTATAGAGTTGATATGGCGAACACGTTAGCATACAGTTGTCTATTCTTAGGGGTGTAAAGATGAACTGATATGTATTGGAGAACCAATACAAGAGTCAGAGATGTGACCAGATCGATTCACAGCCTCAGATCAGACACAGATTCTGCATAAAATTCGGGAAAAAATCAACATATCAGTCAAAACCGATATTTTAAAGTAAGAAAGGGGTAAGACCCGCCTCTCTCCTGCTGGCTTGCTTGTTCCCCAATCACATACCTGCTTCACAGCATCCCCATGTTAGCAGGTTAGCAGCTAATGCTACTTGGAACTGCCCCCTAACTCTTCCCAGTCAGTGAAGCTGTGCGCTGTAGTATTTGCATGGATACACAGTGTCGCTAAAATACCAAATTCAAACAGTAAACAGTCAGCAGCATTTTAGTGAAAAATTCCTCCTCCTTAGGGACTGAACAAAATGTTATCTGTGGAAGAAGATATCACGTTGTGATTCAGAACTTGAAATAAAAGGAAATATCTGATTTATTTTTGTTACACTTTTATTTGTGGCTTAATGGAATCGTATCAAATCTGCTTTGAATCGCAGCGTATGATGGGTTTATCAGAGCTTTCTCACTGAAAACAGTTGCCTGTGTCTGGAATGAAGCTGATGAGACAACACTAAAATTGTGGGCCCTAAATAAATGAGCTGAAAGATGCTAACCCGCTCTGTAGAGCTGAGGGGAACTGCAGCTGGGTGACCTGTTTCACACAGTCATTTGACCCGTTGTTAACATAAAAATATCGATTAGTGTAGCTTTGAGCTTCATCCTCAAATTGCCACCATGACACATAGAAGAAATAAACTTAGAGCCTGAGTAGAGACTCTGACTTGCTGTGGAAAAGACATACTGACATTATATTTCAAGAGAGAAGTTGGGACATTCTGAGTGGGATCCTGTGTAGTTGGAGATGTTTTGGCTGTTAGTGGCCACAGTTTACAGCCAAGGTGGTGTCCGCCTGTGTGTATTCACTGCATCTATAAATGAAACATCTCCCTCCAGAAAAAATGGTGTGGGACGGACATCTGTGAGTTTGTTTTCGTTTTATCTTGTTCAGGTTTTGAAATATTTATCTGTGAGATTTCTGCCTCCACCCCAATACAATGGAGATGAATGGAATTTTGCATAGCCAATTAATAATTTAATAACAATTTCACAGGGACGGTTTCTTTGGTAGAAAGTAGTTCCAATGAAAATGGTTGACAGTGAGGTCAGTAACCAGGACAATGTTTCCCAAAAGACTGCTTGAATTGTTTAAATGAAAATACTGTGAGCACCACAAATGAAATCCCATTCACCTCCATGTATTTGGGTGGAGGCAGAAATCTCAAAGAAAAACATCTCAAAACCTGGACAAATAAAAATGAAACTATCTGCTTGGCTAGATACCACCAGAGGTAAGTGAGAAAATAGTTTTTTTTGTTTGTGTAATTTGAGTGAACTGACCCTTTAAACAGGTATTTTCCTCCTGGTCTTTGTACTCCTTTGCTTCTGAATACACAACGTTTGAAACACAGTCTCTTGCAGTGCTGTGGTGCTAATGTGCCAGACCAGACGTGCATTTCCTCATCAGTTAAACCAACAATAGAGGATGACTTCAACTCAACACATTCCTCTTTATGACGGACAGGCTGCTCCAAGCAGTATTTTTATTCTAAAAATATAATGTATATTCTTCTTGAAATAGTATAGAAAAAAAAGTAGAAAAGACCCGTACATGTGCTGAATTAGATGCTGAAAGTGAAGAGCAATAAAATACGGACACCAAACTAACACATTTAACACATTATATCAGAATAAAGTTATTTATTGGGTTTATAAGGACTATTATTTTGTATGCAAATCTATCTGATGAGATTGTCATCATTTGCAGTGTTCAGATGATGTGGCTGCTATAAATGCCTTTATTTACTTATTTGTTTGTTTCTTGTCATGTCTGTCTTAGTTACCATCGTTTGGGGACAAAATTAAGCTATGCTTCAGTATCTTGGTCAAAAAGGTTAAAACAAATATTTTCCTTGGAAAACCGAACTTTAAAATAAACTGTGATTACTTTATTGGTTGGATTTTTTTTAAAGAAATCTCGACTGGAACATGTAGACCCGGAAAACTAACTGGTTTTTCCGAAGTCCCAGCTTTGGGGCAGCTGAAATGAGGACATTCCTGTTAGACAGCCTGGGTGGAATTTGAATAGTACAGAGGAACCGCCTGACGCTGATTGGTCCACAATAACATATTTCCAGAGCGCCAGTCTGTCACTCAACAGATCCCAGGCAGCTGATTGGCTCTTCCTGAAGAGGGCGGCCCCTCTGTCTTGACTATATATATTTGGGTTTCAGTCCATCTGCAAATGAATGTTGACTTTGAGAGGGAGGCGGATCGCTGTGTCCGATGTTTCTCCACAGAGCTGACTTGAACCTTTCTCCTCGAACAAAACGATTCCCACTGAGATCGCTGAGAGTAGGTTTTCCTTTTCCGGAGAGGAGCAGGAGGTGGACTGGGGAAACATAATAATGATCAACACCATGGAATGCGCAGTAGACGCGCAAAGCCTGATCTCCATTTCTCTAATGAAGATCCACAACTCCAGGACGCAGAGAGGGGGGATCAAGCTGCACAAAAACCTGCTCGTCTCCTATGTGCTGAGGAACGCCAGGCAGGTCTACATCAAGGAGAAATACGCGGAGATCTATAGGATGCAGCAGTACGAGGAGGTGATGACGGTCTGCAACGAGATCCAGGAGCTCAACCCGCTGGATCTGGACGCAGAGGACGCCGACGATGAGGAGCAGGCGCAGGCTGCTTGCTGCGGCGAAGAGGCCAGTCTGTGCGGCTCTGCGTGCCACCGAGGCGCGGCGCAGCCAGTGGCGCACGCCCGGACAGCGAGCGCTCTCCCCGACTGCTGTCCCCTCGAGGACGACAGCAAGGACCCGGAGCCCTCCTACTACCGAAGCTGCTGCATGGAGGCTTCCCCTGTGTCACACCGTGACCAGTTTCCTGCTAACAGCAGCGCGCACTGCAACAAAACAACAGTGCTGGATTTGGACACGCATGTGGTGACCACGGTGGAGAACGGCTACCTCCACCAGGACTGCTGTTGTGACGCGCTCCAATGCGGCCAGGGCGCGCAGTCCCCGGCCAAGAAACGGAAGGTTGAGTTCGGTTGTTGTATATCCGACGTTGAAGATGTATCGGATTTTACAGCGGCTCGCAAAAGGGCGAAACGCGAGGACTGTTCCTACTCCAACCTGGACTACACGGACACGTCCAACATCTCCAACCTGATCTCCATCTTCGGCTCGGGGTTTTCAGGGCTGCTTAGCAGACAGGCGGACTTGGAACAGATCTGTAGCAAACAGGTCCTGGCCAGTCTGGGAGCATGGACCCGGGCGATTGTGGCTTTTTGAATCGAACACTTTATTTTAGGGGGGACCGGGGTCAGTTGTAACATGTTTTTCCACAAAGTATTAGTAAACAAAACCCAGTGGAGAACTATTTTTGACTGCCAGTTTGTTTGGAAACATTTTTTCTAAGCTCAGGAGAATGTTCCTGTTAGGAGAGAAACATTCCCATACTGTTCTCCAAATAAGTTTACACATCTCCAACATTCATGTTGAAAGAGAATTTTGCATTGTTACACCTTCAAGGAACGTTCAGCAAATGTTCTGTGCATACATTTTTTAAATGACCACAGTAGAATTAGTGAATGTTCCATGACACTATTTACATATCCATGACGGAAAGTTTTCTGAAACCTTCCTGGACAAGTAAACCAAACCAAAACGTTCTCAGAAGGTTACAGAAAATAAATGGGAACCTTAGGGGAATGTTCCTCATTCACTGGGAAAACACAGTTTCTAAAGTATGGTTCCACATCCTTTCTATGTGGTACTATTGTAACCCTCTTGACTTCATTTTTGAACTTTACAAATGTTCATTATTCAATATGTTAAACACTGACAAGGAATTAGAACAGTTAGCTAAATCAGTATTAGCATGCGTTACAACTGACCCCACAGTGTCAGCCATAGTAGAATACCATGTGCTAAAATCACAACTCTGACATTAGCTAACCTCAGTACATACTTGTAACAAAATATACAGCAGATAAAAGTATCAAGAATTATACCTCAAAGCGCACCTTTGTCTTAAAAATCAATAACATATGTGAGTGTGGTTCATTGGTGTGCACTGGGTGACATCACTCACACTTGTTTCTGATTGGAGGAAATGGAGGCGTTACAATGGAACCCGGTCTCCCCTACAAGGCCTAAATCAACTTTATTTTTGCAGGAAACAGAAAAGCTATTTAAAAATTGAGCATTTTAATGACAGTAGTTTTGGCAGGTAGAGGAAAGTGTTTGTGCCATATATATCATGTACAGACTCCTGTTTTCAGAATGGGAGATACATGTCTACAGAATACACTTTTGGGACTGATGAAATGGATTGACTTCTGTTGCCTTAAATCCAATGCACATACTGCTAGCTATCGTCATAAACTGAAAGTGACTGAATGTCTCTGCTGTTCTGGGCTGAGGAGCCTTTTGGAAAAACACCTTCTCCAGTTTGAAACGGACCTTGCACATTCTGAGCAGTTTGTTGTCACGTGAAACACCACGTTCAAGACTCCCTCCTAAACACTGTTGAGGTACATGGACTGAACCAGCTCATATCACTTAATGGAGTGCCAACACTTAAATTCTGTAACGCTTTTTGGGCTATTACTGTGGTTATCACTTCACCTTCACTCCAGTAAACAGTCCGGGTTATTTTGGCAGTTTGACATCCTCTCTTAATCATGGTTGTTGCTCAAAGCCTTCACAGCAGTTCATAATTCCAACATGTCTTGGTTTTGTGAGTTTTACTTGTTTGGTAAAAGAATGATCTTAGTCCTTTTGTTTTAAAAAGGCAAACTCATGATTTAGCCATAACCTGAGAATCCACGCATTAGCTTTATGAGCACTATGTGTACCAAAATAAAGAGAGTATTCAGCCATTCTCTACATATTTTGTTGTTATTCTTGTATTTTTGTGCATAATAAATTGTATATCACCGGGTAAAACTGTTCCAGAAAATATTTGTTAAAAATTTATAATCTTAATAAAAAATGAAAACCTTAATCTTAACTGTTGTGTTTGACTGCAGTTATGAAGCCGTTGGTTATGATTAAAGACTGATGGAGTTACAGTGACTGACCATTGTCACACATGATACCATTATGAAAAACACACTTTGTAATATCTAAGCAAGACTAGCTTTATAGAGGCTTTATAAGTTGTAAGTGATGACTTTATTACTAGTTAATACATCATTTATTAATGCTTTATAGATCAGTTATAAGCCATTGATAAGAACAACTTTTGTTCACATAGTGAAACATTGGCTGGTGTGTATCCGAACGAGTTAAACCAAGGACAAAGCCAGGCTAGCTGTTCCCCTCATATTAGCCTTATATATAGCCTTATATTTAACGGACAGATGTACGAGTGGTGTTTCTTCCCTTCTCAGCAAATAAGTGTATTTCCCAAAATGTCAAACTGTTCCTTTGACAAGTTGTTCATAAATGGATTGTGGTCCAGATTCTGCACAAACCTGGCAGACCCTATAAGTCTTTTCTATGAATGATTTGTAACTGATTTATAAATCATTACTAAATTAATTAACATTAATATAGCCATTAGTAACAACTTCTACGTGGAAACAATATGTATGTTGTGTTTTTTTTACTTTGGAAACAGTAGCAGAAAAAAGCAATTATTAAAAAAACAATCTTAACTCAAGGTCCACTTGTTACCTTTTTTTCCTGGGCTTTCAGCTGCATGTAATGGTCTTCCTCATTGGATGGAGTTTGCATATTATTATTATTTATTTATCAAAACGCTACCACAAACTACAGCCTCTTAAAATCACCAGCTCCACCAACTCCTCTCTGACACAAATTGAACTTCATGAAGATGGGCTGTGGTATTGGATTGCATGAGACTGTACAGGCTTTTTGTTTTTCTGCTCACACAGTGTATAGAAGGTACTACAAAGATACTGCATTTTGTCAGTGTGCAGATAATGAATCATCAAACAGTCAATGATCTAAAATAGCTAAGGTTTGTCATACTATATATGCTAAACAACATAAAAAGGCCCATTCTTCATGCCTGTACCAGATGTGACTGCGTTTCTCAGCCTGGGATTCCCTCCCCTAGCAAAACTTTGACTCCTGTTATCTCTGCTCTGTGCCACTTGGTGGTGTTCTTTAAAATCAATGAATGAACATATCAGTAGCAGGGCTCTGTATACAGAGCAGAGCCACCTCAGACTGACCCTCCTTCATACTCTCCACTCACCAACCCCCGACACCCTCCTCCTCCTTCTCTTCCTGGCTGGCTCGTTTTTCTTCCTCTCAGAGTGAGGCATTGCTCTACCTCAACACATCACATCCATTGCTGCTGCTCGTTTGCTCTGCAGCTTTTTCCAGCTGCTGCTACCCATAATAACTTGCAGTGTGTAGTTTGTAATGGAAGTGGCGATGGTAACAAAGCATTGTGTAATTATGCAGAAATGGGATGCAGGAGGATTCAGTATCTTATTACAGAAAGCATCTGCCTTCTGCATTAATACACAAAATCTTTGCTTGGAAATAAAGATTCCAACAAAACAAAACCCTGAAATTACATCAGACACAAACCTCTTGCTCCTGACAAACGGTGTGGACAATGGTTTTGTTTCAAGGTGTATAAACAGCTCCTCCATCTGGATCGGGAAAGACTGACACCCATGAACACATCAAATCAAAGTCTGTGATTTCCTTTTTGGCATCAATGATTTTTCATTGATTTTATTTCCCATATTTGTCATTTACCTTTGCATTTAGTTTTTTCCCTTAATATTTTGATTTGGTTTGGTTTGATTCTGTTATAAAAAATATACACACATAACAAAAACCTCAAGTATTCAGATGGAATGGTGTGTGGAATATGTGAAGACAAAACATAAAGAGAAATCAAATCAAACCTATACATATGAAGCATAATTTATTATTTTACTAATCACTCACTTCTCTGATTACCTGATCCACACTAAAAGACAATACCAGGTGGTGGGGGTGACGTGGGGGTGGGGGCTAGTGTTGGTGTGTGGGGTTGCTGGGAGGAGGAGGGGGAGGGGTAGACAACAGAGGGAGGGGGGAGAGGTGCAGCCATGATGGGAGCGTGCTTTGTCAGGAGAGGGGGTTGATGTGTTGGGGGGTTTTCAGAGGGGGGAGGAGGCCACATGTGACAGCAGAAAGGTGGGGGTGGGTGGGTGGGGTGGACTGTGGGGAATAGGTGTACTGGGAGGGGGAGGCAGACTGTGGCGGCAGAGATCGTTCAGGTCAGCCAGGTTGCACAGAGGTCTGTAGGGGGAGGGTGGGGGGGAGAGGAGGTCAGGGAGGATGTTTGTCAGAAGGATCTGATGCAGACCAGGTCCAGTCTAATACGGACACATGTGAAACCCTTTTTTTTTTTTTTTTTGCCAGTTTTGGTCTTCCATGTAAAGCAGGCTGGTGTTTTTCTGCTACTTGGATCTTTTTCATAAGTTTCCTCCAGACTGGATGAATGAGAACACTGATGTCACAGTGAACAGAGAAAACTGCTCTCTGAAAATGCTTCCTTATGATGGTCAAGCTTTCGTAGACATGGCGAATCTTTAGCCTTGCTGTTAAAGGGTCAATTTAATGTTAAAGGGTCGATTCATCTAAATTACACACAAACAGAGAAAACTAATTTTCTCACTTACCGTCAGTGGTATCCAACAATGCAAATTTTATTTACCCAGGTTTTGGATATCTGAGATTTCCGCCTCCACCCCAATAGAGAGGCGAAGTCCCTCCACTTCCGGTGTACCACCATGGCCACTTACCTGACTTGCAAAATGATCTTTTAAACTGACAAACATCATATGTGTAATTCATGGCACAATTCAAACGGATCAATAAATTATTTGTCTCTCCAAAATAAGGTCCCATGGGGTACACCGGAGGGGGAGGGACTTCATCTCTCTGTACAATGGGGGAGAATAGAATTTAGTTTATGGTGCTTACAGTGTAGAAAAATGACACAAGAGTCTACAGTCATGCTAGCAGCTCTGTGGGGCTGTACTTAGGGGCAGTGGTGCTTTGGTTGATACCTTTGGCCGTATTCATACAGAATCAGGTGCTGCAGCGAAAACGCCGGTTCTCCCATTCATTTGAACCGGGGTACTGCGGCGGTGCGGGCCGCAGGGGGTGCTGCAAAAAAACGCAGCGACCTGCGGCGAAAAGTTGAAACGGAGTCAACTTTTGGAGAAACGCGACGTCACGCTTCGGCAGCCAATCACGCCGGCGATCAGACCAGCAGACACCCAAGAACTTTGTTTACCTGTAGCACTGTAGCATTATCTGTTTACCTTAATATTCCACTGTTTACCGAGTAACTGTGAAGATGGAAGACAGACTGATCGATCGGCTCCATGATGACTGTTCATCAGCTGTTCAACCCTGCCACGAGGGAGTACAAAGACGTTAATCGCCGTCTTCAAGCTGGGATTGCTGGTTAGTATGAGACACTCCCACACCGCCACACAACCCTGCGGTGAATCCCCGCAATGCCTGATTCTGTCTGAAAGCGGCCTTTATTTGCCGTGCGAAAGCTCAGAAAGATCGACCTTGTTCTGAAAAATAATTAAGTTGCTTTTACACAGCATAATATTCTTGTTCTGTGTGAGAGTACTCATGACAAAAACAACAATTTGAAAATATATACTCACATGTGAATTAATTGCACGAAAAAAACGCCCCGGATGTGTAAAGGCCTTGAGTGTGAATGTGTGACTATGAATCCAACATGGTTCACAGCAGTGCTTCTGATGAAGCTGTAAAGCAGACATGAACACTGCTCTGCTCCATCATGAACATTTCTGGGTTTCTGTGAATTAACAAGGCTCATCAATTTTGGGTTTGACCAAATTTTGTTGGTTTTGTTTCCACACAGCCAAAACTTTAGTTTTCTGCTGCAAGATGACACTGTTCACTGCAATTTACTGGTTTACTGAAAAACAGGTAGAAAACACAAATGAGCTGCTGATTACTTGCATACATAATTATACATCATTATACTACATTATATGACATTATACCACTACAGGGTTGCACTCTTATTTGCATACCGAAGAAAAAAATGGACCACACCCGTATTTACATACAGGCCACTCCCTTATTTGCATAATACCCGAGTTTGCATATCAACTAGGCCACACCCCAATTTTCACACATTAAAATGAAAACATGGGCCACACCTCTTGTGTATACTTAAAGCAGGATTGGTGCATATTCATGAAAGAGACAAACCGCACCCACATTTTAACATTCAAAGAAACAGGCCACGCCTCCATTAGAATATTACACAGCCAATTGGACCCTTTTAGCATATTGAAAACTAGGTTATGCCCTTATTTGCATATGAGGGATGAACTATGCTTATTTACATATCATAATAAAAACTAATTAAGTCACAGTCTTACAGTCAGTCACACTGAGAGGAAAACTTGAACTTGTGGCTACTGGACTGAGTTAAACGGTTGTTAAACATTTTGGATGTATTTTGTGTATTCACCATGTCTAGCTCTTTGGACAATAACCAGTCCTGCTGAGGTGAAACCCTGTACAGATGTAAGTAAAGTGGCTGAAGCTCAGTTGGTAGAGACGGTCGGCCATTATTTGCAGGGTTAGTGGTTCCTGTCCACATGCTGAAGTGCCCCTGAGCAACACACTGAACCCCAAATTGCTCCTGATGAAATGTGCATGGGAAAAAATGTTAAGTGGCTGTGAACAAAAGTGAGCTGTAAACACTGGGATGAACTGAAAAGTCCTTCATTTTAAATCATACTTAAGTAAAAGTACAGAAGTATTATCAGCAAAATGTACTTCAACTTTTATTATCAATGCAAAAGCACTTGTTCTGAAAAATGGCCCTGTGCGTGTTATTTTATTACATATGACATTATTGTATTATTACTATTTACTGTTGTAGTTGGTTGAGGTGGGGCTAGTTTGAACTACTTTACATACAGTTTGTACAGTCATTTAGTGGTTAGTTAGTGGTTCCCAAGCCAAGGGTTGGGCCCCCTCAGAAGGAACATAAGATAAATCTGGGGGGATCGTGAGATGATTAATGGGATAGGAAAGAAGAAAGAAAAAAGGTTTGCTACACAAATTTGTATTCATCTTTATTTTCACTAATCTCTGCTTTTTTGTGAAAGACTGTATAATTCGACCTCTTTTAGACTTGAATAGTTACTTAAATGAAACCACCTGAGAAGTTAAGAGGGAAAAATCACTCTTTGGTGGAACTGCAACAACCCAGACTTCTGAAACATTGGACAAGGGGTCCCAAGTAAGGGGCCAAAGCCATAAAGGTCGGGACAACTGGTTTAATATATAATGCATTGTATTTTATACACTTTTTATGTAAATTCTTAACCTGGAGAGATAACTGTAGTGGAGTAAAAAGTACAATATTTCCATCTGAAATATAGACCTATATCTAACCCTCTCTTTCTCTCTAAGATCCTTGAGAAAGCAGTCATTGTACTTGTCTTGTTAAATCTTAGTGCTGCATTCGATACCATTGACCATCACATTCTATCAGTTTGTACATGTTAATGATGAATCCTCTATGCACGCCAAAGTTAGTCACGGAGTTCCACAAGGTTCTGTGCTTGGACCAATTCTATTCACCTTATATATGCTTCCTTTAGGCAATATTATTAGTAAGCACTCCATAAATTTTCATTGTTATGCAGATGATACCCAATTATATTTATCGATCAAGCCATATGAAACCAATCAATTAGCTAAACTTCAAGCATGCCTTAAGGACATAAAAACCTGGATGACCTGCAATTTTCTGATGTTAAACTCAGACAAAACTGAAGTTATTGTACTTGGCCCTGAACACCTCCGAAACACATTATCTAAAGATATAGTTTCTCTAGATGGCATTGCCCTGGCCTCCAGCGACACCGTAAGGAATCTTGGAGTTATCTTTGATCAGGATATGTCCTTTAACTCCCACATAAAACAAACTTCAAGAACTGCCTTTTTTCATTTACGTAACATTGCAAAATCAGGCACATCCTGTCTCAAACAGATGCAGAAAAACTAGTCCATGCATTTGTTACATCTAGGCTGGATTATTGCAACTCTCTACTATCAGGCTGCCCCAATAAGTCCCTTAAGACTCTCCAGCTGATTCAGAATGCTGCAGCACGTTTACTGACAAGAACCAGGAAAAGAGATCATATCTCTCCAATATTAGCTTCTCTACACTGGCTCCCTGTAAAATCTAGAATAGAATTTAAAATCCTTCTCCTCACCTTCAAAGCCCTTAATGGTCAGGCACCATCATATCTTAAAGAGCTCATAGTACCCTATTACCCCACTAGAGCACTGCGCTCCCAGAATGCAGGGTTCCTTGTGGTTCCTAGAGTCTCTAAAAGTAGAATGGGAGCAAGAGCCTTCAGCTATCAGGCTCCTCTCCTGTGGAACCAGATCCCAGTTTGTGTACGGGAGGCGGACAACCTCCTCACATTTAAGAGTAGGCTTAAGACTTTCCTCTTTAATAAAGCTTATAGTAGGGCTGACTCAGGTGAGCCCTGAGCCCCCCCTTAGTTATGTTGCTATAGGCCTAGACTGCCCGGGGGACTTCCCATGATGCACTGAGCTCCTCTCTCCTCCTCTTCCTCTCCATCTGTACGCCCTCATATCCCATCAATGCTTGTTACTAATTCAACTTCTTCCCGTAGTTGTGTGCTTTCTCTCTCTCTCTCTCTCCTTCTGTTGCTTTCTGCAGGTGTTTCTGCCTCCGGAGCTGTAGAGTCTGGATCTATGGTTGCAGGCCACCTGCTGCCCCCGTGCTCCTGCTCAACAGCCGCTGCTCCTATTATTGTTATTGTTCTTATAATTAGTATTACTGTTATTATTTTGCTATTATTATTTTTATTAATATTAACATCAATACCGTTACCACAACTATTACTTTACATCTCTATGTGGAACTGTATTGTGCTGCTGTATGTTGTCTTTCCTCCTGCTCTCTCTCTCTCTCTCAACCCAACCTGTTGAGGCAGATGACCGCCCACCCAGAGCCTGGTTCTGGTTCTACTTGAGGTTTCTGTCTGTTAAAAGGGAGTTTTTCCTTGCCACTGTTGCCTAGTGCTTGTTCATGGTGGGAACTGTTGGGTCTCTGTAAATATGAAGAGTCGGTCTAGACCTGCTCTATACGAAAAAGTGCCCTGAGATAACTTTGTTATATGGCGCTTTATAAATAAAACTAAATTGAATTGAAATGAAATGAAGTGGAAGTATAAAGATGCATCAAATAGGAATACTCAAGTACAAGTACCTCCAATTGTACATAAGTACAATACTTCAGTAAATGTACTTGGTTACTTTCCACCACTGCTCTCCACCATCTTGAGTCTGCAGCTGCATCCCATTTCAGAAACTGCCTCCATGGAAGTCCACATTTCAAGCCCAGACATGTGAGAACGGGTCGACGCAGCTGTCCCATTCCAAACATTCCTCCAAACCAGGCCAAGAAATTCTGCCTTTTCTCCCTCACATTCGTACCCCCAAATCCATCACGCACACTCACTTGTGAATCGTGAATTCAGGCAGCCGTCACTAACTCATAAAGTCAGCCATTTCTGTGTTCCTGGCTAACACCTGAGTGGTAAGAGACATGTTCTGTGATAGGTTTATGTTTATGTGATTACGGCTGGACCGTGTTCATACTCATATGTATGTTTGTATTGTGCCGTTAGGTGAAGGTGGGCTAAAATGCCGGAGTGTTTGGCTTGTTGCTAGGTAATGTGTCTGAATAGTCCCACTAGGGATGGGTTATGTAAATGACTAGACATGAAAATAAAATATTCTTTCACTCGATACCTCGAAATGACTAGTTGTGATGTTGCACTTCAACACAATGCACAACTGGCAAACACCACTTCTAAAGTGTCAATATAACTTACATTTCTCTACCACAATGTGAATAAGCTTGTAAGGCCAGCAGTACATGCCACACAAAATCACAGCGTATTACTTTGTTCGCAAATCCACCAGTTTGCATGTTAGAACACGCTTATTGATTTTTTGAGTTGACTGCTGGTTAACAGCCCACATGTAGCGTTGAGCAACACCTTCAGGCTGTTGACAAGAACAAACAGTGGAGTTTGTGCCTGGCTTCTAGTGGACCAGTGTCAGACTTTTGTAAGTTAAAGAGGATCGCTTGAATGCATCAATGCTTTTTTTCTCTGCGAGTCAAGAGCTCATGATTGTGTTGGTTCATCTGTAGAGCGTCTCATGTGGGGAGGTTTCTGTCTTCTGAAGGACACACCTTCACAGGCTGCGTCATACAACAAGCCCCTCAGTCGCCTTTGGCCTGCTGTGCTTTATTTCGCCGCTCTCTGCACTGCAGTCCAACATCCTGTATGCAAGGGGAATTCCACTTCAGTCCATGAGGACTCATAGTAAGTAAAAAAAAAAAAAAGGACTGTTGCATGTTGTTTTGGAATTGTAAATTTGACATGAATCGGAGTTCCCCTACTCCTGGTAACCACATCTGTTAAAAAAAAAAAACCTCCTTCACATGGAGGAGCAGTTAAGTATCCTGACTCATGCAATATTCAACACTTTCTCCCCTCATCTCTGAATCCATCTGCCTCACTTCTGGGTTCATCTCTGGGTCACGAGCAAGTCAGAGTCTTTTTCCAATAAAATAATGGGCCTCATGCAAGAACCACTCACACGAACAGATTCGCTCTTACTTTTACAATTTTCTCTTACGTATGAACAGGATTCATTTGACCTGTCGTGCAAGTCTTGTACAAATAATAAAACACTCATTTGACCTGAAACCATAAAGCCTTCATCTGAATGATTTAGTTTAAATATGATACCAAATTTAACTCAAACTATGACCACAGTTAATGCAAAATGCATATTCTGTTCACCATGTTATCATCATCATCATCACGGCTGCCAATTGACAGAGTTCTTTCACATTTCAGGATTTTTATTGACATATTCCAGCACAGCTTATACATTTCAGTAGTTTCTGGGAAAATCCTCTCACTCTGACAGCTGCCTCAGTGTCTTAAAGCAGGTCTCTGTACAGCATTACCATCCTCTGCTATAACACATGACAGTGTCACATCACCTACTGCAGGCTATAATATTCTCTCATCTAATGTCTCCATGACTGTCACATAACCACCTCTCATATCAGTCATGGGCTGCTTTGCTTTAGAAAGACGTTTTTTTAGCATCCGACTTCATATCAAATCATTCCCTCTTTATTTCTGTCACAGTACAGTGCTGCTCTGATGACACGTTGACAGCTGTACTAGAAATATTGTGTGTGAAAGCCTTCTTTTTATTGTTTGGTAGAAGTTTTGGTAATGAAACGTACACACACACTGAGCGGAATGGGCAACCTTATATAGCAGCTTTTGGGCCGTCGATTATGCAACTTATGAAATCTAACAACCGCGCACCTCCTCATGAACAGGTGGCATTCATCAGGCTGTGAGCGATTTGCGACTTGTACGAGCAAACCTCGCAGAAAAACGAAGAGAGTTTTAGGAAAATGTGAAAATATTCTTGCGTGTGGGGCAAGTGTCTGTTTTAAAAGATTTTTTCAGGATTCAAGCAAAAATGTTGATGTTTCTGCATGACAAACAATTTCAGAACTTTGATGTGATTACAACATCTTTCAAATAAGTGATGAGCATTGCTGTCTTATTACACTACCAGTGGGGGGCGCCAAAGTGGGAAGTTTTCTAACTGCACACATAGTGGCTTTAATGTAACACGGAAACAAAATTCAATTTCATTGTGGGTTCACCAGATAAAAACTAAAAATCTGAAACGTATTAAATCGGGTTTGACAGGTGTAATAACACAAAAATAGCTTTCCTTTTATTAAATGATCTTGATCCTTAAAATGTGTCAATTGAGACACATGCAGAATTTAACACTCATTTAAAACTGGAGTTAAACCGGGGGTTACAAACTACAAAATTTTGACCTAGGTTGGGAATTTTGAGAAACAAGCTGCAAAGTACAACCACAGGTATTTATTCAAGTATGGTTTGTCAATTTACAATGTTTACCGTAACTGAACTGATGAAAAATGGAACAAATTGAACTGGGGTGAGCTGAGACTATGATGAAGACATGGGCGGAGACTATTGACAGTGACTGGTGAGGGACAGACTGAGGGAAAAATAAAACTTCCAAGAAAATTTCATGCAAAGATTCTTACCTAAACTGACTTTTCATGAAATTCTATACATTCCATTTTGGATGAGATGTGATGGAAACTTTAAAAATCTAATCTCTGAGCAGGACATTGAGATGTCAGGACATTTGGTTTAGGAAAAAACACTCAAACACAGTTATTTCTTAGCAAATTATTAATGTGACTTACATGTTGGGATGAAGTGGGCAATTAAAATATTGGTACATTTGCAACAAAATAAAAACATTTGGCCTTAAAAGCAAAACCAAGAAAATGCCTAAACTTGAAGAAGAAACTATGAAAAGATTTTAAAGTCACACAAAGTCTTATTTGTATCACCTCACTCTGAGAATGAGCCTTCTGCTCACAAGGATCCAAACTTTGAGGTAAATCCAAGCATTAAGCATCAATGAGCACACTTCTAAAAAAAACTAAAAAAACTTCCATCCTTCAAAAAGGAGCCGGATTCAAACTCTATCCATTATATAAATAAAATGACAAAAATATAAAGATGCTCCAAAATCACAAAGGTCATCCACAACATGCTCTGCATCAAAGTTACGGATAACCTACAAGCTTTCCGGACCACATGTGGGAATGCGTGTGTCAAACTACATGTGGTTGATTTTTGCTACTGTTGTATTTGCATGTGAGGATGCCAGAGGAAGGGAAAACTGTTGGGATTTTGGTCTTTCCGTCATGTGCGTGGCATGAGCGTCAAGGCTTCGTTGGCTGGATGGACAGCAGGCTACCAAATTTGAAGTGCTGAATTACGGGGAACTTCTCCAGGCACTGGGAATGGGAGGAGAAAAAGAGAATGAGAAAAAACAAGCAAGCATTTAAAGAAAGGATGGTTAAGGCCTTAGTATGCTTCAAACAAAGTGCCTGGCGGATCCTCTAACAGCGCCTGAAACCTCCTTTATGTCGACAGAATTGGGCAGGCAGCATCCAACAAATTTAGTAACTTGCAACACCATGAATGCTTCCAAGGAAATACTGTCCTTAAGTGTGCACCATCACGATTCAAAAATATGTGAGCAGGCTGTATCATGATTTTATTCCCCCACAGTAACTTGTCGTCTGACAACGATTTAGCTTCTTATCAATCTCGGAACCCTAGAGATTAGCTTTTTAAAAAAATTTATCTGCATTCAAATCATCATCAGATTATAGCCGATGAGTTCTGAGACTGCTAATTGGACTGTAAACAATGACCGGTGCACAGAAGAAGAAGTCTTGGCCCGGATATCCGTTATCCAGATATCCGCTGGCTACACCGGAAGCCCCGGAGCATTGGCCCCCAGAGGCTAAATCGTCGTCACGTGATAGCTGATGGGTTCTGAGATTGATTGCTGATAAGGAGATGATTCCGGGGACTTTCTTAATGTTGTCTTCACTATCAACTATCTCTACCACCACTTGTAAAAAACACAAGCAGCCCAAGCTGACCAATCACATCTGTTGCGACCTCCATGAGTTGTCTCTGTAGCTACCATAGCCCTGGCATGTAGTTTTTGAGTAGGCGCTCTTCAGCTATGGATGCTACATGCATAGGTTCCAAAGCTATGCTGTAAACCCTTGAGACAGAATTATAAAATAAAAAAAAATCTTTTGCTGTTATGTTATCAGTAAGACAGAAATGATGGCCAGAACTAAGAAAATAAGATCAGAGTTGTAATAAACTGACATTTTCCTTTCACTTCACATATATTACTCAACTGCATTTTCTATTAATTCAGTATTCATTTCAGCTACAATGGTTACCTACAATCAGAATTTATTAAGTGGAACAAATATTAAATATCTTGTCAGTCATCACTCAGGTTTGTCCCTAAAAATGAGTTGCTATAAGCAGGTGTGGAAGTTGTGGCAGTATGTGGGAGTGTACAGGGACTTTCCATTACTTGAGGTTTAGTGACAGAAAAAATCCTTGTCTTTAAAAACAGACCCTCAGTGAAGCCCAAACCCCGAGAGTTAACCTTGACCGAAAGTGTTGCTGTTCACTCTTCCCTCTGGCCTTTCACTTTGAACATGTTCAAAATGGCCGTGGATCAACTCAGAGGCCCTTTGTGCGTGCTGACACGGACCCAGTTTTGGGGAGCAGGGGTGGGGGTTTTGGGTGTCTGCAGTGGGGGTTGGGAGGCTGTGCTGAGGGAACACAGTGGAATTGAACTCTTGTGCTCAGTCTGTCTGTGCGGTGATACTATCAGTGATGATCATCTGGGCAGAACTGGGGTGGAAAAACACGGCTCAGAGAACTTTGGTCTAAACAGATATTTAATCAATGAAAATCATGTGCCTGTCAGTTGAAAAAGAAAACGAGCCTATTAAAATAGATTTTATAAACTTTGCTGGAAAACGTTGTGGAAGGCCCATTGATGATGTGTCTCCTAAGTCCATATTTGTATAGTCATTTGTGTTTTTATATGTTTTAGTCATCCTTACCTACAAATCACACTTTACACACTGCTGTTTTCTACAGCATGCCCTATTGTGTAAAGGATAAGTCTGATGATATTCTATATTTTTCAAATCCCGTAAAAAGATCCAAACCAACAGTGAATGTATTGACTAACAAGTACAGTGTGTGTATCACAGCCTGATATATCTTCTTCCTCTGTGCCATAGAGCTCCATTGTTGTCCAAAAACGATTTAAAACACATCAGTGAGCCACACTTTCGCACTGGGTGACATGTTCCTTTTTTTACCATGAACATGCACACTGAAGTTTATTTGGACTCATACCACATACACAGTCCTGCTGCCCCAAATAACTCACTAGAGCACCAAATGTGGATTCATCCGCCGCTGAAAATAGTCCCCAATAAATGCACTATTTCCTCCTGTATGAGTAACTTTTGCCTAAAACTACAATAACCAGCTGTTTAAGGAAATTACTGTGCCTTTTTGAAAATGAAACCGTATTTGTAAATCTTTTAGATTTATGTCTTCAGTGGGAACCAATGAGCTTGGAGCCGACAGTCACAGACAGGGTAGGGAAGTGCTGAGAGACAGACTAACACATTGTTGGTTTTGGTGTTTTCATGAGATTTAACAATGAAAAAGGTATAGAATAACACCAGCCTTATCCAGTAAGCATTTTTGAATGTGTTGCCTTCCTTCCAGGCAGTCTGGAGTTTATTCATTTCCCTTCAGTATGTAAATTGACTTGTGAGACAACTATACTTGACAACAATAAATCACAAATGATGTTCACTGTGATGAATTATCCATCTCAAGCAAGTTTCAAGTCTATGCAAGTTGATTTTCTGTAGTGCATTTAAATGAACATAACCCAATAGCTGCCTGAAGAAAAAATACATACATGACTGGTAGTAAATGGGCTAAAATAAGCAAAAACGCTAGTAGGGGCCTTTAAAATGTTAGGGTGAGAGCTGGGTGGCTGGTATTTCATGGACAAGACATGCTGTGTAATTCTGTCCATTCAAGTCAAGCTAACGGGCCAAATCCATCGACCAGTTTCCCTGAGTATGTGTCATTTCACGCATTCAGTTTATGTTCCAAACAGGCGTCAAGGCCCAGAATCGCCTTCTCTCTCACACAGAAAATGGTGGATTCGGCTCTCTCTAGGTCTAATACAACTCTCTGCCCGAAACCCTGTGTGGGGCCAGGAAAAGGGAGAGAGGAATGCAAGTCTGCTGATGGTTGCTCCAGGCTTGGAGGAAGGTCGGGACAGAGGGTGGGGAGGATTTAATGAAGGGAACGGCGGAGGAGGAGGAGGGGGAGGGGGAGGGGGAGGGAGAGGCAGACAGCTTGGCCCCTCAGCTCTTTGGGAAGACTCACAGGCTGCTCTGGAAAACACAGGATGTGGGCATGCAGGCGGGGAGAACGGGCTTAGACATCCCCCCAACCCCACCCCCAACCGCCCACACACACACACACACACACACACACAATTCCATTCTCTCCATTTCTGTCTTAACCCTTTCCTGCCTCTCTCCTCTACTACCCAAGGAACCAGTCTGTTAGGGTGTTTTGCCCATGAGGAACCTGCTCACAGTCGGCTTTCAGCAGTAACCTGATTTCTTTCTTGTCATGTAAACAAGAAAACACAAGTGTCCGTAACCAGGGTGAAGGATTACGAGAGATCCGGTTTACACAGCTATATTTCTGCTTCTAGTTTCTTGACCACATATTGCCTAACTGGGTTTCTAACGGGGTCTTCATTTGAATGTGTACATTTTAAAGCCTTCATAGGGAAAATAGATAAGATAGGATAGAAAAGATTACCAAAGTAAGTCATTATTCATTTCCTGGGGACAATGAATGTCTGTACCTAATTTCATGGCAATCTATCTAAAAGTAGACATTTCAGTCTCACTGAAAAATGTGAACCTCATGGTGGTGCTAGAAGAAAAGTCAGGGGATCACCAAAGTCAGACATTTAATGGTTCCAAGTGAATGAATCCTAATGACTTTGCTGATCCTCTGACTTTACTTCTAGTGCCACCATGGGGCTGACATTTGTGGTTTTTAGTGTAATGTCTCAACAGCTATTGGTGCAGTCATTCATGCTCCCCTCAGGATGAATCCTAATAACTTTGGTGATCCTCTGACTTGTCATCTAGCTCTATCATCAGGTCAAATGTTTTAATTGTCCAATTCTTTGTTTTATGACCACATACCTGAAAAACCAACGACATTCCCATCAGCCTCAGCTGTACGGTTTTGTATTTAATACTAATTAGCAAATGTTAGCATGCTAACACGCTAAACTAAAGTGGTGAACATGGTAAACATTACATATCTTCTAAACATCAGCATTTTAGCATGGCCATTGTGAGCATGTTAGCATGCTGACGTAAACATTTAGCTCAAAGCACTGCTAAGTACAGCCTCACAGCGCCGCTAGCATGGCTGTAGACTCTTAGCCTTGTTTTTAAACATTTGTTGAAAAATCTTTTTATACAGGCTTGGTCAAACCAGCATTACTAACAGGGGTTTTCAGACTGAAATCAGTTCATTTCAAAACAGAATTGTCATGATCAGTGGATTTGTTTCTGCAGGTGACTTGCACAAACAGTGCTTTAGCATAGATTTCAACTTTGGCATGAAATTTTGCACCATTGAGCGATTGCAAACTATCTCCACAATGCTGACTCTTGAGGTTTTTCCAAACTGGATGAATGCATATCTGTGTCATACCATCCATTTTCATATAACCCTGCTCTGCTAGAGCATAAACTGATCCACCAAAGAGATGGACTGACTGCTTGGTCTGCAGTCAGTAAAGACAGGAGTGGATGGTACAAATACACTCCCTTGAATTAACAAAAAAATAAAGAAATACTGTCTCGTTAGCAAAGGAGAGTGCAAACTCTGACAAAGACTTTCTCTAGTTTTTGTATTCACACAGTTCAAAGTTGTCATTTATACTCTTTTCACTTATTTTTTAAATTTTGAGTCAGCCAAGACTACAAGCAGCATGACGCTTTAAAGCCTGCATGGACTCTTTCTCTACCTAACTATTTATCAGACTGATAAATCACTTAAGAATTGGACTGATCAGTGACAATGAGAGAGAAGGAAGCAGGCATACCTCGGCCTTGTACATTCTGACCAGGCCCTGGTTGACTTTGGACCAGGAAGGAACAGCGCTGATGTTCCACAGCTGGTTGGAGTGTTCGGCAAACGGACCCGTCTTCATCTTCAGAACAGAGAAAAAGAGTGACAAAGATGAGGTGAAGAAGACAAGTGAGACATGTGTGGTGTAACTCATCCACACTGTTACAGAAAGTACAGGACAAAGGAAAACTCTAATTGGTGCAGGATTTCATGCTGTGTTGATTATGCTGGAGGATGACAAGGAAATTATGTTAATTATTGCATATAAGCAGGCACAGTGTATGTTTAAATGTTACCTAATAACCATCTAACTTCAACCTTTCTTTCTTCCTGTTGAAAGCATCATTAAAGTGATACGTCCAAAATCAGTTTGTACTCTCTCTGTAGGCTGGAAGTGTGGCTTTACAAAGTTTTGAGTGTCTTCAGTGATGAAGATTTGGTCAGCCTGAGTTGAGTCAGCTACAGTGGATTCCAATGATGACCCATTTTCATGGCAGAAAAAGACATTTTGGCAAAACTATGAGTTTTTGGAACATAGCGAGCTTATTCATGGACAGTGGAGAAATACACTGTGAAAATGGGTCACCGGTGGAATCCACTGTAAATAACTGAAATCAAGCTGACTGAAGCTGCTTTTCTCAATCAACAAACAGATTAAAAACTTTTCATATTCATCTTTCAAGTCTGACTTTTATAGAATTAGTTTTTTTTGTAGTTTTTTTTAAAAAGGTCCTACTGGTTCAGCAAGGGAATGTGAGAAATGCAGCGCAGAGTGATAATGAAGGAAGTGTTCAGTTAATATGACCTGTACAGGAACAGATCATGCTGTCTATAGAAGAGCTTGAGCTTATAACAGTAAGGAATCCAAAGATAACAAAGATAACCCTGCTGCTTGATTTACTCCACAGTCTAGGGGGAGACTTGACAAGTTTGAAAATCTGTGCAAATGATTAAAGATTTGGTTTGATTTGTGGACTAAGGTCTAAGACCTTAAAGCTGCTATAATCATTATTTTTATATTAATAGATCACATGACTACATGCATGTGAAAGTGGCTGTAAAACAGTATTGAACTCACAAGCCACTCTCATAAACTTCTAATCAGGGAAGCAACTTTCCAATACGACTGCATCATTTAGGCAGACTTTTTAATTAATCTGCACATTTGACTTTAGTTCCATGTAGAGATTGAAAGATATTGAAATTAAAAGATATGGTGGAATGGTGGAAATTGCCACACAAAGCTAAGGTAGTGTGGTATACATTCATAAAGTCAGAAGATATTGTGTATGTACATACTTACAGATCTCATATCACCTTTGATCTAATAAAGAAAATCTATTCACTGCAGGGAGTTTAGTCCCTGTGGAGTTTATTGATGGTGCTGTCTGGCTAGTCAATTACTTAAAAGCTGCACCGACCAGCACCCAATAGTGCCCCCACTGTCGATGTTTGGAAGTGCAACTGTGAACTGTGGAAATGATCCTATAAGCCAATTGAGCCTGGTTATGTAGCCTCTAACGCTGTGATGGTACGGTTGTTACATTTTTCTCAGCTCCTTTATCATTTTTAGGTTTGCTCTCCTGAAGATAATATGCTTAAAATGAAGATGAAAGAAACCTACAGATCAAGAAGAACGAGTGTGACTACAAGCAACAGGCTGACAGACCCTTATAATGAAAAGATGCAAAAAAAAAAAGACAAAACTACTGATTACATTGCTTTCTTATTACATGATAACTCTGCTTTCAGCAATATAATCAATGTAGTAAAAAGAACATGCGGAATTGAATAATCACTTCTGGAATCAACGAGTGTGTGTTAGCTTCCAGTCAGACAACAAATAGTAAGAATATCAAAAGAACAATAGGCAGACAGTCACTGTAACAAGTAAGACAGACAAAAACAAATTAATTTATGAATGTATGAATGAAGTGAGGACTTTAGACTGTTTTCCCACCATTTTCTCCCAAGAGGCAGAGGAACTCAAACCCAGACCCTGGGGCATCAATCTAACAACCCCCTCCTTTTTCCACCCCCCCCTCACTCTGATCTAGACACTTTCCAGGGCCTCGCATGAGAACACATGGGGGAAGGGCATGGAAGAGGGAGGAAAGGGGGGTGGAGACAGCCCGTATTCCCTGGAGGAAGGAGTGATTCACAGCAGTATGTGGGGAAGGAAGTGACTCATGTTTAGGACGACGCACACACACACACACACACACACACACACACACACACACACACACACACACACACGCACACTAGAGCCTTGTGTGTGAATTAAAAAAAAGCATGAGTTTGAAGTATCCACATGTGTGTGAATAGGAGGAAAATACTTGGGTGTGCATATGGAGTGTTGCATGCTTACAGGCCCATCTGAGCAACAGCAAACACAAGAGGAAAAACAAGTCGCAAAAAGATCCAAGAAAGGACAGAACGCCTGAGTGTCTTATCAGGTTTATTTTGTATCACTTACCACAGAAAAATAGGCTACTATATATTTAACATGTTTTTGTAATCAGTGAGAGTTAACTGGCAAACTATTACGCATCATATTGTTGCTATGGTTACCTACAATTAAATAAACCTTGCACTTTAGAATGGAACCACCTTTAGGCTACATCCACACCAATACATTTTCGTTCTGAAATGCGTAACTTTTGCTACGTTTACACCTAGCTTCCACACTACTCTGGCATTTTATAATCCCTAAAACAGAGACCTTTTAAAATGCTGGGTCCTGATTTGTCACGCCCCTATCACGTGACCCTTTTCTAGAAGAAAACAAACAGCCTTGACTAACAGCGGTTAATTCAACATGGATAACAAATTAGAACAATTACTCTGGTCTTATTTTTTTCCATTGCTGTTCTTCGTTTGTAGTATTTCCTGCAACTAACTAAGCAACCAACCGCAGAGTAGACAATCTGCTTCCTGTGTACACCGGCACGTGCATGCCCAGTGTACGTGAATGGTCATGTGATATGCGTATTCAGGCGTGTAGTATGGACAGAGATTATTTCTGAAATGCTGATTAAAACGCTCGTGTGGATGGAGATCATTTTCGTTTTAAAAATGAAAACGTATTAGTGTGGATGGAGCCTTAAGGTGTCCCTGTGTTCTAACCACTATTGTCACTGACTGTCACCAGCGAGCCAGCTACAGCAGTTCCCCAACTAGCCCTGCAGGTATGTTCACTACATCACCAAAGAAGTGCGAATTCATTTTTCTGTACCACCAGGCCTCAACTCTTCTCTTCATAACTAAATGAGCCACTCGGCTATGGATCTGGATCTGTTGTCATAGCAACAAGTCCTTAAAAACAAACCTGCAAAAGTGCAGCTAATGCCAGATAATGACCAGAGTTTTTAGGGCGAACCTGATTATATGAACTCATTTTGAAACACAAATTACTCCTTTTCTTAGACAAATGATTTTACATAATCAGGATTTTAGATGAGAACATTTAGATTAGCAATCATTTCGATCTGTTGTCGTTGGTTTCAAAATAGAATATCATTTTCACAATGAGTTAACTCATTACTATATAAATATAACTCCCCTGGTCAGAAACTTGAAGTTACACACTGTACACAGACTGTATAAACTTGGATTGAAACAGTTAACTTTAAATTAAAGTTTATAAATTATAGGTAAGTTGTTTAAATCAGATTGACTACTAACCATCTAACCAACTGCACTGTACTCACTTGTAATAACTAGCTGTATAACAATAATGGAAACATTAAAACAGAGGAGCACAATGTAGAAGACAGTAACACTAGTAACAACGCAGGCACTCAAATGAAATGAGACTTATGTCCATGAGTCTATTCTGCCAGAGCATCCTGGGAGGCCTCCCAATGCGCCTACCTCATGTAAATGCTATCATATGATCAGTGCTCAGCCAATCACATGAACGCTGATGATGGTTTCAACTCTAGTGTTAGCTTCGGTTGAGCTCTAATCTCTACATTTCTTAGTTGGAAGCCTTTTAGCCAAAAGGTAAAAGTTGAATATAAATAATAAATAAAATCGACTGCATAATACAGTCACAGAAGTCTAGCATGGCGGTACTTGACATCGGTGCCGTGCGACTATTCTGTATGTCACAGTGAGAGTATTGGCAGCTCAGTGCTGTAATGGCGTCCACACAAGTTGAAGGTGTTTGTGAATGAAAACATATGGCACACCACCAGGATATTGAGCAGTTTCAGGGCACGCTCAAGGGCATAATCATGGTATGATATTTATATATGAAAATTCTCACATTTAGGACATAGATTTGAGGACTACATTGATCATTTGAATTCACATTTAAAGCAATAGTCTGATTTCTGACATAGTGGCTGCCCCCGCACTTCATTTTGTTTTGGTCCGTTCCTTACTGTTCACTGTTTTACAAGCTAAAAGAAGCAATTTCTTCCAAACTTGTCCACCCGTGTCTTAATCTAATTACGAGTGGGAGTATTGCTCTCCATGTAACCACAATCATTCACACACAAGATGCATTTACCTGTAGTGCCTCACACTTATGTTTTCCTTAACAAACAAAAATAAACTGAAAATAAATAGGAAATACCAAGAAACAGGTCTGTTGGCAGGGTTCATATAAGAAGGACATATTTAACATATTTTCTACTGTATATTGGGGGGGACAGATTGGTAGTTTCTCAGTATTGGGGGGGGACATGACCCCCCAAAGAATGCGTGGTTACGCCCATGGGCACGCTGTACTGGCAGACTCTGAAGGGTTCTGAAGTGAAGGGAAGTTTTACTGGCCAGCCTGTGTGCTCTGCTGCCATCAAAGACGAAGGTAGTGCTTCTTCACTATGTTTTCTACGCCAACTTACAATTTCACTTCAAGTTCACAAAAACAAGAGGGAAAGAAAAGGGAGAGAAAGCCAGACAGAAAACAAAGCAGGGCTGCAAATAACTAGTATGTTTATTATTGATACCTTTTGACTCAATAATTTTCTTGATTGTTAGTTATATAGTTAGTTTATAAAATGTTAGGTAAAAGTGAAAGAAATTCACAATTTCCAATATTCAGAGCCAACAGCAAACCCAAATATATTCACTTTACAATGATATAAAAACAACAAACAACAAAAAGCTTTACAATCCTCGACTAACTGTTTAACCGACTAATTATTTCAGCCCTAAAACTCAGCCACACCAAAAATACCAAATTAAAGTCAACAACACGGACAAAGACAAAGACAGAGCAAAGTCACAAAAAATAAAAACGGAGTAAGATTTGAGGAGAACCACGGAGGCCCTTCTTGACACAACAGCAGCATCCTTTCATGACCGTGAGGAGGAGGGAGAGGTCAAGCAGCAGCAGCAGGAGGAGGAGAAAGAGGGAAGGAGGAAAGGGATGTAGCTGCTCCACCAACGCCCTCCTCTACTTCCCTCCCCTCCTTTTCCTCCAAAACCAAAAACAAAGCGCACGGTTCCTGCTCTGGCACTCTACCAACAGAATCCATCTGCCTTACCCCCGCCTTCCTTTTCCTGGACAAAACCACATTCAGCTGCGCTCCACCTATTTAAGTCCAACAGCTCCATCAGTACAAAGTAGATACAGCAAGAACAAATGGACATTTTAAATACATTTAAAGAAATTGGAAGAACTCAACCACACAATGAGGGTAATGTCCATTAGGGGGCAGTACTCCATATTTAGATACCTCCCCATGTTGTAATGCAGAATAGACAGACTGTTCACTCGTCCTTTGTCAGGAATCAAAACAAAAAGTACTTATGAAACAGCAGGAAAGCTTGAACTAAACTAAGCTCTAGTTTATGGCTAATTTACAGCATTAACATAAAATGTTTTGTATGTTAATTTTCTATCTCTCTATGATTTTAAATGTCCACAGAGATATACATTTGGAATCCAAGACAGTAAAGAAATACAACTGAGGTATTCAGTTCTAGTTTTACTACATTTGGATCACAAGAAAAAGATTTTCACTTGATATTTTGAGATGCTGTGAGTTCAAAGGGTTGCTTCACCCAAATTACAAAAAACATTCTCTATCCTCAGATCTCAGCACAAACTAAATTCCATTCAACTCATTCATGAATGTAAGTCGAATAGTCCCTCTCTGTTAGCTGTTTTTGGTCTCCACCACCTCCTGAGGGAAATATCTGGCTCTTTAGCTGCTAAATGCTCCACTATGTTCACCAGCTAGTCTCTAACTGTGTCTGTCTGCTGTTTGCTGCTGAGCAGGTAGTGGACAGTGGCTTTATCAGAGCTTATTTTTCAGAAAATAACTGCCTGTTGCTGCTGGAAGTGAGGCTGATGAGAGGAACGTTGTGGGGTGAAAAGCCAAAACAATGAACTGAAAGAGTGAACTGAAAAAAACTCAGTAGAGCTGAGCAGAACTGCAGAGTTGGCTGCTAATTCCCTATGAAAGACACCTTTCGCATTACACATGGTCATCTTACCCATTGTAAATATACAAATATTGATTAGAGCAGCTTTAAAGTATTCTATTGTAAGGTGCTAGCTGTTGGGAAAAGCTGAGTTAAAACCTGTTAAACACTGTTTAACATCATTAGAAGCATAACAAGGGAGTATATATTGCATTTGTATTGAGAGGAGCACTTAATGCAATTATTGTTATTTTGACCACCCCCTGCACCTTCAGTTAGTATACAATAGATACCTGTAGTAAGGTGAATATGCAGTGTGCATGTTGAATATATCAATCAATCAAAGCTTATTTATATAGCACCTTTCAAACAAATCAAATGCAATTCAAAGTGCTTTACAAGCGATGAGTATATGATGAGTACAAACAGAGATCACACGAGTACTTGACCAAAGTGAATGTTTGAGCAAACAAACAGCAGATTAAAGAAAGAAACAGAATGTGGAAGTGATTTCCCACCTCATTTATGAACTTGATGCAGTCCAGAAACATGTAGTCTTGGTGATATTCGTTCACCACCCTTTCATCGATAAAGTGCCGAGGCTCCAGTGTTGGGTGATCTGGAGGGAGAATGAGCTGTAAGTGCACATGTTCACCACCCGGTGTCACCATTCACCTACCCATTGACTGGGATCGGCCTCACCTCCCAGCACTGTGGAGATGTAGGGATGTGTGCATTTATCAATATCAGTGGACTCTTTTACCACTACACAGGATGGACAGAACTACAGCAATGACTGTTAATCAGCATAGTATAGTTGTCTTTTAGTTTAATTTAGTTGTCTTTCTGTCATGTGACAGCAGGAAAAGCACAGGTGTAAATAATCAAATGAGTGAATGCTGAATTCCATATGGCTGCTTCAGTTTCAGGGTCCTGGTGTTGTTCATACCGGCCCACTGTCATGACTTACTGGGACACTTGAATACAACATAGCCGATGTTAATGGTATTAGTAACACTTGTGCTTTTCCTACCATGACAAGTCAAAATGACTGCTGTGAAAAAGTCATAGGCTGTATTCGAAACCGCCTACTATACAGCAGTACGTACTGATTTGGCTGAAATGTAGCATGCAGTATGAAGAATGTAAACAAAAGCAAAATCTGCAGTAAGCCCAAAATACCCGGATGTCTTACTGATTCTGAAAAAAATCTGCAGTATGCATCAGACTAGTATACCTCGCCTACTACGTCCCACAATGCAAAGCACTGGCGGTGGTTGGCCATTAGCCATGCCATTGTTAACTTCTGCTTTCCAAAACCAGAAACCAGCTAAGCCTGGCCTAGCATAGTGCAAAATAAATCAATTTGACAGTTTCATACTGCATACTACTATGAAAAGCAGTATGTAGTACATACTGCATTCGTCGGTAGTATCTAGTAGGCAGTTTCGAATACAGCCATATTGTCTACAATTCTATAGATCACGTTAGCCCTGTTTTAGCTTCCCTAAACTGTCAGCCTGTTTGTTTTAGGTTCACTTTTAATGTTTAATGTTTGTTTTACAGCATTTCATGGCCTAATTCCTGCCTATACTTCAGAGATTCAGTTAATTCCATATAAAGCGCTCATGTAGTCTGAGATCCTAAGACAGGGACCTCTAAAAGGTGCTTTCACACCTCACCTGCGTGGTGGAGTTCAAATAAACTCACCATCAATCATTTAGGCTGGCATGAAAGCTGTCAATCAAACCCTGGTGCACATTTTTTTGTTTTGGTGTGAAATCAAAGCAGACCAATCCCAGGGTCTTATGATGATGACGTGATTTTGGCATCAGTTCAAAAGTTAAACTGCTATTAAGTCCTTCTGCTGATCGTGAACTGCTGATCGGCAAGCTATAAGTAATGTACAACCTATATTTATGCAAGATCATTTGGTAACCATGGTAACACATGTGCATCATCACAAGAGTGCATTGATTTTCCCTGATCATTCAGAGAGTTAAACCAGAGGTACATTAAGCTTGGGTCTTACTCTGTCTATTTGAGCAATTTCCCACTAAAAAGTGAGTGAAATGTAGCGACTATGTCTATCCCTGTAATAGTATGATACAGAATGCTTCTTTCTCGTCCTGGTTCTGCCTGTTTGGCACTATTTATATATGATAATGATACATGAGGTCCAATAATCAGTTATTCCTTAGTGAGCTCTTTGTGACACAAGAGGAGGTAAGTAAACACATCAGGCTCAGTAATGTAACCCTAACCTGCTGTTGTGATGATGCAGGATGACATCACCAAAACTTGAGGTCAGTGAGTTAACAGTCAGTCCACATGACTTCATGTTTACTCCTGTTTGGAAAACATCAGTGTGAATGCGAAACGGACCACAACTAAAAGACAAGAATGAATCTTTTTTTCTTGGTTGTAGCATCACGCTAGATGGGTTGTGTTCGGATTAAAAAGAAAATCAATATAAAACCAATGAATGATTCAGTCCCAGTTACTCCTGTGTGGTAATACAGTTCCAACATCACATCAGCCTGCATGTACTAATGCCCACTTTCTGCTCCTTCCACACGTTCATACATATGGAATTCTTTCCACCAAAATGTTGTATTAATTGCACACAGCCACTCACACTTAACGTCCCCCATTCTGAGTGTAACATCAACATTATATCACTACATATCCCAACCTCAATTACCCCACCCTCCTCAGACCGACACAGCCCTGTCCCGCTTGTTTTCTACCTGTAACTGCTGTAGCGAGGCTCTTACCTATAAACTGGGAGCTTCCCCAGATGAAGGGCAGAAACTGGAAGTCATCCAGTCCCCACACACCTTGGCTTCCAGCTGGCTCCATCCTGTAGGTCCTCTGCAGCTTCCGCATCACTGAGAGATACCTGCAAAAACAAACACACACACACACACACACACACACACACACACACACACACACACAGCAGGATGTTATAGCAGGGTCAGAATAGAGTAGGGCTGAAGATATGCAAAAAAAATAAATGGCAATTATTTTGACAGATATTGCGATATGAGTCACGGTTTTAGTGGGGATTGTCATTTTTGCATTTAATTTCCACTGGAAAAAAATAAAAATGATGATGATGTGATTTTTGCTGGGGTCTGACAAACAAGCATGTTCCCTTTTGTGTGGAGAACCTGATTTGTAGGTGGGGCATCTCTGTAGCACCACAATGCTTCATTTATAACGGGATGTTGTGACACATTTTACCTTCATCAAATAATTGTGGCTCCTGTGATTTGGATACTGCACTTGACCATATTGTGATACTGATAATGTTTCGATTAATTGTTCAGGCCTAACAGAGAGTGATCAATATACGCAGTGGGCTAAAGATAGGTGATATGGATAAAATTGAACTTTATTTAGCGGTAATTATATATATATTGGTACATTATCTAGAATTTAATCAAGAAAGTGTTTATAGATAAAATGTCTAGCTAATGCAGTGAATTAAATACCTGACAAATCAAGTTCTGTCTTACATTAATGCAAATAATTGCCATAAAGCAGTTCACTGCTTGCTTGCTGATTTGCAACACTGCCCACAATGGTCTAATACACCAATAATATCACAATATGAATGCAGTTAGCTCCAATAGCTAATCCTAATAGCTAATGTCTGTGTTTACTTAGATGGACTCTGAGGCAAGCAGTAGTAATGTTCTGAGTTAATAGTGTCCATCAACAGCAGCACACTTACAAATCAAGAGAGAACTCATACTGACTGTTCAGAGTTTTCCAGTGTGAACACACCACATACTCAAAACCTGCTTAGAATTAGAGTAAGATAGATTTGAGACACTGATCTTGTTTGGTGAATCTCTACAACGCAGGTGGTTAGTGCAAATTTAGCATGATGATGGTCAGAATGGCCACAATACACCCAGGTTAAAAAATTCAGAAACTTTGTAACAATGTTACTTCACATCCTGTCTGTAGAGTACTGCTTAACATCAACATCAGTAACAGCTCACCTGTTAAAAACCTTAAAAACGATAGCCAGCTGATCATCTACCCTGAGAGCGCCAACCTTACAGAGACAGCAGAGGAAGGCAGCAAACGCAGCTTCATGACCTGAGAAGAGAAATAGACACACAAGTTAAAGATCTTCAACCATGACCAGGATCTGTGTGCAATATTAATCAAGCTACAACGTCTGCTTTTAACTATTACGTTACAACTTACTACTGCTACTTTCGATTGTTACTTTTAGTTTAGATAATGCTACTGGTACTACTTGCTACTGCATGCTTCATTGTTACCTATTATCCAGTGTAATGTTAACAGGATACTACTTTGTAGCTTTGAATCAAGCCTACTGTGTACACAATGATGGAGCTGCAGTACATCATTGATTAGGTCTGATTGATTAGGATTAGGCAGTAGATAAAAAATGGTTACAATTAGATATAAATCATGAAATGGTTTTAATGTTTAAAGGATTGGTCCGCCCAAATGACCAACCTGTTCTCACTCATCTCTAGAGGTTACCTGCAAGGTGACCTTGCAGATATGAATTTCTGGAGCTCATAGCATTGAAAAATATTTTAAGAATTCAACAGCAATGTCTTTCCAGAAACATGTGTGCCTGTTACTGCAGGTAATCCACAGTAGGGGAAGATAAGGATGGGGGGTATTATGGGGAGGTGGGCTTCCAGTCAACTAAGTACTTTTTAGATTTTTTATTTAATTTATTTTGTATTTAGATAGGTCTTTATTCTAGTCTGTTTATTGTTTCATTTAGATATCACCTCTGTGCCTATTACTTGATTTCATTTCCCAATGACTCCAACGCTACATGCACAATTGTAAGAACCATGAAAATGAGTACAATGCATGTGAAATATAACTGCTCTATAAAAAAAGATATTTTAAAAAACAGCATTAAAGATGGTGGGGGTTATGTAAAAGGTTTGGTGTGGTTTTAATGTTAGGGTGAGAATGTCGGCAGAACTGTTGTGAAATGCACAGGAAGAACCGTTACTAACCCAATTATTGCACTTCTCTAATGTAACACTGCTAAGAACTGCTAAATGCAATACAATATGACATATGGTAGCACATGTTTTGCTTTACTTTTTATTGAAAAACATGTTATTAAGTAAGTATTGTTTGGGGCCTTTATTAGATGATAGTGGAGAACTGATAGGAAACTAAGGAGGGAGAGAGGCAGGGACAACATGCAGCAAAAGGTCCAGATTTACCTGAGTGCTTTGTATAGAATTATAGTATTTGACTGAAATAAAAAAAAAAAAACACAGACACACAGCACTAGTACCTGTTCCATAGTCTATCCTGGTGGCGTTCCCCACAGACTCTTTGAGATAGACAGCTATCTCTGGAGCTGCAGCACATCTGTCAGCAGGGAGCACTCCGCACACCAAGGCCTCCGCTTCCTACACACACACACACACACACACACACACACACACACACACACAACCTGTCAGCTGCAAGGCATCTACATACAGAGCATGTGGTCGTATGCATGTCTGTGTGACAGAGTGTGTGTGTGTTAAATTAAACTGTCTCATTTAGGGATGCACTGGATTGGCAGATACTGACCTATTTAAGTTGATTGGGTATCGGCCAGATGTTTCTGATCCACAGTAAATACAGTTTTCTGCTCTGCTCAGCTCAGTGCTGATACTAGGTCACTTCCTGCATGTGCCTCACAATAAATGCATTTTAATGTGAAAGCAGTTACTTAAAAACTGGAAGTTTTGACAAAGATAGTCACTGTTAAGTAACATTAACTAAAATTCGTTTGTTGTAAAACTAGATTTAGATATTTTCTGCACTTTTGGACAAGTGGTCGTTTTAGAACATTGCGTGGAGGAAATACATGATTCAGGTCGTCACATGATTAACAAAGAACAAGGACTGATGTTACATTTAATTAACAATGAAGTTTTAGCAGCTGCAGTCCTAAAACACTAGGGAGGAACTACACTGTTTAGCAGGTCGGTTTTGGTTTGTGAGAAGGAAAAAAAACAGAGCCATGAATAGGTGAAGTGTTTTGGTGAAGAAATGTAGAAACATGTAATTACATTCAGCCTTTTCCACCTGCCGTGCGGACACTTGGAGAACAGCGAGTGCAGCGTCAGCTCTGATCTCAGTGCTGTTTGTCTGCATCTGTTCACAACAGCAGTAATCCTACAGCAGGAACTGTGTGTGTTACCGAGCTGACCTTGATGATGTGTCTGCTGCTATGAGGCTGATGCATTCTTACGTGCAGGCTATGGGCTATGAGTGAAACCATGTACAACCCTAAAAAAAGAGCGGTGTGAACAGCCTCACTTGTAGTTAACCGTAGATATGTAGTTATAGTCTCTCGTTACCTTACCCAGAGCAGAACGATCTTTATCAGTGCCACAGAGAGGTTTACAGATTTTACATTCTGGAAAACACTGGTGTCGGATCAGTACTTGGCATTAAACATTGGGAAATCAGATAAATGTTACTTTGTCTGAGCTCTGGGATGTGTGTGTGTGTGTGTGTGTGTGTGTGTGTGTGTGTGTGTGTGTGTGTGTGTGTGTACTAACCTGGTCTAATTTGCTGTACCAAGTTCTGTAGGCCTTATTACCAAAGCGTGATGGCTGATCAACAGGAGGGGTCTCGTTTATCCATTGGTCCAGAGTCCCCAAAAGATCTAGTAACTTCTCCACTGTCTGTCACACAACAAGACAACAGTGACTGCAGAAACACTGTAACTGATATTTATCATCATCATCATCATCCTCATCATCATCCCATGATGGGTTTAATGAGCATAAAGGGAAATAAAGGGCAAACAATAAACTAGCATATTTAACTCAGGGCTGGGTGTTATAATCAGACAGACACAGCTCGGTTCGCTCTGCTGAGCCTCAGCTGGTTAAACCTCAGAGATCACTTACTTTGTGTTTCAATACAACAGAATGCCACTTGAGCTGTTCCCATGGACATATTTTTCTTTTTTTTTCTGTTCTCAGACAAATGGACAAGTATGAAAAAGTGATTATTTCCTGGCCGAGAGACGTCGATCAGAACACCATTTTGTACTCTGTGAAGTCCTCTGATGGCTTAAACATAAATAAAGGTTAATGTCAGTAATTGCACTGTGCGATCAGCTATGTTTACATTTTAAATGAGTGCTTGTGGAAAAAAATGGGAGGCAACAGGAAATTACCACACGGCACCTGACCATGTCTGAGTTAGGTTACAGTATAATGTCATAGTTTCAGAAAAGCTCTGAAGCTCTCCCATCCACATAACAACAAAAGACCTGCGGTTTGAAATCCCCCCACTCTGGAGAGTGTTACTGAAAAAAGCTCTCTGGCGAGAGTGAAAAATACCAACTTTGTGTTGACAGAAGGCCAAAACCGAGAGTGACTGTGGCCAAAGATCCATTCTCCATTCTCTGGTCAGGCAGTTGTCATGGAGATGACATGACTAAGAAAACTCTATCCACTGATGAAGACTGTGAGATGCGTTGAAAGTTCCAGAAAAAAATAATGTAAGTGGACATTGAGTTGAGATTTTCTTTTTCAAACAACTATTACCAAGGTCAAGAATGATTTTTCACACTCATGTTGTACTTTACTGAACTCTTGCTGAAGGATTTGAGTGTCCGCTCCATCATGTACTGTATATACAACAAACAAACGTATTTCATTCAAATGTTCACTAAAGTGAAAACTAAATAGATTGAAGATTAAAATAATAATTGATCTGTATATGATCACCACATTTTTGTTTTGTCAAGAAACTGTGCCCCCTCAACAAAAAAAACAAAACAAAAAAAAAATGGAAAGATGACGCCTCTGGCTCTTTCAATACAACATTGGCAAGTGAGCATTGTTTCCCTATACTATCACCCCCAATAATAATAATAATAATAATAATAATAATAATAATAATCCTTATAAATGTAAAAGGCTGCCAGCTCAGGCTTCTAGATGCCACTGATTAGAAAGGCAACATACCTCTGACACTTTGTATTCACATGTGAGCTTCTTTCCCTTTACACCTTCATTCAGTGTCAGAATGAAGCCCATGTAGTCAGCATATGCCTGTAAGAAGGAAAGAGGTGTTGAAAGCTGGAATGTATCAGGATGTGTAGTCAGACAATGAATTCAAATATTATGATATTAATAGGAATATTTGTACAAAATTGATATTGATCACGGTAAGGCAAATGTTCCACGGTGATGGACAACATCAGACGAAACTCTTCCCACATGAACTTCAAGAACTTAATAACTTCAACGGCAACAATCATTTTCCTAGGTTTTTATTAGAATTTGCTTGGAATCAATCTGGACAACAGAATTCTAAAAAACATAAATTATAAAAATCCTCTATACAACTACAGGAACCAAACTACAGGTGTGAACAAAGCCTATGACTACTGATGATAATCAGTTTTGTTGTTAAGAGATTCATTTAATGCCAAATACACTTTTAATATATAAAGAAACCAGTGGGCGTTAAAGGGGGGTTTGAGAAACATGGGCTGGTCCCAGTGTCAGTATCACACTGAGTAAGGCCCATGCGTTATTTCTAAGCCTGTTCTTGGTGTGGTTTGGTACTTTTTGTACACAACATAGAAAGTCAGACAAAAACAGAAGATTTCGAAAAATGTTCACACAGCAACAGGCAGCAACCTACTTGAGATCGCTTCCACTTGCCCATGTCAGGCACCATGCTGATTTCTTTCTTGGGTACCATGAAGGTGTCGCTGGCTGTGACTTCAGGTGCTTCATCCTCAGGAGTTGATCCTAAAAAAGTAAAGTAGAGATAGTTTTCTTAATATTAATGCCAACTGATTTAAATAAACCTATTCAGAAATAATTCCAGTTTAGACATGCAGCAGCTATTTTGTAGTTTTGTGGCAGCTAACTTTAAGTTTTCCAAATAAGTGAATTCAGTATTCACTGAATCTGATATTGTTAGTTTTATGCACTTTTTAGAGACTTTGAGATTTATCACTAGAAGCTTGTATTACAAACTGGAGTTTAAAAGAAGTGGATGTTAACCAGGCAGGGACTGTCTAATGAAAAGATGCTATTGATTTGCATTATGGGAAATGTATTGTATCCAGTATTTTTGGAACTTGGCCCAAACTACAGACTAAAATCCAGGACATTTCGGCCTCTGCTGCTTCCATTTTGACAATTCATGTTTAAATCTTTCTCTTGTGGCTCGACCATCTCTATGGAAGTGAAATACTAAATTGCTAGAGTAGCCCTTTAATCAGGACGTTCAATCAATGACAACGTAAATACTTGGCCCCATTCGTCATGCCAGTCTTTGTGCATGCATAGTTGGTTTGTAAAACGCAAACGTGGAATAAGTGAACGCTCCGACTTTTAAATAGAGTTTGTCCTGATGCTGTTAAATGAGTGAAAGGCTGCGGTGCAGCACTGCAAACTGTCTCGTGCAAATTCACTCTACGTGCTAGCTAACACCTCCCAGGCAGTAAAGCAAGTGAGGTTTTGTTTTGTTTTGTTGTGTGACAACGGCTGCTAACAAAACAATACGGAGTACGAGCTCAAGTTGGTATACACGTACATAACAAGCCCAAATGACAATTTAAGTGATTCAAACTGTAAGTTATATGGATAGCTTTGCCAGAGGACAGCGGTGATGTGCCTTCTGGGCGTATTTAACAAACGTAAAGTTAATTCGTTAAATGTCCCATGTGGCACTGTGGTGTACCTGCTAACGTTATTATATTTTAACACAAGAGAGCAAAAGCGATACAGAACTTGCTAATGCTGAACAGAAGCATTCAGCTATGCATTACCTGACTGCTGTTCTGTTTCCGCCATGGCGAGGCTAACAGTCTTCTTCGTGGGTTTTTAGGCAGATTTAAACAGCCATAGCTGATTACTGCCCTCCGCTGTTCGAAAAGTAAATTACATCCCAGGTTGTGTGTCGTGTAGCCTACTAAAAATAAACCTATATGTTTACTTTCTAGCATTTTCTTTCTGTGGGTGCCTATTATCACAATAAATAAATAAAGGCTTGCATTCCATATTTTACTAACTTACTTAAGCACAAAAGTATTATCGGCAAAAACGTACAGAAAGTATCCAATATAAAAGTACCCATTTTGCAGAATGCCACCCTTTAGTCCCGCTGTGTCCCTCTATCAGAGTGATATATGTATATATATTGTATATTACAACAATGTTTCCCTAATTAGTCATTTATTGAATCTGAATGTAAACACTGTTTGTGCATATCAAGCCTATCAATAAGTCACACCCACCACTTCTTTATGGCAGCCGGGCAACCGGCCTTGACAGCTGAGAAACTTTACCCTACTATTGTGTTCAGCAGCTGACCTGTGTGGTTGTGAAGTCAGAGGCGCTTCCACCCTGTCTCCAGTGGGTTCGGTGTTAACCCGGATAAAATACCTAGCTAAAAGCTAATCTTGTATGCTGGACTTCGAGCACTGACGGACCTGTCTGTGGGCGTTTCTTTGAAAGCAGAATGTGGGGCATTTGCAGCAGAACTATGGTAGGTAACGCACCTTTAGCTAACCATACTCGTTTACACTGGCCAAAAGCCAACTTTAGCTTAAGTTACTGAAATGTATTAATAACATTGACTTGATAACTCTTGTCGCCGACGTGAGACAGCCTTAATGATGATGATGATGATTAACCAGTTAACAATAATAGCTAGGTGGTGAAGGAATGTTTGCTAGCTGTTAGCAAAGTTAGCTAACTTAAGCCGAAATGAACTGAAACAACGATAGTTAACAGTTAGCTAACCTAACTGGGTCAAAGGTGATTTTGGGGTTAGCTAAGACTCACTATAGCTAAAAGATACTAAAAGCTTGACCGAGAATGTAAATATTCACTCTTATTTGGTCTAACGATAAGTATCTGTATAGTGAATCACAGTCTGGAGACCATTTAAATATAATTTGACATAAAGATAGGCCATTAACCTGCAAAAGCATTAAATGTGGTTACGTTTCTACGATGCTAAGCTAGCTGCTACGTTGGATGACAGATCTCTCCGTTATTCTTAAGCCTCGCCAATTCATAGGATAACAGTAACATAATGCTAACGTCACATGATCACCTGATCGTCAGATACTTTAGAATAGAATAATTTAAATAGGGAAAACTGTAATCACACCTTAATCGCACTTGCACTGGGGACCTTTGTCAATAGCCTCTGAACATTTTTGATGTTCGTTTTATCAATGTCATATGCTTCTTAGTACTTTTGTTGACATATTTTCTGTGCTGTAGTCAAGTTGAAAATGAGTACAGACTGCCCTCTAAAGGCGATATATGTCGCTTTCAAGATGGTCACATTCTGAGAACTGCTACCAAAAACTAGCCCTCAGTTGGTTTTAGTCAGGGTCACAATTTACAATAGCTGTTTACCAAAAATAGCTGTGATAGCAGAAAACACTGGCCACCGATTTTGGTGTAACGCCAAAAACCTCCAATGAGAATCGTGCAAATACGTCAAGTCCGTTTATTTAGCACATTTAAAAACCTAAAAGTTGACCCAAAAAAATACATTAAGAAATCAGATTCAGCATCGCCTGTTGTACAATGTCACTGACATGCATTTATCAGATCACTGAAGAGTTTTGTTTTAGTGTGGGCTAACAGAAGGAGTTATTTTAGGTACGGGTGATGAAATAATGACAACAGCAGCTATCTCTGGCAACATAATAGCTGGCTTTGAAAAACAATGCTGTTAAAGAGCAGACTGTTCCAGTAAGTCAGTTAGTTTTGCAGAGTTATCACAGTTGAATGGGGAAATAACAACACACTCTTTCAACAAAATGACACTACAAACATGTATTAATGTACACTCTTCTGTCTCTCAGGTAAAGGTGGGGATGGCAAAACCCTGTGGCTTAATGAAACCCTGTCACTTGGTGAAGCCTGTGTCAGCGACTCGGGTCACTGGCAGATACCTGACCCACCAGAAGGGACTGCCCAGTCTGCCTGTCCCCCCTCTGCAGCAGACCTGTGAGCGCTACATCGCCGCCCTGGAGCCCATTGTGGAGGAGGACGAACTGAAGCACACTAAAGAGCTGGTGCAAGAGTTTCAAAAAGCAGGAGGGGTTGGAGAGAGGCTGCAGAGAGGCCTGGAAAAGAGAGCACGCAACACTGAGAACTGGGTGAGCTCAACAGCTGGGCCGAAAGCTGTGGACACTTTGGATTAAAAAAGTGTTGTGATGATACAGTGCTTCCCTGACACAACTTGTCTGCTTTTATTCTCTACACAATTGAATTGCAAACTCCACTGACCTTTGACTTATTTCCTTTTTATGAACTTTATTATTCTGCCATTATATTGATCTTTTATTGACTGTGTCTGTATCTGTGTGTCTCTGTGTTTTTGCAGTTGTCAGAGTGGTGGGTGCAGGTTGCTTATCTCGATTACCGGATGCCAGTGGTGGTTCATTCAAGTCCTGGGTTGGTCTTGCCCCGCATGAACTTCCGTGATAAGCAGGGACAAATAAGGTGATCACAAAACAAACGGAGCATGTGTTTGGCAACAGTTATGACAACTTTAAGATGTTGTGACTTCCAGTTAGAGTCCCTTTAAAATGTATTTTGTCTTCCTTTTATATTTATTATTAATACATTTATTATATTATTATTTTTATTTATTCCTTTATTTGAGTCCTAGTGGACGAATTTGCCCCTGTTACACTCATTCACCTTATTTACAACAGTTTGATAAGCCTCCTTTAGAAGACCTCTTAGAGAATGCAGAGATGCAGTGTTTGTGTTACTACGTTTACACACAGTATGTCAGATAGTGTGTTGATCTGATCAGATTTGGATGCAAATATTTCACTAGAAGTTGATGCATATACATGGAGGGTTTGGCCCAATAACACTCATTTCTGCTCCATATTGTGTGTGTAACAATATATATAACAACTCCACTAAAAGTGATGTTTTTAGAAAGCACACAGTTAAAGATTTCACTCACTGTATTTCCATTATTTGACCAACATAAGGAAATGTTCATCCAAGTTAACATTTAAATGAATATGAATCATGTTCTCTCTGTTTAGGTTTGCTGCCAAACTGATAGAGGGTGTCTTGGACTTTAAGACAATGATTGACAAGTGAGTACTGAGCATATAATATTCTCCTTATTGACCTTATGCTGTTTGCCCATTGCTTCGTTTTTTCCATTTTGTCATTTAACTTTTTTTAACCGGTTGTTATTACGGCAATACAAGTAAAAAGTCGCGGTCCTGATCGGTTTAGGAACACACGTCCACATTTTTGAGGAGATGAGGCCTTACACCACCACTTCCACCACAGACATCAGATTAAAAAGACCATCTTTGGTGCTAAATTACCTACAGAGTTAACTAGCTTACAGTTAAGCTAGCTCAACTAGCTTACTGTGTGTTGCAGCAGCTCTTTCTATGGTGAAAATGTTCAGGAGCTCTGATGCTAACTGATCAGTACGATGATGCAGGTTATTAACTTATTAACATTATTTGCATTCTTCTCAAACAATCACTAAACCAGCTGATTTTTACTTTGTTGGTCTGGAATCGGATTTATCAGCATTAATAAAAACACATCTTTTCACTCAACTATGTAATATATAATATATATTTTACTGATAATATCATTTGGAATAATTAAAATTACATTCACGTACATGATATGTTTAAAAATATTGTCATTCTGACTTTTTATCTCTTATGGTGTGTTCCCATCAAAAGCGAACTGAGCGTTTCTGGCGGTGATATTACATACAAAGTCAATCCAAAGACGCGAATTTGAGTCGGGCGGCGCGAATAGACGAAATTCGCGTCTTCCGCCTATTCGCGTGAGTTGAAAAAGTTCAACTCGGGCGATATATTCGCGTGACCTGTGTCGTGAAAGCCAATCATCCTGAATGAGTCACCAGTGGCAAGGTATCTGCAGCATAGAAAACATTTAATTTAACTGAGCTGTAGTGAACACACTGTGGGTGTCTACATAAAATATATGGCTGCACAGCTGCTGTCATCAATAATAAACATAAATAAATGTGAGTTTAAGTTACACAGTATGTAGATATATATGTGTATATACAATAACGTCGCTGCCGTATTTATGCCTGATTTAGATTACGTTATTTTGAGTGTGTGATAGAGCAGCTACAATGTTACCATAGCATAGCTCTGATCGATCTGAACTCCACTGAGAAAACAAGCATTTTAAAAATTGTTTGCTAGTTGTCTTGTGGACAAACCTGACAAAGCATCAGTTCAGATTTTTTACAATTTGACATCGTGATGTAGTTATTTCGGCATCCTTTTGATACGTTTATTGCAATTAAATCACAGCAAAATCAGTTTATTTTGGGTTCATACCGCTGTAGTAAGCCATATGAAGCTGCCACTCACCGGAGACAGATGGACAGACGCTCCGCAGCTGAGACGGAACACCTGTAGTTGGTGTCCATCCGAGAAATCCTGGCACCGATCATAGCTAACAGGTCATTAAACTGGGCTCTGGTCAGCCTCAAGTAGCGCTGGAAGCGGCTGTCATCCAGACGCAGTTCCTGGAGATGGCGGTGAAATTCACCGAGCTGTGTGCGCCTCCGGATGATGTTATGAACCCAATGCAAATAAAAACAAATGATCCAGCGGTCAAACTCGAGCGAGTAAAGCGAGGCGAATATTCGCTTCGCTTTTGGTGGGAACACACCATTAGGCCACAAATATAAAATCAGTTTCTCTGAAGAACTGTGCGTTGGCTTTGTTGACCAACTAAGGTGTCTGTAGGATCTTAGTCTGATCAAGTTGGTATCTAATCTTTATATTGTTCTTTAGTTTATGTAGATAAGAATCTGTATGTAGCAAGAAGAGCTATACATGTATGAATGTATCAATAAACTCTCCTCTAAACCCTTTTTTTGCACTCTTTCTTTATGTCTGTAATACACACGGAATCCTCTAGAATTATAGTTTGTTTTCCTTCAATCCTTCTTAGAAGTATTGTGTGTGCATCGAACACTGAACCATGTATCATGTGTCAGGTGAACTGTATCTGCAGGCCTTCATAACTTTTCATGCATGTGATGAGGCTCACCTTAAGTCAAAGATGGAGGCCGCACTACATTACTCAAAGTAGTCCAGTACATCCAGTGCATGTGGTAGCTTCAGGGACATTGAGTAAATGGCAAAATATTGTGGTGATAAGTGAGTGTTTAATGGCACCGCCTGTATGTTTTGCAGTGAGACACTGCCAGTTGAATATCTGGGAGGGAAGCCCCTGTGTATGAATCAGTACTATGAAGTCCTGTCGTCCTGCCGTATACCTGGTCTAAAGAGAGACTCCGTGGTGAACCATGCCAAGAGCTCCAGGCCCCCCAGACACATCACTGTAGTACACAACTTTCAGGTGAGGAGCACTGGTCAAAGTCTCACATCTGCATCTGAGCTCTTCTGGGACCAGGGGCCTGTATCACAAAGCAAGTTCATCTTAGTCTGGCTCTCTTTATGTTCCTGGCTTGACTGGGCCTGACATTAGTGTTCCAGTATAACCGTTATCAACAAGCACACTGAATTCTGGCTTTTCCAGTGTCTGGCATTTTCAACACGTTCAGTAGTCTAGATTGAGTTATATATGACAACTGGGTGCTTTGTCAAAGTGCACCAGTTTTGTGATACCAGAAAACTTGAGTTAAACCCAGTGGTAGCTGGATAACCTGCTAAACTTGCTTTGTGATACAGGACTCTGGTCTTCAGATGTTTGTCATCATTTGTTGGGTCTGTTTTGGGATTTCTTAAGGCTTTGGGGTCCAGGAGACCATTTCTTTACGTCTTCTTGAGTTAACCTCAAGATAATTTCCTACAGTGTGCATATGTTTGATTCGTAGAAGATACTTGGAACAAAAATATGCACTTGCAGACAACAACCAACTATTATTTTGTCTTTTGTCCGACTTATTGAATCAACATTAATTAGCTACAGCTGATAACATTTGCCAGCTACAGTTGTGTTAGTATGTCTGGCAAATCCACAATTGTCAACTAAAAGTGAGAATCCTGGCTGAGTCTCTCTTGTCTTTCCTCCTCTTGGAATCAGTTCTTTGTGTTGGACGTGTACCACAGTGATGGGACTCCACTGACAGCTGATCAGCTCTGTGTTCAGCTGGAGAGGATCTGCAGCTCCTCACTACAGACCAACATGGAGCCTGTCGGCATCCTCACCACTCAGCATCGCGACTCCTGGGGCAAGGCCTATGTCAACCTCATCCAGGGTGAGCTAAAAGACCATCAACACTGAGCTAAAGGACACTGGAGTCTTCCCAAATAGCTGAAAAGCAGCAGGGCACCAGTGAGAGTGATTGATTATCATTTTAAACTGCAGTGGAGTTCAAAGCTTGATTCAGAGCAGGAGGTTAAATCAGCATTTGTAGCATTCAAACAAAGTTTCAAAATAAAATTGAAATGAATTATAATAACATGGGTGTAAAACATTAAGTGCATCCCTAATATGGAAATGATGACTAGATACAGATATCTAGATTAGTTCAACAGTCTGATTACATAAAAGCATCATGTTTTCTTTGTGTGTGTGTACTTGATGCGTCCAGATAAGACCAACAAAGAATCAGTGACGGTTATCCAGAGGAGCATCTTCACACTGTGCTTAGATGGAGCGATGCCTCCAGTGTCTGATGAGACGTACCGCAGCTGTGCTGCCGTCCAGATGCTGCATGGAGGAGGCAGCCAGTGGAACAGTGGCAACCGCTGGTTTGACAAGACACTGCAGGTGACTCAGAGGCCACACACATACACACACACACACACACACACACACACACAGTTGTGTTTCCATCACTTCAGAGGGTATTACATTGAGACTCACCCTAACCATAACCACTGCCTCTTATAACCTAACCTAAACCTAACCATACCCTAACCTTAAACCAAGTCTTCACCCTAAAATGTAATGATTTGCATTATCGGGACTTGCGTTTTGTCTCTAAAAGAAAGGCTAGTTCCCACAATGAAACATATCCCAGCAGACTAGCCTGGTCCTGTTCAGGCTAATTTTCAGGTTAAGCTTCACCTCAGATTTCACTAGTGTCAACAATCAATCTGACAGACTGAAACACAGTCCCTAAGTACAGCTGCACTGAGAACATGAGTCATAAGTTTGCAGTAAATTGACATGACATGAGCTGCACTTGATGCATACTTAGAATCTGAGCTCATATCTTCTTCAGTTATCTGCACAGCATTCCAGTCAACATATGTGTTTTTAAATGCAATAAACAACTTTAATGACTCCTGGCTGTACCATCATAGTGAGAAACATTCACCATTTTTTGCCTTATTAAAGTTTCTCTGTGAAGTTTTTGACCTCTAGTAGCGCTATGGAGCTGTTCTTCTATGAGTTCGCTCACTGGTAGAGTTTATTAATTAGTCAGTATATTATACAGTTTCTACAAGGTGAAAGGTCTGAGCATGACAGTATGTGAAGTCGAAGTATTTTCTGTTTTTTGTTGGAGCATATACATACATGGTAGGATGATTAATAATGATGTAGGTTAATGACAGAGATTAAAGATGATGTAGTTGGGTTGTTAGGAAAGGGGTGAAGATCCCGTAGAACATGAAGGTAGGTTTAATTCTTTTCACTATGTTGATGAGTTTAGGTTGTATTATTGTATGTCATTGTTTCAGAGGTTACTGTAGTATGTTAATCAAGTTTCATTACTGCATTATGCTGTTAATAGAAACGCAACGCTTCCTGTATGTGTCTAGCGTTTCAGTGGACAGAATCTCTTCATTTCCTAACAAGGCTTTTATTGTGAAACATTTGCAGGACCTGTTGTGGAAAATTCAGCGACTTGCACGGTTCCCATACTGTACATCAAATGTAGCTATTCAATTCAGTTTTATTTTTAGTAGCTACTGCCGTCTTGTGGCTAAGTTACTACAAAATACAGTTTGGCTGGGACATTAACGCACAAACACCCGCAGTGACTGAAATAGGACAATAACAGTAATCCAGAATAGTGTTGAAAATAGCATGATTATTTTTTTGAATTTATTAAATATAAATAAAGCAATAGAAATGTACATTATGAATGCACATTATATGACAGGCACCAGGAGTTTATCCACGCTGTATTTGGGGCCAACCTTTATTTGTCTGTAGCGACCACACCCACGGCCATTATTATTTCAGGAGAGAATGTCGGACAATGCGTTAACAAACTAGTTCTGAACCTCTAGTATAACCCAGCCCTTAGCCTGGCCCCCTGTCTGGAACTGCTTTTTCTTGGGAGACCTAGCCCCCAACTTCACAGCCGCCACAGAAACTCCTCATCCATAATAAAGTGGCCATTCACATTCACAGCATTTATTTAGTCAGTAAGATTCGACTCAGGTGGGATGTAATGCAAATTCTTGTTTTATGTTTTCTTCTCTAAAAGTTTTCTGATCTTTCTTTCAGTTTATTGTTGGAGAGGACGGGACCTGTGGTGCGAACTATGAGCATGCCCCAGCTGAGGGCCCACCCATAGTGGCCTTGATCGACCATGTTGTAGAATACACGTAAGTAGGTCAAAGATTATTTAGGCTCTGTTGGAGTCTATTTGGATTTTTTCTTGTTAGAACATCTTTGAAATGTCAGCAACATCTTTCACAGAGTACACAGACTCCCAACAAAATCACAACATTCTGCTCCTAGCATGGAAATGTTTGACAGACAAATAACCATGGCTCACCACTCTGGTTTTTCACTACATTTGTTTTTGTTCCATCTCATGTATGATTTTTCTTTCTTGTTTGTGGTAACAGGAGGAAGCCAGAGATGATGCAGTCTCCCATGGTGCCTTTGCCCATGCCCCAGAAACTACACTTCAACATCACACCGGAGATCAAGAAGGACATCGAGGAAGCCAAGCACAACATGAACATGTGAGGGCAGATTTTACAGTTACACTCAGTGACCAGTATAATAAGTATATACAAATTTATGCTTCATGTAGGCACAGAGATTAGGGTATCACTGTCCTGACATTTCCATCACCACAGACTGGCCCAAGACCTGGACATGAAGGTCATGGTGTTTGGCCACTTTGGGAAAAGTGTTCCAAAGGCCCACAAGATGAGCCCTGATGCTTTCATACAGATGGCGCTACAACTGGCTTACTACAGGTGAGATGTTGAAAAATTGTGTGGAAATGAACTTTGTGGAGGCTTGTTACTCTTTACATTCTAAACCAAGGCTAAGTATAGAGCTTCATGTAAAAAAAAAAAATAGATCATACAGTTAGGCAGTTCTTGTATCCATTAACTGAGATGAAATGGATTCACCCAGTTTTCAGGTACTTATAATAATATGGGCCGATTCGTACAGTATAAAAGTCTAACTAACAATCTAAATAATGGTCCTAAACTTTGACTTGTGAGTCAGAAAATTGGTAGGACTTTGTATAAAGAAGCTAAAAGTACATTTTTCAAAGTTTTTGTGGTATTCTTCTGTGCATGTGGATATACTGGCATGTCCACTTAGAATAAGCTTCATCATTGTCATTTCTACAGTTTTCTTATTAATTATTGGTCTAATTTTTGTATTTCATAGTCTAGATAATGTAACGTAAACAAACTAAAGTTAGGTTTACATTCAGTGTTATCCACTATGATCTATAGCGCTAACAGTGGTCAGGAACTCCACAGGGTAACTTTAATGTGAGCATTAGGAAGAATCGCGCAAATGTGTGACCATTTGATTGGATTCATGCTGAATCCATCATGTCCTTAATTTGAAAGTGTGTCCTCTGTCTCTGCATTGTAACACTGCCCTCTGCTGCTCACTCCAGACTGAGTGAGGAGACCTCGGGAGTTCTCTAAAATCATTTGGGAGCTGAGTTGTTTCTGCAGGCATTTATTCTTACTTCTAAGAATAAGAGCAAAATGACATAATTTCTTTTTTATGCGCTTCAGCCAATACTTTTCTCTGAGCGGGCCCTGGTGAGTCTTAATGTTAGAACACCAAGTGTGTTACAGAGTTTTCTCACGCCGTCTCTCCTCTTGTCTCGGCAGGATGTACCAGCGCTGCTGTGCCACTTATGAAAGTGCCTCCCTGCGTATGTTCAGACTGGGCCGTACAGATACAATCCGATCAGCCTCAGTTGCCTCAGCTACCTTTGTCAAGGCCTTTGATGACCCCAGCAAACAGGTCTGATCAGAGGGAATGTATGAATGGAATGTATTTGTATTTTTGGCAGTATTACAACCCAAACTCTCTGACATGGTAACACTGGACTTTATCAGTCAACTTAAACACTTAAGTGATGCAACAGTCAGGTTGAAAGAGAACTTATAGATGTGTCATGTAACAGCATGTGACCACTGAGCCTTTGTCCATATGACATCACTGAAACCTCATTTCAGGAAAAGATAAAACCAGAGAGATAAAGTGATGATGAATAATGTGTCAACTTTTTAAATATACTACACTGTTAAACAATAACCTGCTATGGTATGTGTCGTAACGTTCTAGTCTTCTTCCTGTTTGTCACAGAACACAGAGAAGGTTGATCTAATGGAGAAAGCTGTAAAAGCACACAGGTCGTATACTAACGTGGTGAGTTGTCACAGCGCCAGGATTGGCAGAGAGTTAAGGACAGGTCTGGTGATATTCTATATTTTTCTTATTGTCAACAAATCCCATGACAGATCCAAACCAACAGTGAATGTATCTGCTAACAAGTACAGTGTGTGTATCACAGCCTGATATACAGCGGGTAAAATAAGTATTGAACACATCAACATTTTTCTCAGTAAATATATTTGTAATGGGGCTATTGTAATGACATTTTCACCAAATGTCAGCAACAACCCATGCAATCCACACATGCAAAGAAATCAAACCATAGATGTCCATAAATTAAGTTATGTGTAATAATGTGAAATGACACAGGGAAAAAGTATTGAACACATGAAGAAAGGGAGGTGCAAAAAGGCATGGAAAGCCAAGACACCAGCTGAAATCTATCAGTAATTAGAAAGCAATCCTGCCCCTTGTCAGTGCAAATTAATATCAGCTGGTTCAGTCCCAACTGATGGCCTATAAAAAGGTGTCTCATTATCAAGATGTCACCTAAGAAACATCTCATGATGGGTAAAAGCAAAGAGCTCTCTCAAGACCTTCGCAACCTTATTGTTGCAAAACATACTGATGGCATTGGTTACAGAAGGATTTCTAAACTTCTGAATGTTCCAGTGAGCACTGTAATCCGGAAGTGGAAAGAACATCATTTCACCATAAACCGGCCACGACCAGGTGCTCCTCGCAAGATTTCTGACAGAGGAGTGAAAAGAATTATCAGAAGAGTTGTCCAAGCGCCAAGGACCACTTGTGGAGAGCTTCAGAAAGACCTCGAATTAGCAGGTACAATTGTTTCAAAGAAAACAATAAGTAATGCACTCAACCGCCATGGCCTGTATGCACGCTCACCATGCAAGACTCCATTGCTGAAGAAAAAGCATGTTGAAGCTTGTTTAAAGTTTGCTGCACAACATTTGGACAAGCCTGTGAAATACTGGGAGAATATAGTCTGGTCAGATGAGACCAAAATTGAACTCTTTGGATGCCATAATACACACCATGTTTGGAGGACAAATGGCACTGCACATCACCCCAAAAACACCATACCAACAGTGAAGTTTGGAGGTGGGAACATCATGGTGTGGGGCTGTTTTTCAGCATACGGTACTGGCATACTTCATATAATTGAAGGAAGGATGAATGGAAAAATGTACCGAGACATTCTTGATTAAAAATCTGCTGCCATCTACCAGGATGCTGAAGATGAAATGAGGGTGGACATTTCAGCAGGACAATGATCGCAAACATACAGCCAAGGACACTCTCAACTGGTTGCAGAGAAGGAAAATAAAGCTGCTAGAATGGCCCAGCCAATCACCTGACTTGAATCCAATTGAAAATCTATGGAAAGAACTAAAGACCAGAGTTCATAGAAGAGGCCCACGGAACCTTCAAGATTTGAAGACTGTGTGGAAGAATGGGCCAAAATCACACCTGAGCAATGCATGCGACTAGTTTCTTCATACAGGAGGCGTCTTGAAGCTGTCATTACCAACAAAGGCTTTTGTACGAAGTATTAAATACATTTCAGTAAGCGTGTTAAATACTTTTTCCCTTTCATTCCTTTTTATTACACATAACTTAATTTCTGAACTTTATTTGTTTTTGTTTCTTTGAATGTATGGATTACTTGGGTTGTTGCCAACATCTGGTGTAAATTTCATGTCAATAGCACCTTTTAGAAATATTTACTGAGAAAAATGGTGATGTGTTCAATACTTATTTTACCTGCTGTATCTTCTTCCTCTGAGCCACACTGTTGTTCCTTCATTACCATGAACACACACACTGTAGTTTACTTGGACTTAATCCCACATACACCGTCCTGCTGCCCCAAATACTTACTAGAACACCACATGTGGATTCATCCGCCGTTGAAAGTAGTCCCCAATTAATGCACTATTTCCTCCTGTTTGATTAAAAACTACAGTGAGCACCTTTTTAGGAAACACTGTCTGTACTTAGTATTTACTGCTAGTTGTTTCCAATAAAAAGGATATAGAATAATGCCAGCCTTATCATTTATCAGTTAACATCTGGTGACTAACAACATGAATTCTCTCCATCCCCACAGGCAATCAGTGGCCAGGCCATAGACAGACACCTCCTGGGCCTTAAGATGCAGGCTGGAAATGAAAAAATCTCCATACCTGATATCTTGACAGACGCAGCCTATGCCAAAGCCTTACACTACCAGCTGTCTACAAGTCAGGTATGGGACAGGGTCGAAACTGACAAAACAATTGCTACAGCATAATGGCAAAGGTATTTTCTTCCTATGATGAAAAACATCACAGTAAAGAAAATGCTTAGTGCCAAAACATTTCTATAAAGACGCATCCAAAGAAGTAGTAGATAGTAGTAAATGGAAAATATGCCTCAAGTATTTGACCATATTAAAACTGTTTGCTGACTACATTCTCATTTCTTCACAAGGTACCATCCAAGACTGACTGCGTCATGTGTTTCGGCCCGGTTGTACCCACCGGATACGGTGTGTGCTACAATCCCATGAACGATCACATAAACTTTGCGGTGTCTTCTTTCAACACTTGTGAAAAAACGAATGCTGCACATCTGGCCCAGGCCGTGGAGAATGCACTGTTGGACATGAGGACACTGCTGGAACAAACCCCAAGAGCCAAACTGTGAAGCTCCTCCAAACTTTACTAACCTCTTCATAGATGACGTGGATGCTACGGGGCTAGTCTCAGTGATGCCACTAGTGAGTCAGACTCAATAGGAATGCCGCTCTTAGTGTGCAGGACTGCCAAGCTCCAGATGGTAGTTTGAACCAGTATTCTATTTAATTGATCACCATCATGCACTTTAAATGATGCTGCTGTGATACCTGCTGTGTAGTGACTGGGAGGTGCTGTTCCTCTGGTGGCACAATGCACAGCTACATTCAGTTCATAATGATGTTTTTTAACATTTCAGTTTCAAAGTGTAATACTGAAATATCAACAGAAATGATCTTGTTGATGGATATTTTATCATTTTATTGTCAAAAAATCATGACGCGACCCTCCAATCAGCTGATTCTATGAACAAATATTGTCTGTGTAGCCACAAATTGGTTTATGCCTCTGTTCCTTGGAACCCCCTTTGTTGTCTAAAAACTATTAAAACCACTGCTGCATTCGGTGACTTTTTGCTTCATTACAGTGAACATGGCCAGCGTGGTTTATTCTGGCATAATTTTAACGATGGCATTTTTGATTGCTGCATTGTACGGAGCTCGCCAGTCCCATGGCAGAACACATACAGGTGTGGAAAGCCGAGCACACAGATTCAGTGTCCACAGATTAATAATCCATGTGAACAGACTGATAAATTGAGCTCACTGTTATGGGGAAATTTGAAACAGACTATGCATTTGCCATTCAGAATACATCTTTCATTTAGTGGTTATGGAAATTGCATAATAAACTATTATTTTGTATCTATCTAATCCACCCCCACCCCTTTTTATTTTGAAGGTGCGTATCAGAAGTCTTCCATGACCGCATCTTTACTGAGCGTTTTTCAGTTTTTTGCACTTTATTAGTCCGTGTGCACTGATTGCTACACAGAATATGCAGTTAATAGTCCATGCTCTTTATTTCATTAGTAATCTGTGCGCTCTGATTTCCACGTCCATATTTAAAGTTTCTGCTATATGATGCCCAGCGGGCTCTGTAGTATTGCATTCTGCATTGCTGTCTTTTTTTCATGCTACCACTGGGAGTCAGAATCGAATCTTACAATAGAATTTATTGATTTTGTCAGTTTAAAGTTGCCATGTTTGAGATGATGTAATATTGCCGTCTTTTGCAACGTACCAAGTGACGTGATGGTTTGTTGCTCAAATTGTTCAATACTTCCTCCCAAATGAAATGCATATTTTTCAAAGCACTGTAGCTTATGGCTGGTTCTGTCCTTACAGTAGCTCCTTTTCAGCAGAAACCATGGCATAGTAGGGTTTTATTAATCCACTGATTTACTATTGCATGTCCATGGGACAGAGACAGAATCTGTGCAGCACTTGGTAGCTGAATGGCTACTGTGCATGCCGTATAACCGCAATGTCGCCAGTTCAGTTCCAGCTGGTGACCTTTGTTGCATCACACCCCCCTCTCTCTCCCCCTCCTCCCCTCAAGCTGTCTAGTAAAGGCGAAAAACGACCCAAAAAAAAAGTAAATCCTGGCTTCTATACCCCATTTACATCTGGTATTAAAATTTATCTGGATAAGGAAAAACTCATCATAATGCCCGCGGTGTAAATGCATGCAGAATGAATTGGGATCGGATCAGCCAGACCACATTTGGAGCTGGTCAGGCTCACATTGTGATCAGATCTCAGCCAGGTGTAAATCATCAACCCCCCTTCTGAAACCAAACCTATGTTCTTGGAGCCACAGAAGACATTTTACAACTATTTACTAGTAGTACTCCTCATTATGAGTTAAACTGCACAAACTGCAACAAACAATACTATGAGTTTCCAAACAGATTAGTCACTGTGGTGTTTACTGGAACTGCAGCAAAGTACCCACTCTATTTTGAAAGAAGTACGCTACTGTAAATATAGCCACATCTGTGTGTTTCTCAGTTGTATGAAGAGACACAGACGACCTCGGCTCCACACTCTGACACTTGATTCACGCTTTCACTTCTCTGTCAGCTTGCTGAAGACTGACTCACCCTGAACTCAACCTTCCACCTCCACACCCATCCATGAACAGTCAGTGACCCCCGCATGCAGCCCGCATCCTCTCCAGCTGCTCTGTCTGCTCTCCTCACCAACAACTCACCATACAGTTACTTGGAACACCATCCTGAAATTCTATTTCAATGTCTTACGTGAAGACTATCACGTAAGACATTGGCACCTTACCACTGTGTGAACAACAAGCGGTTCTTGGATTATTGACAAGACTTCTTTAAGGTATTTAACCCCAAATTGCAAGGATTTAACAGTGAACTGAAACCATTACCACCGTCTTGTTATACTGTATGAAACAAATATTTTTCACTTTAGCTAGAGGAACTACTGCCTGTATACAAGGAATCATCAGCCGTGTTCTTGTTTAAATGATTTAAACAGGAAACTGTATGTATGGAGACCCAAAGTGTTCAAAATTAAATAAATAAATGAGATATTATGAAATAAATCATTGGAATAAATTTGATGAGTTTTTATTTCAAAATGTCCTTTTTTCATCTGAATGAGTGAAGAGCCAATCAGCCAACCAGTGATGGAAGAAGTATTCAGATACTAATACCACAAATACCAAAGTACTAATACAAGTAAAAGTTTTGCATTCAAAATCTTACTGAAGTAAAAGTATGTAAGTATTATCAAGTATCAGCAGTAAAAGTATAAAGAGTTTCTTTAGCTTAAGAAGGAGAAGAATTTTCTCAATCCATAAAGGAACACTTCATCCTTCAGTTTATCACAAACATTCACATTCATATTCACCAAATTTAGAGATAGGTGATTTTCATTGGACAGGAAGGGTATGAAAAATTGTAATCTGAAAAGTAACTAAAGCTGTCAGACAAATGTAGTGGAGTAAAAAGTACAACCTTTGTCTCTGATAGGTAGTGGAGTAGAAGTATAAAGTTGCATAAAACGGAAATACTCTGCTGCACTAAAGTACAAGAGCCTTTAGTGCAGCACTTGAGTAAATGCACTTAATTACACTACGGCCAATCACATAGCTGCATCCACCCTGTTTGTCTTGAGTGGCAGAAATACTTTGTGAAAGTGGCATTATAAAATGAATCAGTCACTTGGGAAATTACATTCTGAAATAAAAACTGCTGTAATGAAACAAAAACAAGTAGAATGAAATAGCATTTCATAATAATCACCTGATAATGACCTGACCATATTTTGTCTGTATTTATTATTCATAATTTATTTCATAATGTCTTGTTCATTTATTTACTTAATATTGACCACTTCAGGCCTCCATAGCTGTGAGTGTTGTTATTGCTATGCAATATGCTGGATTCCATTTCTGTCTAATGAGTGTTATGAACACTCATTAGATAGAAATGGACTGAACCGTGACAATGTTTGAATTTATACTATATGTTTAGTTTAAGCATTATTTTAACCTAAGAGAGATGTGATGAAGTTTGACTACCAGGTACAAAAAAAATCCTGTGTATTTGAATGAAGTTTGGTAGAGCCCATTACAGAAGAGGAATTATGAAGATATTGTGAAATGTTGTGCCACTACTATAAAATCCTAATCTGCACTTCCTGCTAATAACTTTTCCTTAAAATATAATCTTCCTGTTGCACTCTCTTAACTCAGTGGCCTCAGCTTCCTCTTCTATTTTTACTTTCCTCTGGTAAACTGCCCACGGACTGGAGAATGTTGAGAAACATATTTAAGTGAACTGATGGAAATCTCATACTCGCCATGAAAAGTTCTAACTTTGGTATTTAGCTATTGTGTATACTTTAAGTCTCTTTAAAACATTATGGACTGTTTGTTTGTATTAGAAATGATTTAAGGAAAGACTGACAAGTGTTTTCCTTAAGATAACCTTTTCAAGAAGCTGTACAGATTACCATGAGAATGAATCATAATAAATAAAGTGGAATTGTCTTACTGTCTTGATGAAGGTCCACCACACTGAGATACTGAAACTAGTTTTTGGAAAGTCATTTACAAGTATCAAAACATTCTGAGTGTGAGTTAGGCATGTCTGATCTGGCCACTGTGACTCACGATTACCAGAAAGCAGCCTCTCCATTTCCTGCCCTGAGGTCCACATGGATTTCACAATCATTATGAGCTCAAACAGCAAATGGATTTTCCAAGCAAGCATCATTGGATACATTTGAAGGGAGTGTTGCTTTAGGGAGTAACTTGACACTGTGACTTTTTCTGTTTGATTCTCAGCCCTTACAGCCTTCCAATGAAATTAATTCCCAGTGTAAGATCTGTAACAACCAGTCAGACTTCCTCATGTAAGTATTTTAATTCATCCTTATAAAAATGCCTCTAGAATATGCTCTTTAATGAAGTATATGTGATTTTGACACTCAACAAACTGATATTATTTCCACAGGTATCAAGTGTAATTAGCAGATGTCTTTTTACATCTTTTCTACGGTGAAAGAACTAAATCCATGAAGATTTGCCGACGAGTTTACATAAAGGAATAACAACAACTGACCACAAACAGTCATTGTAAGGAGGATGATAATGATCACATGGTTATTACTTGTCTCACTGTTCTGCAAGAGCACACAAGATGGAAATGGCCAAGACAATGGTGAGTATGTCACCCTTTAACTTCTGACAGCCTGCAGCTGTAAAGAATACTGTACTGTATTATTAGCATAAGAATGCTGCCCTATTTTCAAGTGAATTTATAATGCAAATTACATTGTATTTAATATAAGACATGGTCTCTTTACTTGTTTACATTTACTGTACTGTAAGCGTATATGGCAGTAACAATAATAAGAATAGAAAAAACACTATTGTTGGTTCTCACAGTGCTTTTAAAATTGTTTTCATAACTTGTACTGACATGCTGTTGGCAACATGAATAGATATATTAGACTGCTTAATTTTGAGCAGACCTGCGTCATGACGCTTCTGTTGTCTGAAAGGGACATAATGGGAATGTAATTAGTTTAGCAGGTATTTGGTCTAAAACACGTTTCACTCGATAATGGCGCTAGATGAAAAGGGATCATCAAAGATATTACATTTCATCTTGAGGGGACCATGAATGTCTGTACCAAAGATCATGGCAGTCCATATGTCGAGATATTTCACTCTGAACCAAAAGAGCCACCTTGTTGGTGGCACTCGAGGAAAAGTCAGTGGTACATATTGTCCCTAGGATTCATCCTCTGGGGGCAGCTGACAGACAGCTTCTAGTTTTCGCGTCTCGAGTGACAAGTGACCACTTGTGATCAGGTCTCACTTCCCCGCTCTATATGCAAATAAACACGTGCATCATTTCTGTTTGCAAAGACCAAATGTTGTGTTGTTGTTTTTAACCTGAATTGGATGAATTTACTGTTTATCAGACCACAAATGAGACAAGAGTTAGAGTGTTTCTGGGGGCCGGGCCTCACTGTTTACTGTACAATAACAACTTCATAACTTTATTCCATGATCATGTTTTATTTTTGGGTTTTCCCTCTGATGTCCTCCGGCTGCTCTGCCTCAACTCTCTGTGATTTACATTGTGATGGACAGATAGCTTAACTTGTTGCTGCTAAGTGTAGCTGCCATTAGCTGCCGCAGCAGATATGAGGCCATTTTAAGTGTTTATTAATGTATTTGTCAACAATTAGAACTTCTCCCATGAAGAAGTGAATCAATGATTGATAACATAGCTGTAATCCTATTTTATATTAATTATATATGATTACACACAAATCCTAACAGTGTGTTATAAAGCCTGCACCAAATCATTCACAGGCAGGTTAATAAACATGAGCACATGTTGAGCTTGTTCTTGACCTTTGAAATAGTACCTTTGTCAAAATATTCTTTACCCAAGGTCCACTTACTAGATTTCTTCCAGAGCTTTCAGCCATATCTCATGGCCTCTGTCAGCAGTGTTTGCAGTGAAGAATAGGTATTTAAATAAATAAATACTCCATTAATAAATACAATAAACAAATATAGTTAAAATGATACATACATTTGATAAATCTTCATATTCAATATGAAATATGAAGACACATCTTACATGATTACAACTCTGTTATATTGTCAATAATTTGATATCTGTATATACACTTGTTACTGATGCTTCACAAGAGTATTTGTTATTGACTAATACATTAACAAACACTTAAGATGTCTTCATATCTGCTTGCAAATACTTTATAGTATGTTAGAGTGAGCTATTATTATTATAGTCCATTTATGAACTGTTTATATACAGCTTATAAATGCTAGATAAGGAGGGTCAAAATAAAGTGTTAGTGCAAAGGGTACAGCCATCATATGTAAATAGTTCAACAAGACAACAGGACTGATAATTATAACACAATACTTTTTGGAAAAAATGTACAGATGTGAATAACATTTAAATGTTTGAAGAAGTATTAACATTTTTAAAAAATATATATTTTTGGCAATAAAATGATGTTTTAAACGTATGTGCTTCTACTTGTGAAACATGAAATAAGGCCGTATAATGTCCCAGTAAAGCCATCAGGACTGCTGTGATGGTGTCCCATAGCTGCTGTACCACTGTCTGTCTCTGTCCTCACTACAGTTTGTCTCTTTGCTGCTCGGGATGAGGAAAGTCCTTTAACATGATCCTTTCCCTCAGGTGTCTTGCATTGTGGACCTCAGAATCTGACACTTGCCAGCTCTGACCAGATGCTCCTGTTAAGGTGGGAAGACGACCCTTCATGCTCTGCAGTAAACGACGTGCTGATCTATGAGCTGGTGGTTCTAATAGAAGATAAGCAAGTACTTAATGTAAGTGTCCATTTGTATTTGTAGACTTCCATATCAATGACCTCAGCTTCTGGAATAGCTAAACGCACTTACCTCTGATTTGGCTCTGAAAATGTTTTAGGAGGAAGTTGCCCTGACTCCTGACCAGATAGGATCTACTCACTCCTGGAACTGGACGTCACATCTGGCACTGGAGTGCGCTTCCCATTCAGTCAGGCTCAGATCCCGTCACAAAAACCATACAAGCCCATGGAAACAAGAACAGAGGCCTCCTGGTTAATATTCAGCTTACTTAACTTCATGTTTTGATCATCAAAAACATTCAAGCTAACATTCTTACAGATTTGACAGTCGTGGCACTCCTTCAGGAGCTTATCATGTGCTTTATTATTATTATTCTTTTGCAGGGATAGGAAGCTCCAGAACACCAGAGGTTTATCCACGGGACAGAGTGTTTATGGTTGGCAGCACAGCCACCTTCTGCTGCGTTGTGCCGGCGGGAACCATTTTTGACAAAATGTATCTGAGCGCTGGGTATGATGGTGGTAATACAAACACCACCAAGATCAGCAATCAGACATATGCCTTGACCGTCCACCTGACCCGGGCAACAAAATACGGTTACATTCATGTAGAATGTAACACAAATACATCTACCAATGGGGCTAGTGCTTATATTGGCTGTAAGTACGACTTAGTGCTGAATTTAGTTTATTTTAGAGTCTTAAATATGTCTTGTTAATAAATGCTGGCTGTTCCTTTTTTCTTTTTTCTGTTCTGGATACTTGCACGACTCAGACCCACCTGGTGACAGGGATCTTCAGTGTGAAACCCGAGATCTGGAATCAGTCGACTGTCACTGGACAGTAGGAAGACAGACACACCTAACCACCAACAGACAAACAGTTTATAAGCTCCTTGGAAGGTATAATAAAACGATACCTGATGCAGCCGCAGGTGGAAGCAAAAAAGGCCGCAAGCATTTGAACTAGAAAAAAAGAATAATTAAATCTGTAAATGTTAAAGAGGGGAAATCAAATCACATACATTCAGACAGATGGGTTTCAAAGTAAAATATTTCAATGCTATAAATTCAGTGGTATTTACATTTGTTTTAACGGTTATTCAGTTTAATAATTAGGTGTTCAGTTGCTTACAAATGTCACATGTATGGCCTTTCTTTGCTTTCATTTTGGAGGTGTAGTCCTGGTTGCCAGTATGTTTATGCTGTGAGAAAGAATTAGGCAATTTCTATGTATCGAACTAAATGTTAGATTCGGTTGCCATTTATATTTCAGACCGTGTGCAAGTGGGTCTAATGTGAGATGCTCTCAAAAAGTGCAAGTGGACGTTGGTGAGAGAAACTGGACGTTAACGGCAGAAAATAAGCTTGGGAAGGTGGAGCTCAAGGACTTTGCAGATATGACTAAAAGAGGTATACCTTTATAAAAAAGCATTTTGTGTGGTAAAATGCTTATTTGGCTATTGACATGTCTTTTTAATTATTAAACTCACCTGACTGTTGTTTGTCTTTTCTTTCAGTGCACATGTTCGCTCCAAAGGGAGTGACAGCTTCTACTGTGAATGCTAGAAATGTCAGCCTGCAGTGGGGATGGACGGTGCAGCAGTACAATAATCTCAATATAACATGCCAAGTAAACGTCAGCCACGGGGAAACAAGTACCATAGTGAGTTGACAAAAGTAGGAGGGTGAGGCTTTAGCAAGCTTTTTAAAGTGAGATCCTTTTCTAAACTACGCTAACATCATTCGCACGTCATCATACATAAAGTCTACACATCTGACTCATTACGTTACATTAATGCACATCTCTGGGATTACTATCTTGCACATTGCACATATTCTTTATACCTCATACTGTGAACTTGTGCACATTCCCTGGTCAATATTCTGCACATTCCTGAACAAAACAGTACAGCTCTTTTGGCTGTAAAAAGTTAGATTTTACATACTTTTTAAAATAATATTTGTTCATATTTTATTGTCCATTATCTATTTTCTACGTATGCTTCTTGACTTGCAGCACTTGCTTTTTATCTTTTTACTTTTATTTTCTCTTGCTGTGTTGATTGTTATGCACCAAAACACCAAGAGAAATTCCTTGTATGTGAAAACCTACTTGGCAACAAACCTGATTCTGCTTCTTGCCCATATTTTGTTCCCAGAGTGAACACTTTGGAGTTGGCCTTAATTTTGCAGTTTTGAATGACTTCATACCAAACTGGACGTATAATGTGACGGTACGATGTAGAACAACGCAACACTTTTGGAAATGGAGTGACTGGAGTGACTGGAGTGACTTCCACACACGGGGTGATAGTAAGTAACAGCAAACATTTGACCAGTATGGACTCTTTAATAGATACTGTTTAGTGGTCTGGTCACTGATTGTCTAGTTGTCCCACAGTTCCAGATGCTCTTGATGTGTGGATGCAGATGAAGGATAACCAAATTCTAATCCTTTGGAAAGTAAGTCAAATGAGTTGGTACCACATTCTTTCTAATAAGCTGCTCTTTATAAAGTCTTTATTAGTTGTAATTAGTGGCTTTCTTTATGGGTAGCAAATCATTCACTGATAGATGAGATATGAGCCATTGATAAGAACATTTGAGTTGCCAGGTTGTTTACCTCTGGTAAACATTGGTTTGAAAAGGGGGTGGGGGACACAATAAAGTGGAGGTCTGGGGGTTTGAATACCACTTTCTGCATTTCTAAATGCTTTTATATATATATAGATTTCTAAATGCTTTTATCATATTCTCAGCTACTATACTATATATATATATATATATATATATATATATATATATTATGAGGAGTACATTATGATTATACCTTCTCACTGTAAATCCTTTTTTTCTCCCTTTTTAAAAATATAAAAACACATTGTATAGCCACCATCTCATTGTCTTATAGGAACATCATCATTCTTACCTTCATGGATCCATACTTAACTTTTACATTTTAAGATGGTAAAAGACATCCATTAATCAATGACAGACAGAGATCAATTCATCACACTTGCTGTAGGTGGCGACACTTCATTTTTTTATTTTTCTATCGCAAAACTCCGAAGTGACGTTACTACTCCGTCACAAACTGTCTGCAAGTCGGACACTAGAGAGCTACCACAGCGTTTCACTGGATTTAAAAAAGTCGGGGGGAGGACAAAAATCCAGCAGGATGCTTTTTAGCTCCTTAGTTCATCAGGTAGTCCCCTCCAATGGACCGACTGACCTCTGACCTTCTGGAAAAGTGCTGCGGAGCATATCCATCTATCAACAAGTTATTGATATTTACAGTTAAAGACCTAATGGATTGCTGTAAAAATCCTTTATTATTAACACACTAATATTTCTTTAGCTGTTGATTTATTAGAAAATGAAAAACCTGTAACTCTTATTATTAAGGATTCCTAACACTTATAACTGCAGACTTGATGGCTTGTTAGAAAGTGAGACACGTTACCCTTCATTAATGACTTAATTAATTACTAAGGTTATGATGAGGGCGTGGTCTCCATACATGTGCTTTGCCAGGTAACTAATGTCCTGATGTCCTCTCTGCAGATGCCACTGGCCAACCAGAGTCATGGACTCATCAAAGACTACGAAGTGACCTGGGCAAGGACCACAGAGAGAGAACGACAAAATAGGACCAAAGTGACCTACGACCAGCACAGTTTTGCCCTCAGTCAAGACTGTATATCATCTGTTGTCACAGTAACTGCTAGGAACATAAACGGTAGCTCATCCCCATCAACCATCACCATCCCCAGCCTCAGTCCAGGTATGAAGATCACAGAGCTATCACCTTATGAAGGTGATATGGTGAACGTGTTAGCTAACAGTTGCCTATTTACAAATTCAGCAGAGACAGAGCAACATTAGCATTCATTTGCAGTTGTTTCTGCCTAGCCGGCAAATGTAGATCTAATATTAGAGCTGAGGGGAACTGCAGAGGTGTTTGCCAGATTTTGGCATGGATGTATTAAGAGAGATGGATATGGTGTGGTGAGTCAACCTTACTGCCAATTTGTCCCAGTGGCCAACTGTGGTACTGCAACAAAAAAAACCCAGCAGTCCAAAAAGCATTTTCCTCATTGAGACGCCTGAAAAACTGGACAGGACACCTAGACCTGCAAGCAAGGTTAACTATTACACTATTAATGATGAATTTCTAAATCATGAAGATGTAAAATTTGTAAGAGTTTCCCAGAGCCCATATTTTTAGTGGGGCTAAAAATGTGAAGTTGGTAGTAGACAAAAGGCCATGGGATCATTGAAATCAAAAAGGGTTTATCCTCTGGGGACCATATTAAAGTTCGCACTTCATAGAAATATGGCCATTAGTTCTAGATATATCCTGTTTGTTTGATAAACAGACAATTTTAGCCTTTATGCTAACAGGGGAAAAACAGCCTCATTAACAAAAAGACACAATAAAGTAGAGCTGGTTTGTCATTTCTAAAAATGAAAAACAACCAATACAAGAACTTGCATACAAATCAAGCTGTTTTTGAAGTAAAGAATGACCAGTGAAATTGGCTGGTGGAACATTTAACAATTCAAAATAAAGAGAATAAAGAGAAATATGTGTGTCTTGAGAGTAAAACATGTTTAGTGTATATCCTTTGATGTGTAACAGTTGATTTAACATCAGCTGTGGCAAAGCACATGGTGGCCTGCAGGTGACAAATATGGTAACATAACATTCATAACTGATTAAAGTGAAACATCTAGTAAAACAGAGTACTTGCTGCAAAGTGAGATTTAAAAACCAACATTTGCTCATCACTGAACTGTCTGATTAACAAAGCCATGGTCTTTTCATGCTTTACAGTGATATACAAGAAAGTTTGTATCAAAGACGTTTATGAAATTATAGCATGCTTAATATAGATATTCTTTTCTTCTTAGCAACAAATGATTGCCACATTGCCTGCAGCTGTATGTTGATGTCAAATCTAACTTTGAAAGAGTCTTCATTTTCAGACACAACCAGAGTGAACCCTTCTTGGATCATTGGCAGCAAGGGTGGCTTTAACCTGTCTTGGTCTGTCAGTCCTGCAGCCAGCTGTGGCTACATAGTGGACTGGTGTCCTACCTTAGGGCACAGCACTGTGGAGTGGCTGAGAGTTCCTCCCAATCAAACTAATGCCAGTATATTTTCAAGTAAGTCCTATTCTTTGCCCACAAAACAGTTGCACCTATGTAACATTACATTTCCTCGTGTTACATCTCTCTTGTCATTTCTCCACCCCAGAAAACTTCAGTGACGGAGTGAGATACTCATTTTCCATATATGCCTGCACCCAGGGAGCTCCTGTGCTACTAGAAAGACGAGAGGGTTATGTCAGCGAGGAAAGTAAGATTGAATTGTTTGACTTTCCTGTTTGCTTAACAAATGTGTCAGCACCATAAAATATAAACCAACAGTGTTTACACTTTGCCAGGAATAAAAGACGGCCTGTTTAAATCAATGAAATGGAAACAGTGGAATTCAGATGTGGAGGTATCCTGGGACCCCATATCTCCGAGAGAACAGACTGCTTTCATCCAAGGCTATGTTCTGTATTGTTCAGACAACAACAACAATATAGTCATCAATGTCAGGACAGGTATTGTGACATTCAGTTATTTTATGATGACAGGCCACGAATGATGCTATGAAGGATATATCCTCACTCTCACCTTCTGAACCTGCTACCATACATAAATCAAATGCTGCTGAAAATGTTGTTTTTGCTCACCTATAGTGGTTTAACATTAGCACCTTGCTGCAGTGACATAAGTTTCAGATAAATGATGTGATTCAGGACATGCAGAGCTGGACAGGAGACCTGTAACATACCAAAGATTATAGATATTTACTGTGTTACTCCCACTGGTGGAAGTATTCAGATCTTTTACTCAAGTAAAAGCAGTAAATACCACTGTCTAAAATACTCCATTACAAGTAAAAGTCCTGAACTCAAAATGTTTCTTAAGTAAAAGTACAGAAGTAATCAGCAAAATGTACTTACTAACAAATACATGTAAGAGCATTTTAATGTTGTAGTTCGTCAACGTGGAGCCAATTTTAGATATTTTATATACTACTGCGTAGATTAATAGTAGTACTGCATCATATAATATCAGTATCATATGTTTTTTTTATGTAAAATCTTTATCAGAAAAGTAACTAGTAAGTATAAATGTCAAATAAATGTAGTTGAGTAAAAAGTACAATATCCCCCTCTGAAGTGTAGTTGAGTAGAAGTATAAAGTAGCATAAAATGGAAATACTCAAGTAAAGTACAAGTACCTCAAATGTGTACTTACACTTGAGTAAATATGCTTAGTTATATTCCACCACTAGTTACTTCTGCTAAAGTCTATCCAGCACCAGGCAGGCACGTCACATCACTTTGGTGCTATCATGCTAACGTATGGATGATGGACTATAACTGCAATAACATGTCCGTGACCCAGATCAGGGTAGCAGGACTAACGCTGTCAGCGAGGAAAGTAAGTGCCCTAACTTTCTGACCATTATGAGTACACCATCCGGGTACTCACAGTACACTGCATTTTGCCATACTTGTCAGTGTGAACGCACTTATGCACTCAAAATATTAAGTGTAAGTACAGAAGTACACGATTTGAGACACAGCATAAGTGATGTTAGCGTAAAAAAAAGTGGCATATAATTGTTCCCAATAGGCTAAAAGAAATAAATGAATAAATGAGTAAAAAGGCCATCAGATAAATTTCAGTGTGTTACTTCCTGGATATAAACTTACCGAAAGACCGCAAAAGCCACACACACAAAGCATGATGAGCTCATAACCTTAATGACACTGCTTATACTGGTATAGGTTTGTATTGAACTGAACAAAACAGCCTGAATCAGCAACAGACTAAATGTATTGCTCAACTAAAGACAGTCAGAAGCCGTGCTGTAATATGAATTTTGATGCAGCACCCATATAGTAAGTGGAGGCTGCTGTATAAACAGATACAATACAATAAAACACAGTTGCAATATTAAATGTCTTCATAAGAGAAGTTATAATTGCTGACAAATACTGTGCGGTAATAAACACTTAAAATGTTCTTATAGCTGCATACAACTACATTGTAGTGTGTTTTGTATACTGAGTATAGTAAATGTTAAATAGGGGGACCTAAAGTAAAGTGTTTACTCAGTGCACTCTCTGGTGTTAAACTGTGACCTTGAAGGTTCTTTAGGATGTTTAGTAATGGCTATCTCTTTCTGTTGGTTTAGACAATCCCGAGGCCACCAGCCTGACTGCAAGAAACCTTAAAATCAGTTCCTACACGTTCACAGTGAAGGCACAGACAGCAGTTGGAGAATGTGGCACTAAATCCATTACTGCCACCTTGAATTCACAGAGTATGTTGCTTCTTTTCCCTTTCAGACCATTATTTCTGCTTGTGTAGAAATCCATTTTCTTTTGTAAAACATTGGAAACAATATCAAATCATGCATTTGTTACTTTATTTGATTTACTCCTGTTCCTTGTCTTGGCCATCTTAACTCACCAGCTGATGACTTGATCAAGGCAGTCGTCATTTCCCTGGTCACCGGTTTTTGTCTCCTTTCCTTCATCACAATCCTTTGCTATAGACACTGGACATGGTGAGCAAGTCAACGCATTCGTTTTCTATGCAATTTGCCATTTGTTGCCTTTGCCTTTGATGATGTAGTTGCCATATCTTGTTTGAGGTTTATTTTCCTACATTCTTACATCCAACAGTATCAAACAGAAGGTCTATCCTCCAATCCCAAAGCCAGTGTTGATGGACAAGTGGTTGACATCACCGGTAGGTTCTCACAACTATGTCTTAAAAGGGTACTCCACTAATTTTACACATGAAGATCTGTTAACTTCACAAGAAGTATTACTCAAACTGTGAAAACAGTTGTATAATGTCTTCCGTGGCTCCGCAGGGAGCTTTGTAAAGTCTGAGGAAACAACCCTGATGATGTCAGAATGATGTCATCTGCATTACCTCATACTGGGCTTGAGGCTTCAAATGTTTTTACAGAAAGCTTGTGTAAGAAACTGAAGCATGTGGGCATTTAATAGGCCACTGAGTGGAATTATGGGAAGTGTAGGATCCAGTGTTTTTGGATCTTGACCGATACTAGAGACTAAAAGTCAGGATATCTCTGCTTCTGATGATTTGATTTTGACCATTCTTTTTAGCCATGCTACCGGTGTGGCTCTCTTGATGGCAATGCCGGTCTGTTGGTCCACCACTTTGGTCCAGACTGAAATATCTCAACAACTGTTGGATGGGTTGCCATGAGATTTTGTACAAACATTCATGGTCCTCAGAGGGTAAATCCTAATGACTTTGGTGATCTTTTCATCTAGCTCCACCATCAGGTTGACATTTGTAGTTTTGAGTAAAATGTCTCAACAACTGGATTCCATGAAATTTGGTTCCATGTTCCCCTCAGGATGAATTACAATAACTGACCTTTCATTTAGCACCACCATCAGGTCAAAATTGTAATTTGTCCAATACTTTGGTTTATGACCAAATACCTGAAAATCTATTGACATTTACATCAGCCTCAACTGTCCTCTGTGTAGTTTTTATTAGCACGTTATCATGCTAACACGCTAAACTAAGGTGGTGAACACGGTAAGTATTAGCAGCTAAACATCAGCATATTAGCTTTGTCATTGTGAGCATGTTAGCATGCTAATGCTAGCATTTGGCCCAAAGCTCAGCTGTGCCTCAGCAGCTTCACAGAGCCGCTGGCCTGGCTGTAGACTATGTCTCTTGTGACTCCCCCAACTTTATGGAAGTGCAACACTAAATTGGTGGAATACCCCTTTAATATTTTGTGAAAATAAAGTTGTGTTCCTACTATGGTGCATCACTGGTTCACAGGTTATCAGCAGTTTTGCACACCCAGCTGCCACCCATCTTTTCTATGAATGTGAGGACATTTTGTCTGTTTTCCAGGGTGAAAATAGTTGTCGTCCTCTTCGCGTGGATCAGTGTCTCCACAGTGAAGCAGATATCATGGATGTTCCGGAGCTGCATTGTAACATAGGAGCACTAGTGAATGTCAGCCAGGAGAACATGCCTTTTGTTTTTGCACAAACTCCAAAGGGTTACTACAACCAACCCCTGAAAACGTGCACCCTACAACCCCTCACTTTACCTACTACAGCCATCCCATCTCAGTCAGAGTTACCATCTTCTCCATTCAGAAGTGTATTTCCTAACCTGTCATACAATCTGATAATGCAGACTGGGGATCAGCAGTCCAACTCAACACCTTTAGAGAGAAGCTCCAGTGGATACCAGCCTCACAGTGACACAGAAGCCTTCACTATAAATCAGACAGAACAGGGTCCAGAGAGTCCTATGTCTTGTGTTTCCACTTACATTTTGTTACCACAGTCACCTTCCAAATAGCTGCTACATGCACAGCCTATATGGTATGTTATAAGTAGGATGGCTAATATGATAATGCTGCCAGAAAATAGAAAATTGTCATGAGTTTAGTGAAACACATCATTTTTATTATGTATACACATTTAAACATTACAGTGTCATTTTAAGCATATTTTTAGCCATGCTAGCAGCTAAAGCTCAGCTGTGCCTCAACAGTGTCTGTCTATTAACCACTTTGGTGAAGACTGAAATATCTCACCAACTATTGAATGAATTGCTATGAAATATGGAACAGACTTTCAAGGCCCCTAGTGGATTAATTCTATGAGTATGTTTGCATGCTGATGTTACCATTTATCTCAGAGCCCTACTCTATGTAAGTACCACCACAGAGAGCTGCTAGCATTGCTGACTTTCACTCTTGTTATATTCAGAAGTGCTAAAGACCTTTACACACTGGGGACGTGACGAATAAACAACACGAGAATGTGAAATACTTGCCTGTGAATATTTCGCATCAAAACTATTCATACTGCCAGTGATGCGAATTTGCGATAGATAGATAGATAGATAGATACCAACTCTACCACATCCAACAGTAAACTACATCAGCTTCTCACTATCCTGCATCTGATGCTGCTCCACACGTTGTCCTTTATAATTTGTGTGTCCTTTGTCATATAATACAGGGTGATGAGAAACACAAACAATCAACAGGTCCGCCATTGTGGAGTTGTGATGAGATGTCCGTTCTGCCCAACATGATTCGTTAATGCCTTCATTTGTGCAAAAGCTCAGAAAGATGGACCTCGATCCCCAAAAAAAAAAGGCGTCACAAAGTACTTATGACAAAAACAATAGTTACAAAAAATATACTGACGTGCAAATTAATCATGACAAAAACACCCCCGTTGTGTAAAGGCCTTAAGTCAAGGGCATCTGGACTTTAGATTCTTGAAGACATTTAGCCTCTCTTTCTGGTGTCTGGTCATAATTTTATGAAGGGGGAGGGGTGTCCATTGGGGCACCTTGTACTTATGACCTCAGCATTTCTAAAATCCTGGCTACGGCCCTGCATCTTGGGTTTGATTGTATTTCGCTCAGTGTAAACATATAGCATCCATACAGAGTTGGAACAAGCCAATACAAAATATAGTGCCTATATAAAAAGCATAATCCCCCTTTTGAAAATGTTTTATTGTCTTACAACATGGAACCAAAGTAGTTTTTTGTGGCTTTTTTGTCAGTGATCAACCCTTTAAAGCGATACTATGTAACCTTTGCTAAACAGCGACCACTGTGGCCACTTGCGGTAATTGCCAGATAACAAAAAATGCTAACATAACATTAGCCACCATAGGCTACTGGAGGCTGCAACTGTTCCCTTTTGCAAAAGCTCTGTCAGGTTGTATGGGGATTGTGAGTAAACAGCCATTTTCAAGTCCAGCCACACATTCTCAACTGCATTGAGATCTGGACTCTGACTCTTCCACTCCCAGACATTAATTGTTGTTTTAAGCCTGTGTAGTTTTAGCTTTATGCTTGTGCTCATTGTTGTCCTGGACAACCAATCTTCTCCTAAATGGCAAGTTTCTTGCAAACTGCATCAAGTTTTCCTCCAGGATTTCTCTGGATTTTGCTGCATTCATTTTACCCTCACAAGCCTTCCAGGACCTGCTACAGAGAAGTAACCCCCCAGCATGATGCCCCTGCCACCATGCCTCACGCTGGGGATGCTGTTTATGATGATGTGCCAAACATGGTGTTTAGTTTGATGGCCAAAATGCTCAATTTTGGTCTCATCAGACCCCCTTGTTCCAGCTGACTTCAAAGTCAGTCCCTCACTACTGAATCTAGGCAGATTTACAGCTGTGTCATACTCTTCCCATTCCTTAATGATTGATTTAACTAGACTGAGGGATGTTCACTGACTTGGAAATGTTTTTTCTCTGTGTCCCATGACTCATGCTTTTCACTCCCCTCTTAATGGAGTTGCTTGAGTGTCCTTTTGTCTTCATGGTGGAAGTTTTGCCACGATACTGACTCACCAAAAATTGGCCATTCCAGATACCGGTGTATTTATACTACAATCAACTCAAACACCTTGACTACACAGGTGATCTCCATTTAACTTACGATGACGATTTTGGTGTGTCCTATTAAAGGGGGTGAATACTTATGCAAACATGTATTTTGTATTTTATATTTGTAATTCATTTTGATAACTTTGCAGAGATATGTTTGAACTGTGACATTAAAGGGTATTTTTCAATGTTGTAAAACAATAAAACAATAAAACAAAAACCTTCAAGGGGGGTGGATACTTTTTTATAGGGAAAGTATTTTAGATGATATGGACCATGTGGGAACACTTTGCTCCATTTATGCTTTTTTAAATAAGACAAACTTATATTCCATTATTCCACATTAAATCATATCCTGATTGATGCGGTCTTCTTTGAATCATTAATTAACTCCAGTAAAAGCTCTGTTTCATTAAATCTTGCCAGTTTCCTCAGAGAGTCTTCACTGGATCATCAGCTGTTTATGTTAAAGATCTGTTTATTTCCTACAGAAAGTTTATTTATTACGGAAAGTATCTTGAAGAATATGTGACAAACTGTGCTGTCTGTAGTGAGCACTAGAGGGAGCTAGCACTACATTACTGATGAGAGGATTCTGTGTGGACTGAGACTGAACTGTTACACAGTACTGGTCAGCAGCAGAAAGTAACCAAGTACATTTACTCAAGTACTGTACTTAAGTGCATTATTGGGGTACTTTATGCTACTTTATACTTGTACTTTTTACTCCAGTCACTAGTTACTTTCCTTAAATATTTTTCTTGATTAAACCAGTGGTTCCCAACCTTTCTGGCTTGAGCCCTCACAAAAAACAGAGTTTAGTCGGGGCTTCTTGTCACATTTCAGATGTCTATGAGTTGTTAGCAGTTCCACCAAAGAAACATTTCCCCTCTAAACTTCTCTGATGGTTTCATTTAAATAACTGAGTCTCAAAGAGGTCAAATTATCCAACATTTCACAAAAACAAAGATTAGAAAGACTAGAAGGAAAGTCTGATGATGAATATAAATTTGTGTAACATACCTTTTTTTCTTCTTTCCTTTCCCATTAATCATCTCACGACCCCTCAGATTTATCTGGTGACCCTTTGGAGGGGTCACTACCCCTGAGTTCAGAACCACTAAACTACTAAACTGTATATAAAGCAGTTCAAACTAGCTCCATCTGGAGCAGCTGCAACAGTAAAGTGCTGCTCTAACAGTATTAACAATCTAATAATGTCAGATTTAATAATAATATATCAGTTACAGAGGATACAGAGAATTTCCTGCAGCACAAGCTTTTGATACTTTAAGTACATCATACTACAAATTCTCTGGACTTTTACTTGTAATAAAGCATTTTTACATTGTAGTATTGCTACGTTTACATAAGTAAAGGATCTGAGTACTTCTTCCACCACTGGTTATTGTTCATACCACATATATAAAGACAACCAGAATACAGCAATGATAATTATAATATCTACAATGGGCACCAGAATATGTTTGTGCAAATACATAGTTGTTTTTTTGTTTGTTTGTTTTTTGGCTGAACTACAGCAAAGTGGGGCCAGCCCTATAAGGGCGAAAGTTCCACCATTGGTTGGTCAAGTGTAGGAGTTTCCCCATTGGCTGTTGCTCTTTCAAAATGAACAGGTGCATGAGTATCGAAGAACCGGACAATGGAGGTGAGACTGAACATGTCACACTCAGACCTTTCACCTTGTATAAACTGTATAATATACTGACTAATAAATAAACGCTACCATTTACTACTAGTGAGTGTCATTGCTTCATTTCAAATTAAGCATCTTAAGATATGAGTGGAAACTTCTGTTCTTGCCACTGCATCATGCCACTTTACTACTCAAACACAGCTTAACCATGTCATGTGATATTCTACTTCAGTACACTTTAAGAACAAATAACACTGCAACCACTACAGAAAACTGCAGATGAACATTGCATTTAATATCTAGGAATTCACATTACAGACACTACCACTGACGACTATCTGTGTAACAATCTGATCACAATTTAGCACATTGACCATACATGGTTGAGCCATATACTAGGTTCCCACCTAGTCTTGTTTAAAGACACAATGAGAAGGATTTGTCAGTTGCTGTTTGTACAACACTCAGAGTTGGGGCTCATAGCTTATGATCTGGCACCTGGTTGCTGCGTTTTTATAGAGTCCTGCCGTCACAACCTGGGAGATGTTATTGACTGGGAGCTACACACCCACAACCCAAAGGTCGACGCCCAGAAATGACCAGAACACAGCAAAATAAGAAAACACAGCAGAGGGCTTCTGAGGGTCTCTGCAGATACAGACTCCGCCACACACTTCTAGTGGTGTCATAAGTGATGACTGGCAGGGATTATTTTTGTATGAGTCTATACATTATTTTAAAGGAAAATCCTACTCATTCTGCCTTTAAGAAAGGCTTAGTAATTTCCTAAAACTGTAGTTTTAGGAAATGTAGTTTTTATCAAAGAAACAGGAGGAAATTTGTTGGGGACTATTTTCAGTGGCGGATGAATCCACATTTGGTGCTCTAGTGAGTATTTGGGGCAGCAGGACGGTGTATGTGGGATTAAGTCCAAATAAACTACAGTGTGTGTGTTCATGGTGATGAAGGAACAACAATGTGGCTCACTGATGTGATGTGTTTTTCTGATACACACACAATACTTGTTAGTAGATACATTCAGTGTTGGTTTAGGTCTGTGCATGGGATTTGTTGACAACAAGAAACAGAATATTGCCAGCATCATCTTTTCAGATCAAGACTCAGTATACTGCACTTATGAGGAACTGGTTACTGGTTAAAAATGAAGGGATGAATGCACCAGCTCTGTTGTAGCAAGCAACTTAACTTTTTTTATTTTTTTGGTTCACTTAACAGCAAGTATGGATAATTGATTACAGTCACCAATAACTCTTATAACACACACAAGTATGTTAGTATTAAGATAGACAACCTATCCTTTACTGCAGGTTTATGTGCTGTTTCTCCTTGTTCAGTCATTATTTCATACGAAATAATATCTCTTTCCCTTCTAGTCTGTCTCTCTGTCTCTCTCTCTATCTATCTATCTATCTATCTATCTATCTATCTATCTATCTATCTATCTATCTATCTATCTATCTATCTATCTATCTATCTATCTATCTATCTATCTATCTATCTATCTATCTCTTTCTCCCCCCCTCTATCTATCTATCTATCTATCTATCTATCTATCTATCTATCTATCTATCTATCTATCTATCTATCTATCTATCTATCTATCTATCTATCTATCTATCTATCTCCCCCTCTCTCTCTGTCTCTCTCTCTCTCTTGCACAGTATGATGTCATCATGCCTGTTTGTTCAGATGATGCCATCGCAGCTGATAACTTTCAGATGTGTGAGAGAAATGTTTTCCATTACATTCAGTGGACTCTTGCCTCCAACAGCCAAATGACCTCAGAGTGAAGTCAGTTTCACTCTGGATACAAACAGTATCTGCGGTGTGAAACGAACCAACTTCACGTACTACTCCATTCCAGTGGCAGTCAGTGTGCAGTCTGACTCACAGTGTGTCACACTCTGATACTACACTGGTCGGATTCTTTTCTTTACTTCTTGCCTGGGCGCGGTCACTTGCCAGGCAACCGGCCAGGACTCCAGGAAGTCACTGCACTCGGCCAAGAAATAGTCCAGCACATAACTCCCCATAATTTGTCATTTGTCAAAGCGAATACGGGTATTTCCCGAAATGGCTGATGTTAGGCAGCTGTGTTTGGGGTAATATTATCTGTAGTAGTAGTAATAAAATTACTAGTGTAGTAGTCTCCTTTACACTGTAAAGACGTGGTGGTCACTCCTGGTCCTGGAGAGCCCCAGCACTGCATGTTTTCCTGCTCTGCTCACACCTGATTTAGCTCTTGATTGGTTGAACACACCTGACCTGATCCAGCTAATCAGGTTCTGTGTTACAGTATCATATTTATTATGTTCTTATTGTTGGTGATAGTATTACTGTTACTAGTTTTTAGCCACACTAGCGGTGTGGCTGAAGGCAGTGTCTGTCGGTCCAACACTTTAGTCCAGATGAAATGTCTCAACAACTATTGGATGGATTGCCATGAAATCTGGTTCAGACATTCATGTTCCCCCCAGGATGTATTGTAATTTGACTCTCTGACTTTTCATCTAGTGCCATCATCAGGTCAAGTTTTTAATGTGTCCAATACTTCGGTTTATGACCAACTACCTGCAAAAGTAATGACATTCCCATCAGCCTCATCTGACTCTGTGTTTTGTGCTAATTAGCAAATATTAGCATGCTAGCACACTAAATTAAGATGGTGGCGACCATGATAAACATTATACCGGATAAACATCAGCATGTTAACATCGTGAGCATGTTAGCATGCTGACATTAGCAATTATCTCAAAGCACCGCTGTGGCTAAGTACAGCCTCACAGAGCAGCTAGCGTAAGGGGTCAGCATCATAGACTGTATATATGTCATCTGGATCGCCCCCTGGTGGCTGGCTGCAGTATAGGTAATAAACCCCGCCCCCTCCATGTTAGTGGATGGGACATGGGCCAAACTGAAAAATCAAAGTACACATCAAATACATTTTTCCCCAAAGATGGTTTCTGTCATTTTAGGTAGTTCTTATCACGCTGATGTTTGTTCAAGTGTTCGTTTTTCTGATAAGTTTGGTTTTAATTAGTTAATCTACAGCAGCATGCAGGAAGGTCACTGCTGAAGTCAATGAAAACAGGAAAACTTTTACAGTGGTTGCATGTCACCGTACAGCACGTGTATTGTTTTGTACTTGCTTCCTCGTTTTTCTTGTCTTTAAGATTACATTGGCTATCTGATTGCTGGTGTGTTTTTGGAGAAGGTGGAAAATGAAGTGATTAGGTTGGCTCTCCACAGAAGTTAATGGAAAGGATTGGCATATCACCTGAAAACTGGACTTACACGCTGCATGCAATTTGAAAGTGTAAAGTCGTGTTATTTGCATACAGATTGAAGAGACAGGATTGGCACTTACTCTGGTTGTATGGTATGAAAAGCTAGCCTTGCCGCTACAACCTCAAGCACACACTGCTGTCTTCATAAATGAACACACGTTAAACACACCAATGATTTGATGACACACCCACAAATTCTGAATATTTTCATCCAAACAGACTTTCTGTAGCCAGGAAAAACAAAGCAAAACATAATATGGCTGTAATAAACTGTGCAGCCGGGGGGCGCTAGCAGGACTGCTGGTTGGATCAATAGCTTATGGTCAAAAACCTTTACTCTGAGGTGAAGTCAGATGACATCAGTCCAGAATGAGATTTACACCAGGACGTCACAAATTCACATGTCAAATTTCAACAATAATAAACATGAAACTGAAGTCAAACTAGTATGTGTTTCATTTTATGATTTTTTAAATGTTTTTATTTAACCTTTATTTAACCAGGATTAAAAGACTCATTGAGATTAAAAATCTCTTTTTCAAGAGTGTCCTGGCCAAGACAGGCAGCAGCACAAATAACATGATTGCAGACATAAAACAAACATAAAACAAGAACAATTTACAGAATTATAAGATAAAGTCATTCTTCAACATTCAAAACATCTACAGCTGGAAGTACCTGCATCCAAGTCATTTAGAGTCATTTTAAATGCGTCCAGTGAGACCATCTCCTGAAGATTCAGGTGACTTTGCAGCTGATTCCAAGCCGAAGGAGCCGCATACTTAACCTTTTTCCCCAGTTCAGTACGCACTTTGGGGACAGTTAAAAGAAATAGGCAATAACTTCCCCTACTTTGTTGTAGGATGTAGGCCTGTAGGTTGTAGGATGTAGGCCTGTAGGTAGGAAGGAAGCAATCCAAGAACAGCCTTATAAGTAAAAGTATGCCAATGGTTAAGTGTACGGGTTGACAAGGCAGACCATCCAACCGGAACATACAGAGAACAATGGTGAGTAAGCACCTTGAGATTTGTGATAAATCTCAGTGCTCCATGGTAGACAGTATCCAGCATGTGTAGGCATTGTGAAGAAGCATGCATGTATATAATGTCGCCGTAGTCCAGCACAGACATAAAGGTGGCATCAACAAGTCTCTTTTTAGCCTCAAAGGAAAAGCAAGACTTGTTTCTAAAATAGAAACCCAACTTCAACTTTAATCTTTTTACCAGTTGCTGAATGTGAGTCATCAATTATAATTCCGAGATACTTGTATTGAGGTACAGATTCAATGTCAGAGCCCTGAAAAGTGGTGATAGATGGAAGGTTAAGCGGCTTTGATTTTGATCAAACGTCCTCTCTGAATAGACAGTGAACACATCTGCTGTAATTGTGTGTGTGTGTTAGTGTTGGCTGCTCCACCTACAGTAAGAACTGTAATTACTTCGCCCTGTCACAGTAAACACTCTGATCTGTCATTACACACACACACACACACACACACACACACACACACACACACACACACACAATACACAGTGGTTATTTGTTGGTTGGTTTTTAATATTTGGACAATCAATAATCAGAATGGTTGCTCTCTCAGCTGAATGACTGAAACTGACAGACTACAAAAAGCTGATTCAAATCAGGATCTGATCAGATCTGATATGATCAATCATCAATCAACTTATTGATTACTTACTGAATATAAAACTGCACTGGTCTGTTTGTTGACTATAGTACTAGCTACCACTGAGGTCACAGAGTTCATGTCCATTGTATTGTTTCCGTTTGTATTGATGAATTTTCACTCTCTACAGTTACACATCTTTTACACATGGATGTTTCATAATCAGGGCTATTTCGAGGTTGTTGTTTTTTGAGTCACTTTGAACTTGGCTGTTTTAAGACAATACTATTCAGTTAAATTAAATAAAAACTTTGTGTGTGTTTAAACCAGAATCATATTCCCGGCAATGTAGAGAATTCTTTGAAACAGCATTTCGACCTCCATGTAAGGAGATACAATTGTAAAAAATTAAATAAATATGATGTGGGAAGAAAGGGAATTTTAAAATCCTGGCTACAGCCATGCTTACACTGTATATTGTTCAGAGTCTCACAGGACAAATCTAGTGTCTGATGATGACAGTTAGGGACTGTACAAAAAGTTATCATGTTTTTTTAACTTTAAGGGAGGGTAGTCAAATTATTGGCTGGACCGGAGCAAAGTGGGGCCAGCCCTATAAACAGGAAACGCTGAGTGATGAAGTTACACCATTGGTCGGTCGAGTGTTGGAGTTTCCCCATTGGCTCTTTCAAAATGAATAGGTGCGAACAGTCCTCAGAAGGAGCGCTCACAGCTAGCATCCAATCACCAGGACGTGTCGAAGTAACGACTACTAGCCAATTACAGCACAGTAGGGCGGGACTTGCCACAAAACGGGTGGGAAAAAATAACACACTGCATGACCATGCCGCAACGACTTGCTGAGCCTCCATTCTCGACGCAAGAGGCGCGATGACGTCATTTTTTGGCACGCGCACCCTCACGCCAGGGACACTGTGTCGAGCATAAACAGAGCTTTACAGCGAGGCGTCCTCAGGAGCACATTGACACGGTCCAGCCATATACTGGGTTTTGACCTAGTCTTGTTTTTGGGAGAGTGGGGGAGGGTCTTCAGTGACTGAGTGTTATCTCCAGAGAGCATGTAACTTGTCACTATTCTACAGCTGCCCCCACCTCCACTTTATCCTGCATCTTAAAAAGAAGAACTACAGTAAAGTAAAATGTGTCATTTAAAGTGACAGTGACAGCTCAGGTTAAACAATAAGGAATACGATGTCATACCCCTCCTTCTCCCATTTCTTGTCTGCCTCTTCACTGTCGCTGTCAAATAAAGGTAAAGAATGCCCAAAATATAATCTTTATAAAAATAAAAAATAGATAGAATATTTGGTAAACATTATCATTTTTTTATGTTTGCTGTATAATTTTGGCAATTGCTAATTCCACTTATATGGTGCAATCTGGTGGTTATGAAATTATTATACCATTAACATATTATGGTTTAGATTAGAGTTAACCAGGTTGAGCACTTTAAGTAGTTAATGGCAAATGAATTGTAACAATAAATGTTGTTATATTACTTTGTCCAGTAGTCAAGCAGAGGGTCCAAACTAAGGTCATTTAGTTGTTAATTCATCAAAGCAAATTAGAAAAGCAAATATTAATGTAATATTTTAAACATGGCCGATGTAAATAAACGACTTCATTAGAAATGTGTTAATGAAGAGAAAACGTCAGAGTGAGTCACTTCATGATGGAGAGAGAGAGTGTTGACTCTGACTCTCTCTGACTCACTCTGGCTGTTCTCGGATCGTTCAGCAGCTCTCTGCGTCTCTCTGTGAGTATGAACCTTTATCAAACATTATTCCTGTTCATATGAACATCCAGCCGCTGTCATAGACTGTAATGTCACACTTTCAGATGGATTAATCCGCTGTTCTCGCTTCGTTAGTTGGTCAGGTAGGATGGTTGTGTCAGTCCATCAGATCCAGCGGCGCTGCCTCGCGCTGCTCTCCCGGTCTGAAGTTAACGGTGAACCGCGAACTTCAACGTGCGTAGAGCGGGTTGAACATCTGCTAAAGTCCTGACAGATCAGAGAGATCAAACAGTAACAGCTTCACAGTGAATGTTTCTGTGTCCACACCATCTGAAGGAAAGCTATTACTAATGATTCATCATTGTTTCAAACAGCAACGATCATGTGATCTATATTCACCCTATTTATTAATAACGAGCTCTGGCCTGATGTGATCAATATTTCACAGGTAGGCTATATCATAATGTATTATTGGATTGTCATTATTAAGCATCATTTTAATGTTTGTGAGCTGATTTCAACTATTTAACACACTGTTGGGTTGTTACATTTAGAACAATTCGTCTTATTTTATTAACGGATGATTTATTTTGTATATAAAATCTTTATTTGCGAAGTAACTCCAGCTGTCAAATACATCTAGTGGAGTAAAAAGTACATATATTTCCCTCTGAAGTGAAGTGAAGTAGAAGTGCAAAGCAGCAGAAAATGGACATACTCTAGTAAAGTACCTCAGAAATAGACTGATAAACGGGCCGGGCCATATATTGGCTGATATTAGCTTATTGCACATAACTGTATCAGAATCTGTGTATATTGGCTGATGGAATGTTGATATGTTAAGGGTCATTTAGAAACAGTGCTGCATTACATAGTTTGTCCACCAGAGAGCACTGACAAGTGGTGGTGGGTAATATGGCCTACCCATATAAAAATAATACCCTGATATTGTAAGATATTTTTGCAATAACAATACTTATGGCAATGTGAAAAAAACTCCTTTCAGCTGGTGTGTTCAGGTGCATACAGCCAGCTCCTGTGTTGTGTGTGTGCTACATGGTGGAGCAGAGAGCGTTAGAGCTGTGCTGACGTTCAGCTGACCAACTCAGTAACTAACTTCAACCTGGTGTTTGACTGCTTGTGCTCCACTGCATCCTAAATATGAGTGATGAGCCATTTGTCTCTACTAGTTCCTAAAAACTCAGAAGAGTTTCCCTTTTTTCCTCAGACACTGAATGTGCGAGGTGGATCAGATCCCCACTCCTCTTGTCTCATGGCCACTTTTGTTTCTTGTTGACAGAGTACGTGGCCTCGTTGTGTGATGGAGTGTCTGTTCTTTTAACGCTCAAGCTTAAAGGATAGGTCCATTTTTTTTTTTCAAGTCTGTCTTAAAACAACACTCACATGTACGTTGAAACAGTTTTTGGTCACTGGCCACAAAGAGATCACTTCTTAAAGCAATCTCAATGGAAGTGATGGGGGATAAAATCCAGTCCAGGTGCTGTTTGAAAATGCATTCCAAAGTTCAGCAGAAGCGAACATGAGGCTTCAGCAGTCTGAGTGAGACAAATCTCCAGTTACAAAAGGAAACGAGCACAGAGAGAGTTCAGTTACATTGGAAGCTTCAAGAAGGGATCTCTTTGCAGCCAATATGAACAGGAGGAATGATTACAGCAATCAATAACCCTTTCAATGTACATATTGGCATGTAAGTACTGTATTAGAATACACTTGAAAAAACTGTGAACCTATTCTATAATGTTATCAAACCACTTCCATACAACAGTAGTGTTCAGCCATGTGTGTTGCTGCTGTACGCAGTTATTATGACATGTATACGCCAACAAGTTGCCAATCGCTAACATCATGATATGACAAATTTTAAATCATATTAATATTTATACCAGTATGAACAATATGATATGACACACACCTCTACATGTTCATTTGTAACTGTAGAATTCCCTGCTGACATATTGTGCTGAAAATTCATAAAAAACAAAAACAATTTAAGGGATTGCAAAAGAAAGATGTTTGACATAAGATCAAACCAGAGGGATTTGTGTATTTGACTTTCTGTCTGTGATCTTCTCACTGGTTTGAAGTGGGGAGTGCTCAGCTGGAGAAAGCTGATGTAATGTATTCCTTTGTGTTAAAGAGTAAGATCCTTTTTGTTTAACCAGAAAGTCTCGCTGAAGGAAAAGTCTCGCGAGAGGTTGAGTTGTTGCAGGAAGATGAAAGGATCTTACTCTTTAACAAACGGTATGTCTCTGCAGGGATCCTTTCCACAATGTTGTCAGACAATAACAGTCTGAGTCTGTCAGTGGCAAAAACAAGAACTTTTAGTGGACGGACTTAGATGGGTGCAGTTGCCTGCAAGGATTATGTTGCAGCCATTTCAGCCCGTTCACAGCTGCCGGCTGAGGCGATCTACTGGACCAATTCCAAAACTTTTGGTAACTATTTGTCATTTAGACCCCAAAATTTGTAAAAATAGGGCCCAGGTTTAAAAATATTTTCCACCACTGGATTCCATATTGTACTGGTGAACTGAATACCTGATGATGAAAGCACACATTCATACTGCTATATAATACTACTACTACTAATAATAATAATAATAAGAAGAAGAAGAAGAAGAAGAAGAAATGGATATTAGTCATGTCAGCACATATATTCACATCATATAGAAAAATAAAATTTGTATGTGGAATAAAGGCAACAATGAACATGGTTTATTGAAAGCTCTTTGAAGATAGGTCCGTGTTTTGGGTTTGAGTCCCGGCTCCTCCTGTCCACATATCAATGTGTCCTTGAGCAAAACACTGAACCCAAACTGCCTCAGAGGTGTATATGTAGAAAAAATGTTGCTTTTTTGGTTTGGACAAAAGTGTTTGCCAAATGAATGTAATGTAAATACTGTGTATGGTCACAGGAACTTCCAAGTAATGTTCTGCAGATTTTAAAAATAGCCCTCAGTGAATATGTGTTCCATATGTAACCAGTGAAATGACACTGGTTACATATGGAACCATTATGGAACCTTATTAGAACATTTATTGGGAACTTTAACAGCATATTGCAGAAATGTTTCCTGTTTAATTTAGTGATAATAAAAATGATAAATTAAAAGAGGAAAGTTCATAAAAAATATAAAATGTGCTAATTATTTAATATTAGAAGAAACTAAAATAAAAATATGATTAAAAAAAATCAAGAATGAAAACCTAAAATGCAAAAACTAAAATATGTGAACAGTGTAAAGACATAAAGATCCTTGAGCGTGAAAGTTCATTCCTGACCTTGTGAAGTAGTAGTGATCAAGGTCCACTTAATGGCTTTTTCCAGAGCTTTCAACCAAATCTCACAGTCTTCATCCCCTTCAGTTAACGTAATTATCCCATTTGAAATTCTGAATTCCACTGATTGAGGTAGAGAGATAACAGTGGAACTAACCATATTATACAATTGTCTTCAGTCTCACCCAACATGTACAGAAATACGTGCATGTGCGCACACACACACACACACACACACACACACACATATATATTTATCAGTAGCATCAGCAGTGTCAGCACCATCTACCAGTTAACCCCAGTAATCTTTCAGTCCTCTTCGTCCTCCTCTTCCGCTCACAGACATGTTTGTTTTTCCTGCAGGCTCTCAACTTCTCTTCTTTGTCTTCTTTAACTCTTTGTCTCTTCTTCCTCTCTTCGTCCTGTCTTCATCCTCCAGCTGCGGACGTCAGTGGAACATTTCAATCCCCTCTGATATTCAGGTTAATCTGATTATGAAGATTTCCTCTGAGACACCTCTTTGTCAATGACGGCCAAGATGGAGACTCCTTTCTACCACGACGACTCCCCCGCTGTCCCCGGCTTCAGCCAGATCGCAGAATACGAGCGTTACCCGGGAAACAAGATGCTGATGAGTAAGAAGGCCATGTCAGTGGCAGGCAGTCATCACTTCCCCGGCGGTGGTGCAGCAGGAGGGAGGGGTGGGAACCCCAACAACCTGGGGCTCGCCGGCAACAGCTCCCTGATGACATCAGCTGCACCCTCAGCAGACATGAACCTGCTGAAGCTGGCGTCCCCTGACCTAGAGCACCTGATCATCCAGTCCAACCAGGGACTGGTCACCACCAGCCCCGTGTCCAACTCCACCAACCCCTTCATCTACCGCAACCAGGCCACCAACGAGCAAGAAGGATTTGCTGATGGCTTTGTCAAAGCGCTCGCTGACCTTCACAAGCAGAACCAGCTAGTGGGGGGCCCCATGTCCCCGTCCTCATCCTCCACTGTCTCCCTGCAGGCATCCTACCAGAGGAACCTGATGTCTGGCGGAGACATGCCCGTCTACACCAACCTCAGCAGCTACAACCCGGGCCAGATGGCATATTCTGGAGCTCAGATGGCATACGGTAGTAGCTCAGGCCATGGCGGTGGCGGAGCCCCTCAGCCCCATGCCCGAGGCCTGGATGCCCCTCAGACCGTCCCTGAGGTGCCTCACCTGCCAGGGGACCCCACGTCCCCGCCCTCCCTCTCTCCGATCGACCTGGAGACGCAGGAGCGAATCAAAGCAGAACGCAAGAAGCTCCGCAACCGCATCGCCGCATCCAAGTGCCGCAAGCGGAAGCTGGAGCGGATCTCGCGGCTGGAGGAGAAGGTGAAGGTCCTGAAGAGCCAGAACTCGGACCTGGCCTCCACTGCCGCCATGCTTCGGGAGCAGGTCGCTCAGCTCAAACAGAAGGTCATGAGTCACGTCACTAATGGCTGCCAGATCGCCGTCGGCTCGGCCGCTGCCAAGTCAGGGGGAGGAGGGGGAGGCACCGGCAGCGAGGACTCCAGCTGCTGAGGAGGGGGACGCCGGAGAATGATGGTATGAAAATAAGCCGAGAGGCAGAGGGTTTACTATTACGATTTTGGCATTTCGCTCGCACTCTCGGTCAGAGCGAGCAGAGAGCGAGGTGTCAACGACGCCTCAACAGGACAGATGGATGTTTAATGGGATTTATGTAGCCCCATACACCACTGTCAATCATCCTGCCAGAGGGGGCAGAGCTTAGAGGAAGGAGGGAGAAATCCCTGATGTGAGCGAAGTTTAAATTTAGAAGATTTGGATTTTGACGATGAATTTTTCAAGAAGAGATGGTGACTGATTGAATTTGAAGAGACTGTTAAGAAGCAGGGTTTGACACTCTTACAGGTGTGTGTCTGTGTGTGTGTGTGTGTGTGTGTGTGTGTTAACAGACACGACACATTTATCGACAGGTGAAATAAATTTACTGACAGATTTCCGAGTTTCCAGTACAAAAGGTTATCAACAGTTTGAACAGCTCATGACAATATTCTTTATTTTCAGATGTCATTACATCTCAGTAAACAAACTGTATTGGAAATAGTGGAAATTATTATCCATCCCTGATTTCTTTTCATTTATAGTAAAAACATTACATGTTAAAATGAACATTTTTTACAGTGTGAAATGTATCTTTTATTATTTGAAATAGAGTTGAGAAGATTGCTCATAAAAGGTAATCACAATACTTCAGTGAAATCTCTGATGTGTTTTATGTGGAAAACAGTGTCAAGTAATCAGATTACTTTTAGTAACAGAATGAGGACTGTAATTTGAATTTTCTTGTCATAATTTACACTAATCAGTTTTCAGAGACAATTTCACCCAATTTTTTCCAAATCCAGTGAACGCCTCGCTCAAAATAACAGATGCTGCAGTTTGTTTTGTAATCTGATTACTGTAATCTCTTTACTTCTTTTACTACAGTCCAACTGTGTGTTAAAACAGCTAAAGGAGCGTCACTTTAGAAAAAAACATCTTCACTTTTTTTCCCCTTCACGTTTTTACAGTAACTCTTCATGGTAACTGTGAGAGATTTATGTAATCTGATTACTGCAACCTCTTTACATGTCTGCAACTTAAGCTCAGCTGTGGTTGGTAACAATCCAGTGACTGTTTTTTAACTGTTTCTGTGTTTTCTGTCTGTTGCGGCTGGAAGTTAAAAACCTTTAAAGCTACGTTGTGATCAGGAAAGTTAGATTGTTCTGGTTTTCTGGCTGACAGACTGTTTGGGTTTTTCAGCTGTCTGCTGGTCTAAGCTTTTTTCACTTTCTCTGGATCTTTCAGGAATCAGGACTTTGAAATGTTCAATTTAAGATTTGCCAGTCTGCATATGGTTTGAGTTTGGAAACTAACGTGTGCAAAACTGACTCATATTTATTTTAATTAAAATTAATGAGAGTTTTAATCTCTCAGTTTAATTTTGTTTTTTTTACTTTTCAACTAGTGGAATCAAATCCTGATGTGGGGAGAGAATTTCACTTCCAACTCAATGGCACATTTTCTAAAAATAGTTAACGTGTATTTGACTGACTGTTGACATTAACATTTTCTACAGCAGCAGAAATATTATTGAACATAAACAAAGAAGAAAAATGTCAGATCATCATTCTCATTTTATAGCAATATTGTGCAAATAAGATCTGACTATTGAAAAATATTTATTATTTTGATAATTATAATGTATAATATACCTGTTTTTCCTTTACCTTTTCCACACAGTAAAATGTATCATATAAGTCAATTCATTTGGTTTGTTTCTTTGCATGTTTATATGGAAGCCAATTTCTGTCAGGGAAAGAGAAAAAAAGATGAAATGTTAAGTGAAATGATGAAAATAAAAATACTCATAATCTTATATCTCATAATTTGACCTATCATATTGTCATTATGTCATCTTGACTTTTAAATGTAACAACTAATTTTGACTTTGTATCTCAATTTGACTTAAAAAGTCAAGTTTTAATCATGTATCACATCATTTTGACTTACTACCTCTTACTATATTTTTGTCATTCTTAACATTTTCCCCTGACAGTAATGGGCTTCCACAGGTTAAAGACTTTCTAAAAGGCAGAAAAAAATTCTGGTGTACAGAAATTCCTTAAGGAAGTTGATTTTGTTTACACAAAAGTGATTTCAGGGGAATATCAAATATGTTCCACCTGCTTTGGTAAGAAAACACCTTTAAGATTCAATTTCAGGTTAAATCACCAATCCAATTTGGATTGAAATTGGATATATTTTTACAGTGTAAAAACAAAACAAACAAACTAACACAAACAGCCAACCTGGAAAAAAGAGCCTGAAATTGAAGGCCCAACCTATGATCCCAAATGTAAACATAATGTATAAGGGATAATCCACTCCTAGCTGTGCTGTTACGGAGCATAATGCACTCTGGATTGTGTACATATACAGTATATATGAAAATAATGTTCGCTGTGGTTCTGAGTTCCTTGAGGTGGTTGTAGAAGTCCTTGAGGGGTTTCCTAAGATCCATGATGGGGTGCCTGAGGTCTTTGAGGGGGTTTCTATGGTCCTTGATGGGGTAACAAAGGTCCTTGAGGGGCTTTCTGAGGTCCCGGAGAAGGGAGTAGAGGTCCTTGAGGAGGTTGTTGATGTCACTGAGTGAGCTGACCTCTAACAGAGGTTTAGTAGACCTTAAAGGACCAGTGTGTAGGATTAGGGGGATCTATTGGCAGAAATTGAAATTGAAGTATGTTTTCGTTAGTGTAATCACCTGAAAATAAGAACTGTTGTGTTTTCGTTACCTTGGAATGAGCCCTTTGTATCTACAGAGGGACCGGGTCCTCTTCCATGGAGCCCACCATGTTGCGCCACCATATTTCTACAGTAGCCCAGAACAGTCAAACCAAACACTGGCGCTAGACAGGGCCTTTCGCATTTTTCGTGATTTTCGCGGCCACCGTAGGTTTGAAAGGGAGGGTGAGCAGAGGCGTTATCATTTGGTTGCAATCTGCAACCTCACTGTTAGATGTCACTAAATCCTACACACTGATCCTTTAAGCTCTGATTTAGAACAGTGGTTAAACTCTCGACCTGAACTATGTTTGAAATGTCCACATATAAGATTTTAACAGACACCTGCCAGCCAATCAGAGAGCAGGATGTTCTATTGCCGTGGTATAATGACAACACTCCTCAATCTGTGTTACTTTTGAGACTGTGTTATTGTTCGATAACTGCATATTTTGTTTTGGATTTTCTTACTTAGCTCAAGTTATGTGTGTGAATACACCCCAGATTTATATGGTGTAAAAAATGACAGATTGGGCTTTTAATTTCTTAGTGCAGTGGCAAATTCACTAAACAAATGATAAAGTAAATGTGTTGTTGTTTATGCAGGTGTTGATTGATATTTTCACACATTTCCACCATGAAGCTAATGATTCCTTTCTATTTTTGGACTCTGTTTTGTAATGACTTTACTGTCCAGTCAGCACGTCCGTATCATGTTACAGTTTATGAACTGCAGCTGTCAGATAGAAAAACATATAACTGCAAAGAAAGAAAATGAATGAAAACATTTTGTGAGCACCAAAAGATATAAAGCTCCACTACTTAAAAAACATTACATCAGAGTTTTAACTGAACATTAATACTCGATTATGAAAAAAATTGTTTCAGTTGCAGGTACGTGTTTTCTGTTTGACAAATTAGAAACTTTCAAAAATACTGTTGATCATTGAGCAAATATTTATTTTTTTTTACTTGAATGAGGCTTTTGACGTCTCTAATGATTCTATTTTTGTACAAATGTATAAAACATGTTGTTATTAATATTATGAAATGATGTGTGTACGAGCTCTTTGATTTGATCAAACACTTTATGTCTCTATTTATTATGAATATCTTTTTTGTTATACAGACGTGTGTTGATTTCCTTCTGCTGTGTTGAGATGTTTGTGTCAATATATCCGTGATGAAATATTCACCTGCTGCGGGTTTGCTGTTTGTAAATTCAGAGTTGGAGTAATGAGTTTTCCACGTGACAATGTCCACATGTTGTAATAAGTGCACTTTCCTAAACTCATTTTAGCTAGGTCTCAAACATTTCACATGAAGGATGAAAAATCCAACAATCACAATGTCAATTCGGTGTTGAAACTTCCATGATTTCAGGACAAATAGATGTTGGTTTCATGTTGAGAAATTTGGGGATTATTGTAATTACAAAATACATCATACACTTCCTTATTAGGAAGTGTCCTAGTTTTGTTTTTACTTTAAAATGAGACACTTGACAGAACCAGATGAATGAATTCTGATGAAATCCTCAAACCTGCATATCTTCATCTGGGTTTTTATATTTTCATAAGAAGCTATGTAGGTATTATTGTAATTACAGTAAAAAATACTAACATGAAAATACCTCTTTAAAAGGAAACCTGGAGCCAAAAAGTATGTGGGCAGCAGAACATTCCAGCCATATGTCATACAAATACATACAAATAACAATGAAGATTAGTGTGGAGGTGCAACACCCTGAAAAGTGAGCGAATCAATAAAGATGTTTGCACACGATGTTCACTCTGGCATCTTTATTGAGAATGTATTGCTGAACAGAAAAACATATAAACAAAACAATATGAGAACAATCGTGTTCATAATAAGTCTATTTTCACTGTAACTGTGAAAATAACTGAATTATCTTAGTCCTTTGTCCTTTACACATAAATGGCATAATGTATTAATGATCCAAAGAATCTCATTAATTACAATTTCCCCCAATAGCAAAACAAAATGAATATACACTTTTCCCATGAGTGCTGACAGGTAAGTGATTCTGCTAAACTGCCCTTTAATGCAGCAGAAATGACTGTATCTGTAACCTTTACTTTCCACATCAACACCTTAAATATGACATATTTAAATGCATTCATAAACTACATTATTTAGGAATCACAAACAAGTATATTTTAGCATATATGTCGGTAAACATATGCATTTCCATAAACACAATAGTTCATAATAACATGTAAAACTAAAATACATGACTATATCTGGCTATAACTTGGACACTCGAAATGGGGCTACTATGATGTCCATGGACACACAGCATTACATTTGTACTAACAAACGTGGAACCAAACTGTATAAAATGTGTCTCTTTAGCTTTACAAATTTTGCAGAATTTCACAGAAATTCCCTTTAAAGCAACATTATGCAACTAATAACAGTTAGCTCGGTATTCTTACGGACATCATGGCAGAGGCGAAGAGACCAAAGAGGATGTTGATGGAGGAGGCTAAGAAGAGGAAAAGAGAGAGTGACCGAGTTAGCCTGACATCGCCAGACCAATTTGCATTTTCGATTACCAAGGGGCGCAGACCAAATTGCCTCTGGACGCAATTGGATAGACCTACAACCAATCAGAGCAACAAAATGTGTGATAACAGATTCAGAACGTTCCACATTAGTGGCAGCCATCTTGGTTGTTTATGAAAATGCCTCATCGTATCAAACCCGTCCCATATTAGATAATTGGTTGGGTTGGTCAGCTGGAAATCTGTCTGAATGGGAGGGGGACCAGACACATCTTAGTAAATAAAACATGAGCTCGCAGATTCGTCTGGTTCCCAGGCAAAAGGCTGGACAAGAGTAAATCTCAGACTGGCTTTTAACGTTGGCAAGAGCTTCACAAAATAAAAGGCTGTAAGACAGACACAGAGCCAGCCTTGCTGTTGGACGAGTAAGTAATATTAGCTGGCTTGGTATGTCTTGTGTTGTTGCACTTGCTTGATGTTTGGCTGTGTTAGTAAAGTTGTCGCGCTAGTTTTTGATCAAGTCAGTCAAGCCAAGTCAGCTCATTCAACAGGGGTTTAGCGGCTAGCATTGTATTTATGTGAGTGGTGTAAAAGTCAATTGCACTCCGAAACTTTGTTGTTAAAACGTTGTTAAGCGAACTACTCTACATTTGCCTGAGTTTGATTTTACACAGGCTAATTCCTCGCCATTAACAGCAAAAAAATGTAACTGCAATGAAAATGGAGAGAATCAATGTCCACACATCATGTTTGCGATAGGGTTCTACAGGAATGACTCCTAAAACCAGGAAATGAGTCAGCATTTTTGCACTTGTAGTTCCCTCATCTGGAAGTCAGTGGGTTTCTTGAATGGGTTTCTGGTTAGATGCCTGAAATAAGGTCTGTGGTTAACACAAGCTTAAGAGATTTTCATGTTTTGTTCTACAACACAAAATACGTTAGTAAATACCTCACACGTGAATTTTGAAGCTTTTCTGTGTCTTAAAAAAGGCGGTTGCTAACAAGTGGCTAAATGAGACTACAGAGGTTGTCGGGGACATTAAACGTCACCACGCTGAACACAGAAACTCATCTACTCACTCGTCCACCTTTACAGCCTCGTTGTGTTTATACTCGCACTCTTACAAACTATCCTAACTCAAACTAAAGCTTAGTGGTGGAGACGCTGAAGTCGTGCGACCGTGGTGAAGTTTATTTATAGCCTAACGTTAGCTTTTCACTTCTGGCAATTGCATTTACGCTTCAAAAATCATAAAAGTGGTGTTCATTTGTGAAGATTATTACAAACAAAAATGTGTAAGTATCATGAACTTTTGTTTGCCATAGAGTTTATTTTCTGCAATAAACCAAAATCCAATGGAAAAATCCCATTAGCTTAGCTAACTTCCAGGTTGGACTACAGAAATACCTCATCCCTGCAGCACTCTATTGCAACAGAAGCAATCGTTGCGCGAGCTCTCTCTTCTGTATGTCTGCAGACAGCTAACCAATCAATGATGACATCTCCTCACATACACCGATCAGCCATAACATTATGACCACCTGCCTAATATTGTGTAGGTCCCCCTTTTGCCGCCAAAACAGCCCTGACCCGTCGAGGTATGGACTCCACTAGACCTCTGAAGGTGTGCTGTGGTATCTGGCATCAAGACGTTAGCAGCAGATCCTTTAAGTCCTGTAAGTTGCGAGGTGGGGCCTCCATGGATCAGACTTGTTTGTCCAGCACATCCCACAGATGCTCGATTGGATTGAGATCTGGGGAATTTGGAGGCTAAGTCAACACCTTGAACTCGTTGTCGTGTTCCTCAAACCATTCCTGAACCATTTTTGCAGTGTGGCAGGGCGCATTATCCTGCTGAAAGAGGCCACTGCCATTAGGGAGTACTGTTTCCATGAAGGGGAGATAATCAATGTTCTTCACTTCACCTGTCAGAGGTCATAATGTTATGGCTGATCGGTGTGTGTGCAGTTGCTTCACTCCCTTTTAATCACAGGATATTTAATTGTTTCTCTTATTGTCTTATATTTTCATGGAGATGATTTTCTTCCTTGATTAGGTCTTTGCTCACATAACCTGCTTTATTTTCTCTCTTCTCAGTAATAGTTTTTAACCATTCGAACCTGTACTATTTATACAAGAAATTAACCATTACTTTTTAACTTTAAGTCATTGTCTTAGCATTTCATCTATCACACAGGGAGAGGAAAAAAACCCAAAGGCCTTATTGATTACTTCTACCTAAATAACAGAAAACAAATTCACACTGTTAAATGATATATGTTATGACATAAAACAAGGTCATAAAACAGAGACTAAGGTCTTTTTAAAACATGCTCTTTTAAGGAGTTTAAGGAAAATGTAATTATGTAAATGTATCTGACTGAGTAAGAGTGAAACTGAATTTGCTTGAAAATAATACATGAGATGAACTGGGAAATTTCCCTCATTGAACTGTATCTTGTATATGACAGTACATCTTTTGAAAACATTAATATTGTGTATAGTGTAAGAAGTTGAGTTTCCAGAAATGAAGGAGCTGATAGGGTCCAAGAATTTGAGTGGGTTGCATTTCTAACAAAGTGCTTTTGGAGGAGTAAGATTTAAGGAAGGCTTGCAGAAAATGTACTTTCCCATACTATGTCACAGTATGAGAAGTAAGGCCAGATCAAATGATAAAGGCTGGGAAGGGAAGGAAACATTATCCACAATATAACTTAGTCTCCTAATTAAAGTATTAAAGTATTATTATAAAATATTTTGGTCACTTTATTACTAACACAGATCAGTTTGTTCTCTCCAAATATATATGTCATTTCACAACCGAGAATAGTGAGGTTAGGTTGTTTTTTAATATTTAGTGATTTTGTTTGCTTTGAACCATGCTGCATAAACTCTTTGATCAATGAGTACAAAAGAACCAATGTTGTGTCCTCTGTAAACATTATGGGAGAAACTGTGTTGGACACATTTGGTAAATCAGATCAGGCTCACACCGGACTAGGAAAACCACTTCTCTATGGAGCTGGTTTTGTGCACAGGGACACTGTCGTGTAGAAACAGGAAAGGGCCTTCCCCAAACTGATGGCAACTCACTACTGGCCAGAGCAGGAAAAACACACTCAGACCAAAAGTACACTAGAGGATGTGAACTGGGCTGTCCACATACTTTTGGCCATGTAGTGTATCTTATCTATTTATTCTCTTTTACTTGTTTAACTCAACGATGAGTCATCAGGATGAAGTGATTTCTCTCTCAGTGAATCAGAGGAGCAGAACTGAAGCACTAACACTATTCATCACAACAGTACATATAAATATATATATTTCAATCATATACTTCATATTCATGTATTATTGTTACTTGTATAAATACTAATACTAAATATGATCATTACTTTACATTCTTACCTTATATATTGACTGCTTTATATCAATTAACATAGTTTTTATTAGCATATTAGCTATGAGACATTGAAGTGAAAGAGTATTTGATCAGATTGTGACACACTGATGAGGTCCTCGTGTGTCAGTTTCAGTCAAGAGGGAACTCACACTCATCGGGGGATTTTACAGAAATGTCTGCACAAACACAAATGTTGATTCAAAAACACAGACTTCTGTTTATGTGCCTTTTGACAGTTTTAGTGAATGGACTTCACTTATATAGCACTTTTTCAATCTTAACGGTTCCCAAAGCGCTTACACAGATTGGTCTCATTCACCCAACCACACACACATTTACACACCGATGGTGACGAAGGTGCTGGCCTCCAGCTGGAACAACTTAGGGTTCAGTGTCTTGCACAAGGACACTTCAACATGTGGACAGGAGGAGCCGGGGATCAAACTGCCAACCCTGGGATTAATGGACAACACGCTCTACCTCCTGAACCACGGCCGCCTAGTATCTCCATAAGTTTTATAATAAATCATTAAGTTTACTGACAAATACAGCCTTTTACTAGACCTTTAGATTCAGGGCATAAGTTAACTGACAATTTTGGCTAAAAATCAAAGATTCAAGATTGAAATCTCAGGATTCAGTAACAGAGACCTACCAGGTGAAAGTTTGGACTCATCTCTGTCTTGTTGTTGAGGATGGAGCCAAACTGAGTCACCTACCTTGATGACAGTATTTATGGAAATCCTTCAATGACAGATCAGTCAGACTGTTATCAGTCAAACACACAGGTCAGTCCAGGAAACCTCTAGCTGCTCTCAGAGGAAAACAGGAGCCTTTACGCTCATTACACTCACATTCTGGGAAACCTTCAATCAGAGGACACAGAGGCTGCACAGCTGAGCTTCTTTAGAAGTTTTAATCTGCATTTTTTTTGTGCTGAATTCCATGCGTCAGACTCATGACCACTGAGTTATGGCCATTTTAACTCATCATCAGATTTAGCAGGATCACGATAGGTTAGAATCAAAAGTGTTTGCTAAAAATTATGGGTTTTTTACTACTAATTAGTAACAGAAAATGCACTTTGGAAAAAATGTAATGCTGTTGGGATTGCATTTTTTTTTATCAATATAAAAAAGAAATGTTTTTTATTTCTATATTAACAATGGATGACATGACTATATGTCATAGAGCAAAAAAGAACAAATAAAAACAAAAATGTAGCAAAGTTTGAGGGAGCTACTGGCCATCTGGCCTGTTTTTTTGAGGCTATCAAATCATTTGAAGATGAATGGATGAAGAGAAGGGAAAGTGAGGGTGGGTCGATAAATCCAAGACAAACAGTCTTGATCAGAGGCCTGTACTACGAAGCAGGATTTGCGGTTAGCGAGATAACTTCAGGTTTAACCCTGGGCTTTCAGTACTACGATGGTGGTTCACTTTTTACCGGGGTAAATCGCCATGGTAACTGATGCTGCACGCCTAACCTGCTCCGGAGCAGGTTATGTTCGAGATAACAGATCAACGCGTATAAAAGCACCGCCTACTGACCAATCAATTCTCTTGGAAAATGACATCACCAATAGAAAAGAAGTGGAGCTCTGTACGTGGATCATGAGAGGAACTCTTTATATGAGAGATAGTTTCTCGTCGTATATCTGTGTCATCCTACAACAGAGACTGACTGAAGCACTAAAGCTTTGTACTTATAAGATATGAATGTAAGCATATTTACCGCTAAATTATGTTTTTATATTTATTTTTTATTTGCTCCCAAGTCCGTTTGACACCGCTGGGGTTGCAGCTGAAAGAATCAGGCTAAAATTGTCAAACACTCCATAAGAATACATCTAAGCAACACATTAACTTAATGGAATACTAATGATGGGGCAGTGGTATCATAAGCCTGTTAATTTACGCATTCACACAGTCTGCAATTTTTTGCATTCAGCAGCTGCAGCTGTGTTGGTTTTAGCCTGGAGGATGTGTTTAACTTCTTAGTATTTCTCTAATATTACAGTTTGCTCTTGGTTGGTAAAATATGCCGCTCTGCTGCCAGCACACTTGTCCATGTTTGCGATTGGTCATATGCTGCAAACACCGCCCCTTTTATGTGAACACGCTCATGGCTACATTGGGAAACCCTGGGTTGATTTGCAGAGTTGATAACCAGCGTCGTGTGACCGCTTAGCGGGATCGCTATTGTTAGGCTCAGTGAAGCCAGATAACGAAAAGAGATCCTGGGTATGTTGAACTTGCTTCGTAGTACAGGCCTCAGGCATATGTAGGCTTGACAGGTGATAAGAGGTGTAGTTGAGGCGTGGCCTTGCTCCTGAAGCTAAATTAACTGATCAACTTCATTTGGATCAATCTAATGGATCTTTTGACTTTGATAACCCTGTAAACCATCTCAAAGTCCATCTGCTGAGGAAGACTGGAAGACGCGCTTTAAAGCTCCAGCCAAATCTAGTAAGGGACCTCAAGTTCAAATTTTTATTTTGGTCAAATTACTGACAAACTTTCAGCATTGAAGATCAAGTTAGAAAGCCAGTAAGCGGACCTTGAGATAAGGTTTCTTTGGTTCAAACTACTGATAAATGTTTCAGGAGCAATGCTGACTAACAGACCTCCTGGATGATGGCAAGTACAATGAAAACTTGAGGAACACACAACTCACTATTAAAACCTTCATCTCAAAACCTATTCTTTTTCAGTTCATGGGTTCATGAAAACACTTTCAGGTCTTTGACATTTAATAAATAAATAATTAAATACCCTGCAAACCTGCACGAAAGCACATTTAAAAAATATCTTAATTAGTAGAGTCTCCTTGAAAAAAACATTTAGAAACTTGTTAGACTAACTCTTTAAGGTTCTCTAAGGTTTAAACTCCGGTATTCTTAATGAAGAATTCATCTGGATTTAAGGGAAACATTATGGACATTTAAGGGAGAAAATCCTGTGTTTTGGCTGGTAATGATGCAGATTTAGAGCAAATCTAAAGTCTAAAAGAGTAACAAGTGATCCGAGAAGCTGATCAGCTCACGTTTGACTGTTTTTATTTCGTACTGACTTCAGACTAACAGTTTTTTTTTGTGTTGAACCCTTTGGTAGAAAACGTTGTGTTGCTGTTTTTCCATATTCTGCTCCAGATGGAGTGACCCACTTACTGAGAGAGAGAGAGAGAGAGAGAGAGAGGCTCTGTGCCATTTCTGGTGACTAATACCCCCTCCACCCACACCTCAACACACACACACACACACACACACACACACACACACACACACACATACAGCGCTGTATTGGTGTGTTTGCGTCTTGTTGTTTCTCTGTGTTTCTGCTCTCTGATGATTCTGTTTGTTAAAAATAAAGACGTTTGTGAATAAATGAGTGTTGACAGTGAACGTCAGCGCCTGTAGTTTTACATGTTTTCAGCTCAGAAACCTTCAGCCCAACTCTCACTGCTGCTGTTCAGATAAAACACTATAAGACCTTTAAATCAAATTACTTTTTAAATACTTTTTACAGGAACTTTCAAATCAAATAAACAGAATTTTAAAATAATTTGGGACTGTTTATTATGATACTTACATATGTACAACTTTCATATTGAGACGATGAAACAGTAATGTTGAAATGTAAATACCACTAGAATCATAGCAGTTAACTATTTTACTTTGAAAAGCATCTATCTGAATTTATATGGTTTGAATTCCCCTCTTTGGAATTCTCAATAGACAATTTCAAGTTGTGCATTTTCAAAAACATTTCCAATATACAATATATACATTTCAGGGTTCACAAATTCAGATCCAGGTGTGTCAAAAATTAAAAAAACTACATTGTTTAAATTAAGTAAGCTCAATTTGGATCTAGAAATTTAAGTTAAGTCAAAAATCTGTTTGCTCAAATATTCGTTGTCAAATTCTGTCACAAATATTCAAGTTTTAAAATCCAGATCTGAACATCCAGGACACCAAGGATAAGCAAGCCGGGATGGAAGCGATCACACCTCTGGCTTATTTAAAACCAGAACACTGTAAAAGGCTCATAAACACGCATATGTTAAAAGACTGACTAAAACTACTACTATCTCATGAGTTGTGATGGGTTCATTTCTGACGATTTCTAGGACTTCTCGACACATCTGTGATGTGATGAATTACCATGTGCTTTTTGTAGCTGTGACGACATCATCAGGATGTGCTGCTGTCAAATGAATAAACTACTACACTGTGTTTTGGGGAGAAGAAGAAAGGCTCAGGAACAGATATGTAAATCAGATTCATTTCAACCTCTTTGTTTGAAGCTGACTTCAGGTCAGACCTCTGGAACACACCAGCTCTGAACCACTCCCCCCACCTGGAGGGAAATGGTCACCCAGTCCGGTCAGGCATCTTCCTTCATTGCTTCTTTCTGCCTCATTAAATATTCATGAGACCCACCTGAGGCGTGGCAGAGCCCCCCTTCTGCCCTGAGCTCTAATGTCATACTGAGGTGACGGTGGTTTTCTTGATGTGAGTGGGTCTCTGGGGGAGAAATGATACAACATGGTGGACGTCAGTGAGGATCTGATGGAAAGAGGAGATCTGACTGTCTGACAGCAGCTGACTGACAGCAGAGTCTGCCTTACCTCCTCTGTCAAAACTGATAGTGTCATCGCCTGAGCTTTCAGACCAGCTGCAGGATCTGTTGACGAAGATCATCCATTCACATCTTCACTCTGATCCAGGATTCAGAGACTCCACCCATATTCTCCACACCGCTGTCTCTGATGTAGCCTATTGCTGATACACTATTTGCCCAATACTGAGTACAGAGTATAATATACATTTATACTGAGTTTACTATGTAAATGGTAGTTCCCACTCACAGGCGTACAAATTACAAATATCTCCCGCATTTACAGCTACAAAATGTAAAAACATCCCACTTTTTGGACTACAAACTGTAAATGCTTTGTGCGTTTAGAACTACATACTGTGAATATCTTCTTTTAGGACTACAAAATGTAAATATGTTGTTCTTTTAGGACTACAAAATGTAAATACTTTCCTCTTTTAGGACTACAAACTGTGAATATGTTGTTTGTTTAGGACTACAAAATGTAAATACTTTCTTCTTTTAGGACTACAAACTGTAAATACTTTCCTCTTTTAGGACTACAAACTGTAAATACTTTCTCCTTTTAGCACTACAAACAATAAATACTTTGTGCTTTTAGGACTACAAACTGTGAATATGTTGTTTGTTTAGGACTACAAAATGTAAATACTTTGTTCTTTTAGAACTACAAACTGTAAATACTTTCTCCTTTTAGGACTACAAACAATAAATACTTTGTGCTTTTAGGACTACAAACGTTTTTTTTCTGTAATCTCCGATATATCCAACTTGGCGCTTAATAATACCAAACCAACAAACATGGATGCCTCATGTGAGTCATCTATCACCGAAGGTAATTCAGTTATTAACTTGAATGGATATAGTGCAGTGAATGCACAGTATGTGTAACCCTCACACCACCAACTCTGTAATCATACAACTGCCATCAGTAGTCCGATGACATGAACAGTCACAAATATGGTAATCTTTCCCTCCTCTACCATCCATCCCACATAACAGAATATGACATCAGTCACTGTAAGTGTCCTCAGCAGAGCAGGTGTTGAGATGAAGCCCACTGATTGGTCTGCTTGTCCTCTCTCTCCTTCACGTTGGTGGTACGTTCTTCACGTCAAGTTTCAAAAACAATGTTACCAAAACTTCAAACTACAATTTGTTCAAATATTTGGACTGCACACAATAACAGTAATATGAGCTTTTATTAATAATTAATTAATTCATTAATTAATAACACTTTCTTTCTCTCTCTGTTGATATTGTTGACTGACTCAAAGAGTTACTGCCTGTTACATAACCACACACACACACACACACACGGGGAAAGTTTTCAGCTGTGTCTTTGTTTGGTGTTTGGGTTTGATGTTGCTATGGCGACGCTGACTAGAAACAAAAACAGAGGTAGAAAATAAAAAGACAAGCCTGACAGGAGACTGTAAAACACATCTGTAAACATTCATTTATTCAGATTTGGTTTGTTGCTTTGAACCACCTTTCACCATGTGAAGTGCATGCTGGGAGAGGATTTGTTTGTTTGAACATAATGATAACAATGAATAAATTCAGCTAAATGAATGAATGACTGGAGCAAAGAGCAGTCAGATTAAGAGAATGAATGAATGAATGAATGTGTGAGAATGGAAGTGAAGCTCACTGTGTGAACGTGATCTGATCTCACTGGTGAAAAGCTGCTGAGTTCAGAGCTCATGTGTTATGCAACCAAATGTTTGTTTGTTCACTGAAGAAAACAGTTTTTGCTTCAAAGCCAAAGCACAAACTGAGCAGATCTGACAAGGAAAACACTCAGTGGATTTAAGAAAATCATTTTTATAATCAGTGTTGTCCTGAACCTGATGGAGGGATGATGGAGGTGTGCAGGGATGGAGGGATGGATGGAGGAATGTATTATTGGCTCTGTAGTTGTTTGAGGGTGACTCAGATGCTCCGCCCACAGACGGACTGAGTCACCATGAACCGCCAAGTACCAAGTACTCTGTGTGTGTGTGTGTGTGTGTGTGTGTGTGTGTGTGTGATGTACCTGATTTAAATGTCAGTAAAGTGAGAATCTGACTCTCTCTCACAGTTTTTTTCCTTCGTCTTCTGATTGGATGATGTGATTCTGAGAGGTTACAGCAGGAACACACACTTAAATGATCTGAAACCTGATGAAGCCCAAACTCGTTTACCTCCATGCTGTTGAAATCTGAAGCATTTTAGTTTTCTCCATTAAGACCCATAAGACTCCATTTCCCAGAAACCCTGCTGGTTGTTTTTGCTCGTTGCTCATTTCTTCAAGATTTATGACTTTTGGAATGAAAAGGGATGTATGACCCTATTCATGACACTGCTCTCTGTGAAAAAACACTTAGTGGCCCCCTGTAGCAGCAGTCAGTGTAAACTAGTGCTGAAACAACTAGTTGAATAATCAATTTGTCGATCAACAGAAAATTTATCATCAACAATTCTGACAATGAATTAATAATTCATGTCATTAATCAAGCAAAAAGCCCTAAATATTCTCAGGTTCTCAAGTGTGGATTTACTTGCTTTCTTCTGTTTTATAGCTGCAAATTGCAAATTTTTCACTGTTTTCTGGCTTCTAGAACAACTAGCCACAAACCATTCAGCACCTTAATATCTCAGCTGCTACACCCTAATTCAGGGGTGTCCAGACCTTTCATGCCAGGGGCGACATGGAGACAAAAGTATATGGTCCTGGGCCATGATCCTTTCACCTTAAGAGACTATCTTAATGAGTGCATTTTAAGCACTTTGCGCTGTACCCTTAAATCTGCAGCAATGCTGGGCCTTGGACTGAAGAACTGTAAGTAGTAGTGAAGATTCAAAGTACATCACAGAGGTGACTCCAGTGTCAGTCATCTTGGGCCTCAGTCTGCTCTTGTTCAGTGTCATCAGAGAATATGTAGATCCAAATAAAGTGAGCATCCTTTTGGTGCCTCATCTGAGGAAATCTGGACTTTTCCAAACCCCTGTAGAACTCTGAGAACTGCTCCAACTGCACATCAGTTTCTGACAGAAAAGCCACAAACTCCCAGTGTTTAAGCACTCTTGATCAGAGTTCCATGCGCTGCAAACACGTACATGTATACAGTATAATATATATACATATATATATATATATATATATATATATATATATATATATATATATATATATATATATATATATTCATATGTAATTCATTTCTTCTTCTTCTACTTCTACTATCGTTATTCATCTCAGCATATTCTACTTATCAAGTATATAAATATAAAGCCTTAGTTTGGAACTTTGGTTTCACACCTGACACACACCTGTGGCGACATCTGAGCCATTCGATGAAGAGGACTGTTAGATGCTGCTGAAAGTTTGAAAACAAAAGCAAGTTGCTAGTTAGTGTGTTTGAGTTGAGGTAATTTTGTCCCACATACACTTTCTAATGATCAAGAATAAACTTTCTTTGTCAGACTCCTCAAACCTTTTTAAAATGACTCTGTGGTCCTCTCCAGCCTTTATGTTGTTGTTGTTTGTTCCTCTTTGTGTTCACTGAGCTCAGACTCTGCAGTTATATAAAGCTTCTGTCTCAGTAAGGCTCTAACAGAGGGGTCCGGACAGGTACGTTCCTCTGCTGTCACAGATCGTCAGATGCCGCCACAGTGTGATTTGATGAGTCGTTTACCACACTGTAAAAAGTGACGGTCCTCACAATGAAACTTCTTTAAACTCAGCGAGGGAAAAATATTTAAGCTTCAGCTACTGTAAATGTGCCTACAACAAATTGTGACCTTAGAATTGTAAGGTTCTATCAGACTTTTTTTTTTTAGTTATTCACATAAAACTATATTCTATTATTAACACTTTGTGTATGTTTATTGACCTTTGTGCATTAATATCCCTAAATTTGAAAAAAGAAAAAGCTCTATCGCTAAAGTCATTTGCTAATTTGGTTCTAAAAGGTCCTTCCATCAGTGTTTGGAGTTAACGCAGGATGACCAATCAGGTTCTGCCTCTTTGCCGTGTCACCTCATGGCTCACAGACTGAGGTTAAAGGAACTGAAAATATAATAAAATGTTGCACAATTTTAAGTTTTGAAACCTCAAAATTGATGGTTTTAGCAAAAATATTATGAATAACATTGTTATAAATGCAGACTAAGTTGAGGCTAATTTTTTATCTTGTGAAAATCTGGGCCTATAGTTAGTTGGCTATGCATGTACTCATAGAACTGGAGTTACATCCAGTAACTCCTATTTCTATTTTGTACACCCTTTAACGAACTTCACTAGTGGTTCCACTGGAGGCATCCTGGAGGGATGTGATGTACTCCCAGCTGGGCCCGAAGACCCAACTTCTGACTGGGTGAAAAGAGGTTAAGTGGCCAGGCCACTGAGCACTGCCTGCCTGGGGGTCCCATAGCCAACCACACGTCTTCAAGCTTGAAGCCGAATGTAACCTGAGCGTGTAAATCCCCGCAGACGTGGCATCAAGCACCAAGTGAGACATACAACCAGATGTCATATCCCTGAGATATGACAGCACTAGAGATGGGACACCGTGCAGAAGCCAGACAATTTCTTGGCCTTCAGGTAGCAGTAGCATCTCACTGACCACAGCAGGGAAAAGAGTCTGTTGTTGGGGTGATTGAGGTCTTTTATGATTCCCTCAGCCCTCGTCCTAAACCTCCTGGTGTAAATGTCTTGTAGGGCTGAGAATTGACATGTGATGGTGCGTTCTGATGACTGCACCACCCTCTGCCAGGCAGCTGTCCACCCTCTACACCATGGCCCTGTTAATCCTGAGACGATGGTAATTCCTCTCCTGCTTCCAAGTCCACTGTCAGCTCCTTAGTCTTGTTGGCATTTAAAGAGAGGCTGTTCTCCTCGCACCAGTTCTCCAGGTGAGTCACTTCCTCTTGGTAGGCCTTCTCTTCATTATCAGAAATCAGGCCCACCACGACTGTGTCATCAGCAAACTCGATGATGGTGGTGGAGTCAGACATGGCCACACAGTCATGTGTGTACAGGGAGTACAGCAGGGACCTCAGGACACATCCTCAGGGGGAGTTAAGTCCTAAGTCTTCGCGCTTCTTGACAAGTCTGGAGGGTATGATTGTTGAGCTGAGCTGTAGTCCACAAACAGCTTTTCAACATAATTTCCCCTTCCGATGTCCAGGTGGGCCAGGGCTGTGTGTATGAGGTGATCTATGGTGTCGTCTGTGGATCTGTTGGAGCAGTATGCAAACTGCAGTGGGTCCAGGGTCAGAGGTAGTGAGGCGGTAAAGAAGTCTTTGAGGAGCCTCTTAAAGCCAGGTGGAGGTCAGAGCTACTGGCTGGTAGTCATTTAGGCAGCTGGGATGGGGTTTCTTCAGGACAGGGACTACTGTTGACAGCTTGAAGCATGTAGGAATAACGGACTGAGCCAGGGAGAGGTTGACGATCTCCGTGAACACCGGTGCCAGCTGGTCAGCGCAGACTCTGAGAACACATCCAGATATTTTGTGCGGTCCTGCTGCTTTTCTGGTGTTCACTCTTCTGAAGCTGACAGTGGGGTTAACCAATAGCAAAGCCCGTTAGAGGGACTTAGCATGTACGAAATAGAATATAGACAGTAGAGGAACAGTAGCAGAAAAAAAGTAAAACAAGTAGAGATAACATAAGCTAATCATACTAGGTATAAATTAGTACATTTTTGAATGCTTTTTCAGAATCAAAATCAGAATCAGGTAGGTTTACACATACAAGGAATTTGCCTTAACAATAAACATAGTAAAATATAAAGAAAGATAACGCAAGTACTGAAAGTCAAGAAGCATAAATAGAAAATATAAAATTGACAATAAGATATGAAAAATTATTATAAAAACGAATACAAAATATGTACAATATGACTGTTATTTAAATGAAAGAGCTGTACAATTTTTCTGCAGGAATGTACAAAATGGGAACGTGTACACAGTGTTCACAGTATGAAGTTGAAAGAAATTTGCAATGTGCAAGATAGTAATCCAGAAGATGTGTGTTAATCAGTCAGTTAATCAAACTTTATTTGTATAGCACCTTTCATACAGGTTAGTACAGTTCAAAATGCTTCAGAGATGATAAGACCATAACAACAACAACAACAACAGAGAAACAATTTAAGAATTTGAAACCAATGTAACGCATAGTATCGCATAGGTGTGTAGACTTTATGTTAATTAACTTGAATGATGAAAGATTAGAAGTAACAAATTAAAGTTCAATACACTAAACTAAAGTTATTTGTACTTAAAAGCCTGCAGGAAAAACAACTGTTCAACTCAACATTTTAAGTTATAACAATTTTCTTTCAGTTGCATTTAGTGTTCTTTATCATTCATTTTAGTAAAATGTTTAAGTTGACAAAAGTCAAAAATGTATCTTGTTCGTTAATAAACACACAATGCAGTACATCTTATTTGAAAATTACAGACACTTGGGTAGTGTGACATGGTGAAAAAACAATACATCCAAGGCAAAACAATTAGGTAGTGATATATATTAACCTTGCAGATACTGTACATACAAAACTACATCCATTTGTTGCAACAGTATTTTGCATCAAAATATTAAATGTATAGCACCACTATTTATTTCCTAAGAAATATTTCTACATTTTATTATGTGGATTCAGGTTTTGGGCCACATCCTCAGAAATTGCTGTGGAAGAACTTGACTGACCTGCACAGAGCCCCGACCTCAGCCCCGTCCAACACCAAGATGGATGTTTTTTACAGCGTGGTGTTGAGGGTGTTTTCTCCGCTGAGGAAAAACATCTGACCTGGAGTGTCCCCGCCTCATGCTGAGACAAGAGGTCAGGAGGTCACAGCAGACCATGACCCTCCTCCTCTTCCTCCTCCTCCTCCTCGCTCCGTCCACATGCATCACTTCCTGCAGGCGTTTGGTTTGGTTTCTTTCTCTTTAAATAACAACAGCAGCTCATTCTTCAGTCTGAGGAGCAGATTTGGCTACGTCAGTCTGGATTAAACTGTGCTGAGGTCCAATCTCATTTTAGCTCTGACCTCCGGGCTCCAGCACACATCAGACAGTCTGCTTCCAAAATGCTGGGCGTCCATGTTGGAGGAAGAGTCCAGTTAGAGGCAGACTTCACCTTTGGGCAAACATAAAGTCCCAGAGGGTCCTGTGAAAATATTAGTGAGGTATAAACTGACTTCTCATTTAAAGCTGCGGACTCACCTGCAGTCCTCAGCTGGTTTTACTCTGATCATTTCATCTCTGACAGAAAAAAGTTTCTTCCAGCTGAAGAGTGAAACATACAACTAAAAATGTTGGACTTAAAATGTTGTTGTTGTCAGTGGTGGATCTTCTATCAGTGTTACCACAATGTCAAAATACTCAATTTCAAGTCAAAGTCTGCCGTGCATTTGAAATTTTACTTTGGAATAAGCCAAAACTTGGCATTTTACCATGACGTCTGGAAAGTGGACATTGGAATCGATGAACAGGATGATGGAGAGGTGTCAGTCACGTGAGTTAAATGAAATAGAAAATGTATTTGTTTTAAATTGTCTCATATTATTATCTCATTATTATCTGTCATTATCTAAAATCAGTCAAAGACTTTTAGCAGCTGTAGGAATTATGACTCTGGTCTGTTGGGAGCAAAGGAGGAAGCAGTGTGATGTTGTTATAGAGTGACAAAGTCAACAGATGGAGGAGGTCAGAGTGGATGGCTGGCTCAACAAAACAAGAGACTGCTGTTTGTTTCCTGTTTTCTTCCAGCCAAAGTCTTTCCCTAACCTTAACCAAGTGGGTATTATTTTAACCATGACGACGAAGGTCCCATAAATGAGACAGTGATCTTAACCCAAACTTCAATGTTTCCCTGACCTTCACCAAGTCGTTATTGTGCCTAAACCTGACCCGACCTTAACCATAGTGATGCCAAATCAGAAAACTGGTTTGTAGCACTTTTGGAGGGCATTACAAACAATGTCATTTGTACATATGTGATGTTTGCATGAATTCAAAAGCTAAACTACTATTAAATCCATCAGCCTGTCGTGAAATATCATCACTCTTGGCATTTTTTATATAAAACCTAGATCACAGCTGCATAGGAACCAATGTGTTATAAAGTGAATGGTCGGAGCGAAGAGCTGATACAACGGATACAGAGCCGTGTAGTCCATACATTACATTTCCTAGTTTGTTCATTCAGTGGCAGCTGATAATAATAATAATAATAGCTTTTATATGCAGTGGCTGGAATAGGCTCTTTGTTAAAACTGGACGGAGCATTTTCTTACAGTTGCCATGAAATTTGGCAGTTGCTAACTTTACTCATTCTAATGTGCACATTAGTGGCTATTTTATGTTGATTTTGCTTATTGAATTTATTGTTCCGCAAGGTAAGCCACCTTAAATGAATGAAGTGAAATAATAATAATAACAGCATTTTAGTCAGATTAAAGGCTAGGATTAGTTTCTTATACATTGTTTAAAATACCTTTGTTTTAATTAGTTTCATACATGTTAAAGGAGGCAAAGTCATTTATTTTCACAGTTCACTGTGTGTTTGAAGTAATAATAATAACACTTGTTTATTTATATAGCACTTACTGCAGTATTTATCGATCGATGCATGGCCCCAGACTTATTTAAAGATGTCAGGGCTAAGCCCCGGATCTCCACTGACCCTAGAACCGCCCCTGATTTACTCAGTGAAATCTCTTTGTATTTTGTTCCTTTGACTAACATTATTATGGAACGTAAGATAACCAACATCACAGTAATGTGTTTTTTGCTAGACTGATGTAAATGTAAGTAAATGCGGAAAATAGAATTCACATTATTTTAGTTTTTTTGGGGGGGGTTTCTGACTTCATTGTGTCCCCCCACTTCTGAGTGGAGTGAATGTTTTAAAGGTAAAAGTACTTGGTGTTTGACGCTCATCAATCTGATGACAGACTTCAGACAGAAATGTTGTAAGATACAAACAGAATCAATGTATTTATCCATATTTTGATGAAAATCTGAGTGTTTAGAACAAACTGATCCCACAGAAGGAAATGGAGAAGTGGGTCATGCTGTAAGGTTGCATATGAACAGTTTTAAACTTTAGTCTGTCTTGTCTTATTAGATTCCACTGGAACTGACATGGAGTGATCTGTGATCAGCTGTTATTGCCGCATTACAATCCTATGGGAGGAGAGACACTCAAAAGGTTTTTGGTGGATTATTTAACTTTTTTTCCAGGTTAATAAAGAATAACAATGTTTTTAATTATAAAATCCCAATTTCACCTTCAGTTACAAACTACAAAACAAACTACGGAACCACAGAGAAAACAAATTAAAAAGGAAAACTAAATAAAATGGAGATGTGAAATTGATTTAAAAGCAGAAGAGTAAATGATGACACCCAACCTGGAAAACACTACAGCCAATTCTATTTGTTATAGTGTACCGAGCTCCTGGACCGTATTCTGAATTTTTATCTGAATTCTCAGAGTTCTTATCAGGTTTAGTCCTTAAAACAGATAAAATAATTATTGTAGGTGATTTTAATATTCATGTGGATGTAGGAAATGATAGCCTTAGTGCTGCGTTTATCACATTATTAGACTCAATTGGCTTCTGTCAGAGTGTACATAAACCCACTCACTGTTTTAACCACACCCTCGACCTTGTTCTTGTCTATGGCATAGAAATTGAACATCTAATAGTCTTTCCACAGAATTCTCTTTTATCAGACCATTTTTTATTAACTTTTGAATTCCTATTACTTGACTACACGCCATTAGGCAAACATTCCTACACTAGATGTCTATCTGATGGTGCTGTAGCTAAATTTAAGGAAGTGATTCCATCGGCATTTAATTCAGTTCCATGTCTCAATGTAACAGATGACTCCTATGCTAACTTTAGTCCCTCCCAAATTGATCATCTTGTTGATAGTGCTGCAGGCTCACTGCGAATAACACTCGACTCTATCGCCCCTCTAAAAAAGAAGATAATAAAACAGAGGAGGTTAGCTCCATGGTATAACCCGCAAACCCGCAAACTAAAACAAACATCGCGAAAACTTGAAAGGAAATGGCGTTCCACCAATCTGGAAGAATCACGTTTAGCCTGGCAAGATAGTCTTAAAATTTATAGGAAGGCCCTCCGTAATGCCAGAGCAGCCTACTACTCATCATTAATAGAGGAAAATAAGAACAACCCCAGGTTTCTGTTCAGCACTGTAGCCAGACTGACAGAGAGTCACAGCTCTGTTGAGCCATGTATTCCTATAGACCTCAGTAGTAATGACTTCATGAGCTTCTTTAATGATAAAATTCTAACTATTAGAGACAAAATTCAGCACCTCTTGCTCTCAGTTGGTACTGACTTATCTTCAAACACAGGAACCTTAGAAACAACTGTAAAACCTGATGTACATTTAGACTGCTTTTCTCCCATCAACCTTTATCAGCTAACTTCCATGATTTCCTCATCTAAGCCATCAACGTGTCTCTTAGACCCCGTCCCAACTAGGCTGCTTAAAGAAGTTTTACCTTTAGTTAGCACTTCTTTACTAGATATGATCAATCTGTCCTTATTAAAAGGCTATGTGCCACAGTCCTTTAAAGTAGCTGTAATTAAACCTCTTCTTAAAAAGCCCACTCTTGATCCAGGGGTTCTGTCAAATTATAGATCTAACCCTCCTTTTCTCTCTAAGATCCTTGAGAAAGCAGTTGGCAATCAGTTGTATGACTTTCTACACAACAATAAGCTGTTTGAGGATTTTCAGTCAGGATTTAGAGTGCATCATAGCACAGAGACAGCACTGGTGAAAGTTACAAATGACCTTCTAAGTGCATCTGACAAAGGACTTGTCTCTGTACTTGTCTTATTAGATCTTAGTGCCGCATTTGATACCATTGACCATCACATTCTATTACAGAAACTAGAACATTTAATTGGCATTAAAGGCACCGCACTAAGCTGGTTTAAATCCTATTTATCAGATCGATATCAGTTTGTACATGTTAATGATGAATCCTCTATGCACACCAAAGTAAGTCACGGAGTTCCACAAGGTTCTGTGCTTGGACCAATTCTGTTCACCTTGTATATGCTTCCTTTGGGCAATATTATTAGGAAGCACTCCATAAATTTTCATTGTTATGCAGATGATACCCAATTATATTTATCGATCAAGCCAGATGAAACTAATCAATTAGCTAAACTTCAAGCATGCCTGAAGGACATTAAAACCTGGATGACCTGCAATTTTCTGATGTTAAACTCAGACAAAACCGAAGTTATTGTACTTGGCCCCGAACACCTTCGAAACACATTATCTAAAGATATAGTTTGTCTAGATGGCATTGCCCTGGCCTCCAGCGACACCGTAAGGAATCTTTGAGTTATCTTTGATCAGGATATGTCCTTTAACTCCCACATAAAACAAACCTCAAGAACTGCCTTTTTTCATTTACGTAACATTGCAAAAATCAGGCACATCCTGTCTCAAACAGATGCAGAAAAACTAGTCCATGCATTTGTTACGCCTAGGCTGGACTATTGCAACTCTCTACTATCAGGCTGCCCCAATAAGTCCCTTAAGACTCTCCAGCTGATCCAGAATGCTGCGGCACGTTTACTGACAAGAACCAGGAAAAGAGATCATATTTCTCCAATATTAGCTTCTCTACACTGGCTGCCTGTAAAATCCAGAATAGAATTTAAAATCCTTCTCCTCACCTTCAAAGCCCTAAATGGTCAGGCACCATCATATCTTAAAGAGCTCATAGTACCCTATTACCCCACTAGAGCACTGCGCTCCCTGAATGCAGGGTTCCTTGTGGTTCCTAGAGTCTCTAAAAGTAGAATGGGAGCCAGAGCCTTCAGCTATCAAGCTTCTCTCCTGTGGAACCAGATCCCAGTTTGTGTACGGGAGGCGGACAACCTCCTCACATTTAAGAGTAGGCTTAAGACTTTCCTCCTTGATAAAGCTTATAGTAGGGCTGACTCAGGTGAGCCCTGAGCCACCCCTTAGTTATGCTGCTATAGGCCTAGACTGCCGGGAGACTTCCCATGATGCACTGAGCTCCTCTCTCCTCTCTCCTCCTCTTCCTCTCCATCTGTACGCCCTCATATCCATCAATGCTTGTTACTAATTCAACTTCTTCCCGTAGTTGTGTGCTTTCTCTCCCCTTTTTCTCTCCTTCTGTTGCTTTCTGCAGGTGTTTCTGCCTCCGGAGCTGTAGGGTCTGGATCTATGGTTGCGGCCGCCTGCTGCCCCTGTGCTCCTCCTCTGCACCCGCTGCTGCAGCTGCTGTTGATATTATTATTAGTACTGCTGCTGTAATATTGCTCTTAGTATTGTTTCTGTTGGTGTTGACAGCCATGCCATTGCCGCGGCCATTGCGTTACATCTCTGTGTGAAACTGTATTGTGCTGCTGTATGTTCTCTTTCTTCCTGCTCTCTCTCTCCCCCTTCAACCCAACCGGTCGAGGCAGATGACCGCCCCCCTAGAGCCTGGTTCTGCTCGAGGGTTCTACCTGTTAAAAGGGAGTTTTTCCTTGCCACTGTCGCATAGTGCTTGCTCATGGTGGGAAAAGTTGGGTCTCTGTAAATATAAAGAGTCGGTCTAGACTTGCTCTACTAGAAAAAGTGCCCTGAGATAACTTTGTTATGATATGGCGCTATATAAATAAAACTGAATTGAATTGAATTGAATTGCTGCTTGGCGCTGGGGAGGTAGTGTACAGATGGTATATCAGTGCTTTTTCGCGGCTGGAAATTAGGTTGATGACAGCGTTGAGACTGAATCCAAACCGTAAGGTTGTGGGCTGTAAAAACCAAAACAATGAGATGAAAGACATTAAAATGCTCTGTAGAGCTGAGGGGAACTGCAGAGTTGGTTGACAATTCTCTGTGGGTTTATCACTACGAGTGACCACTTTCACATTACACATAATCATCTGAGCCATTGCTAATATTAAAATATTGATTAGAGCAGCTTTAATGATTTAAGATTAATCAAAGAATGAATGACTTTTCAAATCAATAGTCACTATAAAGTTCACATTTTGGAGGTTTTCACTCGACACTAGTAAAGTTTGTAGTGCCATCATTATTTTTTGTGTCCATCATTTTTGATAGAGAAGTGTTACATGAAGAAACAAGTAACACATGACTATTTCAAGTATGCAAGTGTGGGAGAAGTCAAGTCAAGTCACATGAAGTACACGTCTCACTGGGTTTCACGAGCCCAGCCCAAAAAAGGACGAAGGAAAAACGTTGCACATTCTGCAAATGGGGATATGTACAATATTAAGTGCTCACAGGAGAGCTGTTACACAGAAATGATTGACAGCACATGGATAATCTTATCCATACCTTCTTTCCCCAACAGGAAATCCAGGAAGTGGTAGGTGTAGGCCACGCCCACTTTAGTCTCCACCTGAGGCCGTCGAAGGGTGGAGTAGATATTGCCCGGGCTTCGCCTCTCTTCTGCCTTCCGCAACTTAGGAAGCCTACACCCCATATCTCTGTGACAGAGAAGAAAGAGAAGAGAATAAAAACCATTAAAAAAAGATGAAAAGAGAAAAACAGAGGAGGGTGCTAACAAAGACTCAAGTGAGAGAGATGGAATTGATAGAGTTTCTAAATATAAAGAACACATTAGCACTTCCAATAAAGTGCGTGTGATAGTCACACTCAAGTCTAAATGCTATTGCTCACGTGCGAGCTTGAGCTGCGGGAAATAATGTGTATCTAACTCTAACTCTAACGCATACACACACACACAGCAATAATACTGAAATATGAAAGTGTCAGCCATTACCTGCTTGGTGGGCTGTGATACGGGCATCTACTAATCAAATAGGGCTGATTGGGAGCGACATGTTTGATCAGAACGAATTAAAGCAGAAATGAGACTGATTTCCTGCCCTGTCAAGCAAAGCGACATGAGACTAGATAGACGGGGAGAGGAGGAGAGGAGAGGAGAGATGTTGTACTGCTAGCCAATTTATATGTTGATCCAAGGGTAGCCTTGAAGCACAAAGAAATCTGTGTTATTTTAATACAGATTGTGTAAGGACCAGAAGATACCCTCACAGCTAGGTGATTGGAAACACAATATGGAGAGAGCTTGAAATTTCTTTTTAAATTCCTCCTCTCCTGAATTTCAACAGGCAAGATCTGAGTTGCATAAAAAGAAAAACAAGAAGAGCGAGGTGGCTTTTAAGGCGAGTGATTGGGAACCGGTAGTGGAGGAATGGGTGGAGGGTGTGAAAAGAGAAGACAAGAGAGGGGTAAAGGACAAGAGAAAAAGGGCGTGGTCAAATGTCGTCAAGCTAATCTGATGTGACACCGTCGGTACCCTCAAACCATCACCACAGTTACGCTTAATATCCCCGTCTGCCACAGCTTGTAAGAGCCACACGGTGAGGTGCGCATCTGCATGTCTGTGTGTCCCAGTGTGTACGAGTGTGTGAATATGTCTTCCCCAAAGGCAGGTCTATATCTGTATCTCTGTATCTGTTTAGGGAGCGTGGAGAATGACACAGTAACTCCCATTGGGCCGAGTGCACGGACATTAACTCGGCTAACGATCCTAACAGACTACATTAAGCCTGGTGTGTGTTAGTTTGTGTGTGTGTGTGTGTCTGTGCGCGTGTTTGGTGACTTACAGCTTTGATTGCATGGTACGTGCATTTCGAAAGGTTACAAAGTTGCAAAAGGCAGCATCTTTGACAACATTTTCATACCTCATCTGTCTTGAGACAGTACACTCTGTCATTTTAAATTTTGCAAAGAACAAGCAATTAAGAGTCATTATTCTTTCAATACAACGTGCTCGTTCATAATGAGGACAAATGAGGAGAGACGGAGGGGTGACGCTTTGGGAGAAGGAGAAAGAGAGAGACAACAGTACATCTTACCTCCCCTCTCCTCTTCCTCCCTCCACCCTTCTCTGTCCTCTTGACCTGTCGGCTCCCCTCTTAAACTCTCATGCCATTAGCTCTTCACTGTGTCTCGCTCATGATTTCTACAAAACTCTCTTGCTCCATGTCTGACCCATGCCTTAATCACCTCTTTCTCTTCGCACTCTGCTTCTGTCCACCATCCTTGATTAGGACAACTCCCTTCTTTCTGTTGGTACAATGGCCTTGATTAGTCGGACAGTAAACTATTAATTTGTCATTCTCTCTTTTTGTGTCCATCTGATTACAGGACCTCCCAACCTTCCGCCCAAACTCTACTCTCTCCATCTCTATCCTTCCTGTCATTACATTATAATATTACATTATGTCCTTCCACACTCCCTGTCTACAAGCCCTCCAACCCTCCCCATCCTCCATTCTTCCCTCCATGCGTCCACTCCTTCTGTCTGGTGGCTGGATGAGTTTTCTCAGCCGAAGTGCTCCCCTGCTGAGCCTCTTAAGTCCCATAAAACTATTACAATGTCTCCAGACAGACAGACAGCCAAGTAGGCCCTGGGTTATGACTAACTCAGAGCATGTAGATCCACTCCCAAACACTTCCCCTCCAGAGCTTTAATATGCTCTGTCTGCAACAGGGACAAATGGCAGGTTAGTGTGGGGATGTTTCTCAGGCTTCATCTTTGGCTGATTTGTGCAAAAGGGGGTCAAGGGTGAAGCATAGGATGGAGGAGAAAGATGTGGTCAAAATATGATAATGATATGATGATGACTGTCTGACAATGGGGATATGGAGAGAAGCATATAGGGAAAGACAGAAATGTCTGCAGAGAGTCATTTGCATCCTTCTATCAGTGAGTCTTTTCTTAGATCCTCTTCTCCACTTTCTCGCCCTATGCCTTAGCTCTAATATTTTAATACAATTTCTTCCCTATCCCAATGCAAATTACCTCAATTAAAAAAAAAAAATCACATTCATTCATTGTCCTCTTTCATCTTTATGCATAATGCATTTTGCAGTGCTAAAAAATCATAACAATTTGGAATAATTCGCTTACTATTTTGCTAGTGGCAGTTTTCCCCTAAAATAAAACCTGATTGGTTCTAGTCTTGGTCTTGACTAGCCTACAGCTCTACTGCTTGATCCAACATCTCATCATCCTTTTCATTGTACGCTGATGGTTCTGTTTCAAAACAAAGGCCTCCGCTTTAACAGATGAACTCTGTCCATGAGGTTTAGAAACAGATCTCTAATTGGACACACAACATAGAATGAAAAACCAAGGTGGTTGTAGTACCGGAGGGAAACTCCAGTGCCTTCAAGACTAGAGGCCTTTTTGCCACATATGAGGCATTTTTCTCTACATGTTGACTTCAAACAGAATCTCTCAGTTGCTCTCACACAAACAAACAGGCAGAAAAAGGCCTTGACAGCAGAAAACATCCATTAAACGGAGACAGGCAGGAGAGAGAGACAGATAAAAGAAGTGAAAACGAGAGAATGGGGTGAAGAGGAAGACAGACAGGGAGTAGCAGAGGGCTTCTCATTAGAGAATCTCTTGTAATGGAGAGTTTTCAAATGACAGTGGATTTACGTGAGAGCATAATCCGTCTGTGCTATGCCACTGCTCTGCTACCTCCCGTGCCACTCAGGGGGGGATATCTGCTTTTGAAGAAGCAGTATTCATCCGCTGCAGAGGGAGAGCTACAGGCGGGCAGGCTTGGGAAAATTCACAGTAAATATAGATAGAACCATCAGGGAGGCTCTCTAATAGGGCCAAAGTTAAGTTCACACTTTTAGTCTCTTCCTACTGAACACTTTATATTGTCCTGGCCATTGTTTTTAAAACAACTACAATGCATATGATAAATATATATTTAAACCCACTTAATCATAATCCACTACTCTGCTGACGAGCTACAGGTAGCAACAGCAGCTATCATGAGAAATAAGTAAAGCAATAATGCACAATGAGGTGTCCGGATACAAGGAAATAACATACATGGTGAAAGCGAAGTCCATTACGTTCTATGTCAGGACACCTCAGAGTCCATTATACCAATTTTACTGCTGCATTTTGCCAAAAGAAATAAAAGGAAACTTTGTTTAGTCATCTAATGTTTAAAGGTTGTTTCAAGGGAGGGTAAGGAAAGTTTCCCCGATGATTTAACTGGTCAAGTACTGCTACTATGGTTACATTCAGTTGACTATACCTTTAGCACTGCATAAGGAGGATGACTAAAAAACTATAACTATAAGGTGTCCCGAATATGGCTGAACGATGCTGGAATTTTACTCAATATCTGAGTTTTAAAAATTTGAAATTTAAAACTTAAAACTATATATCAAGCAATAGTATTTTTTAACATAAACACACCACAAACAAACATTTTTGATAAGGATCCCTTAAATTTGTTTTATTGCGAGTGAGATACTGTATGTACTGAGGAACATTTTACGGTTGAAAAATAAACTCATCAGTGCTCTCTGGTGGACAAATTATCTAATGTAGACAGTGTTTCTAAATCTCAAATCTTTGATGTTTTTGTACTGCAATTTGTTTTATTAACTTGTAGTGCATTGCCGCTTACATATGTCTCCACAACACTGTCTCCTATGAATTATGCTCATAACAAATCTGCATTAGCATCAACAATATTTACCCAGACCTTGACCAGTTTAATTGCCACACACACGGCAATGTTTTCAATACAGACATTTTGTCTTAAACGTTGAAGAGGCCAGAGGTTATAGATATTTCACTATTTCAGGGTCTTGACTGAGCTGTTATCAGAAGGCCCAGAATTTCTAGCATCCTACAAGTATTGTATGCCACCAGAGGAAGAGTGTTAGGTTTGTTTTCCCTGCATCTAATATACAGTAGTTGCTAGTTGTGTTCATTTTTGCACCTGATGCACTAAACTGATTTATAATCAGCAAATAAAACTGTCACTACTGGCTTCAGTCTCCTTTATTATAGGACTTAATGGGCCTGCTTGGAAGCCATAATTCCTACTGTTTGTGAGTGCTGTCTGTACAAGGAATGTTTGGCCTGTTAACAATGTTTGATTTTGAATTAAGTCCCTTTTTATAGTTGCATGGTTGTTTGACAACAAAAACATAGAGGTACATCAATGAAAACTGCTGCATTATTATTAATATGATCTTCTATCATATTGTATGCGTTTCACTGATTTTCAAAATTGGAGGTGACAGACTGAGTCCTGGGGAGCGGGCTTCCCTCCCGCTGGGTTGGAGCGCCACTCAGTTTCTATCCAAGGATGGGGTATTGCTGATGATGGGGAAAGGGAAGGAAAGCAAGAACAGAATGAGGGGAAAGAGAGGAGGAGGGGTGCAACAGAGACAGAAAAAGCGAGGAGGACAGACAGAGAGCAGACTGGGAGCATGTCAAGTTGCCTGGAGGGAGGTGCGACTCCCCCAAGCAACAAAGTAATCACCTCAAACTGTGTTTTAATGAGGCTGCATGGGGAGGATAAAAACAAATTATGACATTGATGTATTGGTCTGTCGTGCAGGTCCTTGCAAAGCCTATTTTTCTCTAGAAAGAACAGTTTATTAACAAAGGAAGACTGTTTGGACTGGGGGCATCACTTTACTAAACCCTGAGGTAGGCTCTTAAGGTAATTGAATCCATCATTCAACATTTTAGACTCAATTTCTGAGGAGTAAAAATAACTGATGACTTATAGAATATGTGTCTACTGTTTGCATGGCCAGTGTGATGAACTGGATGTCACTCACTACTAATGAGTGCTTTTTCAAACGCTTCCAAATAGATTTCCAAGCTATATGGTGAGCACCCATACATAGCCATGTAACTAATTGATGTCCTATGCTTTTGGTGGGTGCAGTCTAGCTTGAAATTACATGTTTCTGATTTTCCTTTCCCCCCCCTCTTTGGTGCGTTTAAGCTCAACCTCTCTCCACACACACACACACGCGCACCCAACACGTGGTTAGCTGGTGCTGCCAGTTAACGCCGGTAGTTTAGTGAACGGGAAATGATACATGACAGGTCGCTTACACACCAAATCTTTCTCGTTCTGACACACACGCGCGCTCCATCCCCCCTCTTCCATCTGCGCTCGGCACATTTACTCCGTCACGCATATCTTGAGTTCACTTCAACCTGTGACAGTGAGCACAGGGTCTTATTCATTTCGTTTCGCCACGGGAAACAAATGGCACACAACATCGCACAAATCAAATGACTGGCTGACTGTCTAAACCAAGAGGATTTTTCTCTGTCACAAGTGTTTTATTGTGAAAAGGCTTGCAAAGACTTCTCCCTGACCTTACTTTTAGGAGGGCATTTCCGCCTCTATATATCGTTAACTCTTTAAAGTTTTTTCAAAGCTGTAAAATCCTATATTCCACACGGAGACAATTCACATGCCGCCATAAGACAGACAAATATGTAATGTAATTTAGTTTTGGTCACTCAAATCGCCAAGAATCATGTGAATGTCAACACGATATTCATAAGTTAGATGTGTTTTATTATTTTTTAAGAAATAATCAGCCAAGAGTTAAACTCACCGATCAAGTCGTTCCCAGTCTGTACGAAGTCTGTGCTGGACTGAAAGCTTCCTGGCACTCGTGTCTGTCGATGTGCGTCCCCTCCTCTCTGTAATGTCTTTACTGTCTGTCCCCGTGACGGCTCAGATAAACTGGGATCCAGTGAGAACATGAATCCTCCATTTAGAAACTACAGCTGACTGCTGCTGAATCTCACGGGCAGCTCATGATAAACACTCCGTCTACCTCTCTGTCGCCAGCGCGTGTGAAAAGGAGGAGAGGGAAGAGAGGGCGCTTTATACACACACACACACACACACACACACACACACACACACATCCTCTCTCCTCCCTGTTGCCTCTCACTCGCTGCTCTCCAGGTTGGATACTCTGAAAACACTTTGGGAAACAATATGAATCCTATTGTAGACTTTAAATTGATTAAAAAAATAAAAAAAAAAAACACCCCAGTGATAGTTAAATTCTTTACAAAAGTGACACTATAGAGATACGCTTATTGCAGTGTTTATATATATTTTTGCCCTAGTAGTCAAAGTGGTAAGTTTTTGGTTCAGTGTGGATGTGGGTCTCCCCATCAAGGTTATCCAGATTAGAGGTGTTTGTGTTTTTCAAGGGTCTCCTTTAGAAAATTCATATTTTATAAGAAGCTATCCAGACATATCCATAATTCAGAAACGTCTGACTGGGGGATAGGTGGGTGGGGCTGCTGGGTGGTCACAGGCTGGACAGAGCACCCTGGGGAGCCCAGTCACACCACCAGACTGTGACAAAAACAAAACGACCAAGGGATGATGGGCTTGTTTCCAGGGAAGACAGGGAATCCAACCCTGACTGAAAAGCAGCAGCCACTGACAGGCTTATGTTGGCTGGGAACAGCAGAGGTGGGCACACTGCAGTCTGAAAGCTCCACGCCCCAACATCATCACCTGCTAACTGAAATCAGGAAATAAACCGTAACATTACGTTTTCAAATAAATATCCCTAAAAATACAGTGTGTAATGTTTAAAATTGTTCAAAGAAAACTACAGACCTTCACAAGCTTAAATGATAATATACTTCAACTTTTATTTTTCAAACAAAAACATCCAAACCCTGCAAACCATGAACACTTAACAATAAACCAAACCTAACAGTACAGTGCCAAGGTTCACTGAACAAAACTATTCTATCAATACTATCACGTCTGCACACAGGAGACGCTGAGGTCAATGCCCAAATAAAACTATGCTGAACTGGGTCAAGGGAAAGAAAATCTGTGATGTACACCAAATACCAAATGTGCATCTCCAATCACACAAAGCTGCTCTTTAAGTGTATAAAGTTAACAGAAGACCAATTAAGTGCACTTACAGAAAAGAATATATATATTTATATATATAAATAAAAGGATCATTGCTCACTTATTCAAAGTCAGTAAAATTCTTCGTGCAAGATCACCTGCGATTAGATTAAAACCCAAAATGCTGAGAGAAACCAGTATAAAGTGAACCATGTAGTGAACATTTTTCCCAAAGAAAGAGAGAACCTTACTTTCAATCATGTCCTTCATTTTCAAAGTGGATTAAAACTGCTTTCCACTTCTTCTTTCTTTTCTTTTTTCCAAAACACAAGTTGATTGACAAGTAATGAGGAAAAACTAAATTAATGCCGTGATTGTCCTTGAGTGTGAACCCCTGGAACGGTTTCAGAAATGCCAGTCACAGGATGGGACAGCTTAGAAACCCAACACACAGATGATCAGTGTGCCACAACACGCTCTGTGGAACTCAACTTTTAGAGTCTGGCATTTGACCAAGACAAGGGATCAGTGATACTGATGAGGTGCTACAATGTGACAAACTTGCCATTGCCTCAATTGACACCCAATTAAATAGAATAGAATAAAATAAATGTGAGTGCTTGAAATTAATGGAGTGACCAAGAGCCCTTATGCTGTAGTAGACAAGTTAATGAAATGTCTTAATCAGAGGAGCATTAGATCTGAGTTGGAGGTCTAGAAGCATTCTACTCCAATGCTGAAACACGCAGATTGCCGTCAAGACATTGTTACAATATATAAACATACCTTCTATGTACAGAGAGCCCTTGCAGAGGCTAAAAAAAAGCCCAAACAAATAAACATTTAAAATAATTCCAAAAATAAATAATAAAACATAAAATTTAAATAGCCACAAAGGGTGAGCTTAAAAGTTTTTCCATTTTTTGGGGGGGAAAATTACAAAGGAAAACAAAAAAGAACGAGGACTGTGAGCCCATACATCAGCTTGTACGGTGAGGGTGCTCTGTTCTTCCTGTGCGACTTGTTACTGTGATCCATGTGGGTTAAAAGCGGTTTGGCCACGCAACAGTGGTCCCTCCCAGTCGTGGTCAAAGTGACTGTGATCAAACTAGTACAGTTAAAGTGGAGAGCTCCTGCAATCTGGTGATAAAATAGGTCTTCAAAAGTTGAGGGGAGGGAGGAGGAGAGGAGGGCTTTCTGAACAGTGTGAGGAGTTGGGTTTCTTCTAGCCGTCCAGAACATCAAGATGTCATCCTGTCTGCGTTTTGACTCACTGTAGCCACTGTAGCCTGTATCTAAGGGAGCAGAAGACAGAAAAGCAAAGAATGGTTCCCTCCTTCAATTACACACCTGATCAAGACTAGTCATTTTAAAAGCTGTGTTGGTCAGATGAGATTTACTGTGTGATTTTGGAACTGTAGTAAAGAATGAGAAGAAGGGACTCTGAGGATAGAAAATGAATGGACTAATGCTGGGCATGACTGCAGAACATCATAGCTGGGAGGAGCAAAGTGATTGTGAAACAGCTACAGGAATAGGCAACCATGTGCAATGGAGGGCTAACAGGACGCGGGTTTGTCTTCCAATCAAACGCTACACCATAAAGCATTCGCAATGATTAACCTCCTCCTTGAGAAAGTGTGTGCAAGCCTTCAGACTCTTGGCCCTCCATGCCACATTGTTACATACTGTATTTCTGATATGTCAGCACTTTGGTTGGTGTAGTGTTTTACCTGGGAGGGGCCTCAGTAGCTGTGGACCACAGCACAGTCCATATAGTTCTGGAAATGGAGTATAACATTACAAATGATTTTTGAGAACAGTCTCACAGAGATGCTTAAAAGACATAAACAGCTGCCATAAAAACAGGCTCCCAAAAAAACACTGCAAGTGCGACAAATTGCCAAGTACACAAGTCAACTTCGTACAATTGGGGATTATAAGAATTAATTGTTGATGCTCACAGACCATTCTTCAGGATGTCAACACTGGCCAGACAACACCATCTAGTGGCCTGCATGAACATTGTTTGTGGACTCGATCAATGTTTTCCTCCCACTGGCCTTATGAGGTTCTCAAATGTTAAGTGATTTGCGTTGCTTTGGGGTGGAGTGGAGGAGTGTGGGACAAGTGGATCTAAGCCAGGCTGAACCCTTCGTTTCATATGCAGGAGCATATGTGCAGTGCCTAAGAGAATCTACACGGGATGCTGTTGACTAATTGGTGTGTGTGTGTGTGTGTGCGCGTGTGTGTGCATACCTGGTAGGCGTAGGGGTTCTGTGCGTAGTTCACTGGCATCTGTGGGATCATGACCCCTCCAAAGTTAGAGTAGGAGTACGGCTGCAAAAAGAGCCAGAAGGAACACATTAAACCACAACAGAGACTTATGTATATATAGCACACAGTACTAAGCAGATGTTAAACATACATATTGAAATCTTGAAAGGCTACAACAATAACTAACTCTGTTTTTCATGTTAGTGCCCTTCAAGGAATGCACTATAACTGCTGATGTTTTTGACAGTTGGTATTGTCTGAATAATTCACCAACATGGATATTATTAGCAATGTCATTAATCATGTCACAGCCAACTTTATGTTGTTTTTTTTTTTTATCTTTTCTGGTAAATTGAAAAGTAAATTGATAGATTGTTCTCCACCTTGTACCTCTATTCTTGGCTGTAATAATGAGCCAACTTCCCCTCAGAGAAAATAATTTTATTTTACAGAGTGTAAATGAGAGAACAGAAAGGTGTGTGTGACAGCATTAGTAATGCCCCACACAGTGTGTTTACATGGCTTGACAACTTAAGTTTTTTTCAATCTGCCTGCCTACTGAGATGAGATTCTTGATAGCTTGTCTATGTGCATGTTACCTGATTGTATGGACTGCCTCCATTGAAGAGGGGTGAAGGTTGTGCCATACCCCCTCCCATGGATGAGCAGTAGGTGCAGTAGAAGTACTGACTGGGGTTCATCCAAGGAGCTGGGCCAACCAGACGGGATGGCAGGGACCCTAGATATAGAAAAAAAGACATACGTCTAGTGGCAAGATCTTATATTTGCACTGCCGACCAAACATCCAATGAAGTGCTTCTGAAGTGTATCAGAATACATACGAGAGCTCCTTTCTTTCATGATGGCAGGGCCCAGCTTGAGTTTCCGGCCCTTAAAACTGATCTGTTGCTATGGCAAAAAATATGAACAGAGGAAATATTACGCTCAGTTGGAGAAGAAAAATAATAGAATGGCAGTTCCATAGACAGACATCTACTCACCTCAATGATTGACTGAATGTTGACATCTTCACTGAAGTACACAAACCCATACCTAGGAACACACAAAACAACTCATACAATACAAAAACACATGGACTCAATACCAATATAAAATATGGAGAAAAGACACTGGAGCTCAAATCAAGTTATGAAATAAGCTAATGAATATTAATAAAACAGATGTGCAAATAAATGATCCCCCAGTTTACACCCACACACTTTCACACAAGTTAACTGAAAAATACAGGGAACATACTCTTTAAGGAGGAAAATTAATGACTTAAAACCATTACTGTATTCATGCTTCATGAATGTCTCACTGAAGATCACATGACTGCAGTTCAATAACACACAAGTGCATAGTTGTTCATTTCCATTGTCTCTTCTAATCCCTTAATCAAAAATGAATAGATCATAACCCTACATTGACAATTTACTAACCTGTAAAAAGATTTGTTTTTAACATTTAACACTGTAGCAAAAAGAGTCAACTCAAAAAAACAAACAAAAAAAGGCACCCAGTATTGTAAAATTCAGCACCTACACCTGACAGCAAAACGGTCTCCAAACAGCAAAACTCACCCTTTGCAGATGCCTCCGCGGTACGCGATAATTTTGACTTCCTTAACAGCACCATATCTGGCAAAGAAGTCCCGCATTTCATTTTCATCCACCTGAAGATTGAAATTAATTTCAAGTGAAGAACTGGATTTTAGTTGCTATACTTGACCATGTTCCCTCCATTGTGTACTAAGTAGAAAAGCAAAGCAGTGCACTTGTGCGCAATGCATTTCAAGTACATTAAAACAGTGGTTTTTAACCTTTTTTGCCCATGAGACCTAATAGATACATAATCTAACCTGTTGAAATTATTAAAGTGCAGATATGTGGTGACACATTCAATGGTGCTATGACACTAAAAAAATAATTTACATGAGAATAAAACTTTCAACTGAATACATTATTTTCCTATAAATGTGTGGGTAGCAAGCAGGTAGGAAAGCTATTTTACTCAGAGATATACTTGACAGCTGTGGGTTACCCACTGATGGGTAAACCGAGATTCTGATAACACACTGACATCTAATTTTTTGTCTGCCTATTTATGTCTGCTTTTATGAGTGAGCCATTTTAGATTTATGGTTTTACACTCAAAACAGTAAATTAATAATCTAAAAGACATAAACCCAAACTTACTCACAATCTTAAACTGGCTTGGGCCCCAGATCTGGGGATATAAAGTCAGTTGCAGCCTGTAGTCCAAGCTGAGCTGTGGGCACTACTGCTAGCCTAACATTATGTATCTAAAACAGCAGTTCTACCTATAAATCATTAAAATATTTTAAAGCTTTCGCTTTTCAGTGCACACATTTCTCAGCCTTTTGGTCTGTGCATTTACATAAAGATCAAATTCTGATTCCTATCACTTATTCAAGTGTCATTTTTATTTTGTTTTACTTGGTCATTGGTTATAACATATTCTAATCTGTGCCATATGTGGTCAAAAATAATAGTTATTCACTTTTACCAAGTGGTGTAAATGTGAACTAAATACATGTGATCTTACCTTCATGTCAATCCCACCAACAAAGAGGGCGTTGGGAGTCAGTTTGCCCTCAGGTAGAATGTAGCCATTTGGCAACTGCAGGGAAGGTAAAGTCTGGTTGCTGCTCCTGGGCTTTTGGATATCCTTACAATAAAATAACGTTTGGATTCTTGAATTGAATGGTAGGAAAATACCACAAAACTTGTAAATTCATACTTTTTCTCAGGGCCAACACTTCGATGAACACTCATTGTAAAGTACAACTATCTACAAGCTTATGAAGCAGAATGACTTGTGCATGAACTTGAATTAGCTATCTGGCGCTGCTTCCACGTGATAACTGTTGACTTAATAAAGGTAACCATGGATTTCGACATCGGATAATATTACAGCAAAAAGCAAATTAGCTAACTTGTGTAACGTTATTTGCAACGGTAACGTCAGCCACAAATTGCAGCATCACGTTATAAATATCAATGTTGCTTGGCTGCAGATTTGTCAACACCTGAAAATAGTGATTTTCTCTCTTTATTTTACTTTTCTGTTTTTTAAGTTAAGTTAAGGCAAAGTTATCGCTAACATTAGTTGTTACTATTGTTAAATACAGCGTAACTGCGTTAGACCCAGCTAATGTTAGCTATTAGCAGCTAGTGCGCCTTTTTCAGTTCAGGATGCTAAGGTAGCTAATTATCTAGCTAGCTAACACTAACGTTAGCACAGTAGTTAGCATATTGATTAATAAGTCAACAAATGCCTTCAGTTATACACAGCGAAGGTATGGCTAGAGTTGGCACAGTACATTGTTGTGCTCATAAAATTGGCACAGAAACTTACCATATCTAAAATAATTAAAACTAATAAATTAGCCAGACACACTCAAAGGTAGACCGCGGCGCTTCTTCTGCTCGACAACAGTCAGACAACTCACGTCGTCAACCGAAACCACGCCCAGTCCACGTGACTAATCTAACATCCTATCAAATGGTAAACACGTAGGTTACATAAAGTTCAATTTTAACTAACGTTAGCAGTTATTATCTTTTTCAGAATTATGTGCAAATGTATCACACAAGCTGTAATAATAGGTCCTGTAAGACAATGGATTGTCCTGCACAATACCTGCATGATTCCCCACAACTGAAACATTTTTCTGAGGGACTTTGTAATCAGATTACAGTCTTGCTCCTTGTAACTGTAATGTACTGTTGTTGATAAACCATTATATAAAAGCCCATAGACATACAGTACGTCTATGTAAATTTGATTGAAATTTAAGATTGACAGATTTTCTAAAGATGTGAGATTACAATGACATTTGAGGAACTGATGACATTAGAACCACCTTACACTATTTCACTCTTCTTGCTCTTCTCACACTTGCTTCCTCCTCTTATACAGTGCATAAAGTAATTAAAACTACATGTAGGATGAAACAATAAAAACACAAATATTCTTACTGATAACTATGTTAGTGTTTTAAACCTAAGTAAAAGTATTTTTAAATGTATGCTGCAGCTATTTGCTAAAATATCAGAAAATGGTAACACTCCATTTAGTTAAATGAATGAATATAATCAACTATCAAGTGACTAAAATAAATGTTCAAATGGAGTGCCTCTTGCTTATTTGTTGAAATTCTGCAGATATGGTGTTCTGAATTTCTTGGACCATAATAAACTTGACTTGACTTAACCTTGGTTATGGTAGCCCTAGTCCTGATCTTAACCTAACCCTACTGATGTTATTCAGAAACAATTTTTTATGCAACCAACTGAAACCAACAAAAAACGCTTACAAAGAAAATAATGTAATAAGTTAAAAAAGTTGTGTAATTTCATATTGTATTAAATTATATCTGTAATTTTTTGAGCACATAATAATTTAGGTTACAGGCGAGTCAGTAATGCAAGTACACTGCATTTTCCTCCCATGAAAATATATATTTGGGGGTCGATGATTCTGAAGGCACATTCAGAGGGAGAGGCAGAGTTTCTACCAGCAGAGGGCAGAAGGCAACTACTGGATGGTGATGATGCTTCCAGGTAAACTCTTGGGACAACCCACCGACCCAACCCAGAGCCTTGATCTCTTTTAAGGCAATGTAATGGAATAATTTTAATTTCAACAAATGGAGTTGTATCACATTATAGTAGTAGTAGTACTTTTGGTTGTGACCATATGTAACAGAATAATGTAGACATCGTTTATGGATTTCATCAAATCATTCCCGTTTATTATTTTTGTTCTATTGGGTCTGCATCTCCTACCTGTGTCATTTGGGGTTTGTGTGCGCGTAGGCTACGTGTTCAGCTTAGCTACGTAGGTAGGAGCTTGCGCGCGCATGCACGTCAAAACCTTTTCCAACCTTTTTTTATACATTAGATGTGATATTAACGTGATACAAACGTGATCTAATGGTTGTATCTTGTTCTATGCCATGTCACTTTCATTTTGTGTAAATCCTGCCAATATTTGAGATCGCAAACCACAGATTTTTTATTAAATTACATTTGAAGAAACTGGGCTGCAATTAGAGTGCAGAGTTAGTTGCCGAGCTAGCTTAACAACCCCGCTGTATTTACTTCTTTCTGTTTCTTTCTTTCTCTGTGATTTTCTATATTTATAATTGTTACAGTAATGGAATATGGGTCTGTTGGTTATACTTTTCTGTACTATATGTTTAATTATAATTGACTATTTATTTATATGAGAGTATCAATATTGTAATGTAATTTTGCTATTCATAATCATGGTTAGGCTACTAGGTTTAGTGAAAACAAACAAAAAAACCTTTTTCCAACTGACAGAGAGATAATAGCAAGGTGGTTGGTGTTACCATGGAGACGTTCCCGGATGAGTTTCAGTTTACAGCAGCGTGATGGCTCTTCCTTAGTCAAAGCATTGACAGGGCAAAACTGAACTCGCACTAGCTTAAAATTGTTCTGTAATTTGTACAATAGAAAAGACGTGTCAAAACTCTGCGGGCAAATTATGCTGCTGACGGCCACTTTTACATGAAATCCTGCCGACATAAGAAAGTGACTGATATTAACGGTAGGCTACAACCGTGTTTTTCGGTGTTTGTTTACTCATAAACTTGTAGGTTATACTGATAAAAATGTCTATCTTTTTTTTTATTCATGCATTGAAGTTATTTGTTTTTTTTTCTTCCTTTCACTGCCACAAAAGCTGAACAAGATGGAACGGCTGAAGCAGGTAACGTTAACCTAGCTTACGTTAGACTCTTCGTCTTATCTGTTTGGCTAACGTTACATTGTCGTGGTGAAATCGCCCTCATTTAGCTAGCTAAATACTTATAGCTATATTATAATAGACTGTTTAATATGCCGTTTGATATCGTCGTAAATATGACGCTATATTTAAAGGAACAATTAAAGGAATGTGTGTGTTTTAAGTAAATTAAGATTGATTAAGATTAAATTTAAAGTAGGCTACCGTAATGAAAAATGCAGTGTATCTTAATAGGGCACTGCATCTTTTATAGCTCTTGAATCAATAAGGCTTGTATATAAAAAATATTAAGAGATCATAAGGGGTATTTAATGTAATGTAAAGTAAAAGTCAAATTAAAGTGTCAGTGGTCTTCTGTATTGCAACCCTCTCTATTTTTGTCTGAATTACAGATGGAGGATGACTCTATCTACAATATGAGTCAGAGCAGAGGATATTCTGTTCCCCCACCTTTGCCCATGACTTGTAATGCAGAACCCTCAGAACTGTATCAAGTAAGTATATCAATCACTGTATCATATGAACTAGTGCTTTAAAGAAGCCAATTTTGCTCAAATATTTGCCAAGTTAAACACACTAAACTTTGTGCTACCATACACCATCTTAACATTCAAGCTGTTATTTTATTTCAGATAGTCTTAAAGCACAGTCATCACCCACCCATCCTCCAGACCAATTCTTGGACTCTAGCAGTTCCCTTTAAAGAGCAACATCACCACCGTACTCCCAGTGAGTCTATTGGAAACAACTACAGTCCCTGGGCCCAGGACCTTAAAATTACTAAACTCCAGCACAGACGACACACTTTCCGCCAGTCCTTGGCAAAACCAGCAGGACCATGTATCCTTTCAAGTTCCTCTCATATCAAACCCTGGTCTGTGTGACTAAGGGAAGCCTATGTGAAACTATCTGAGATTGCAATGTTCTTTAGTTTATCTGATGATAATTTAGAATGTGAACACTTAAGACTGCTCTGGAAACTTTTAATCTTAACGAGGCTTTCAGCATCAATCCCACCAGGAAGGAAACAAGCAAGTACACGGAGGAGAAGGTAGTTATGCCCTTAAAGCAACACATTTCAGCATTAGCTTATCTTTTATAATGTTCTTTTTCTTGAAGCACTTGATCTGATTTGTTCATGCTTCCACAGGGACACATCTTCTCAGGCTTCACTCTCACCTCGGCCAAAGCCTAGATCGAGAAACTTTCACACTCCCAGCAGCCGGCCTATGAGTCCTAAAGAGCAGCTGGACATCATGCACAGCCAAGAGGAGAAGATGAGGGCCATGCAGACAGAACCCAATGAGAAAGACCTAGAAGCAAGTATCAGTTAATTCAGTAACGAACATGTCAGTTGCTGATTAGAATCTTTTGAGTCTCCTTTTTCTGACACATTGTCTGACACTTCCTCCTACAGAGGTATATGTACTACATCACCACTGGTGTCCCCAGCTCTGTGCTGGCCCCCCAGCCACACCAGCAGATGATGAACATCATGTGCCTGCTGCCTCCCAACACTGTGGATAGTAGTAAACACCTCCAGATTATGAGGGCAAACATGGAAGAGGAGGTCAAAAGAGATTATTACTTCAGCCTCAAGAAGAGCATAGGTATAAAACAATAAAGTGCCAGTGATTCTTTAATGGCAGTATGATTTATTTAGACACCCTAAGCATATGCCACTATCACTTTAACATTGATTTTATAGACAGTCTGACCAAAACAAACAGAACTCCACTTCGACTTTTCCTTATATCTGCTGCTATCTATATATCTGCTAGCATTAAACACAAACAACTATGATTATTTCATATATATGACCATATGGGTTTGAAAAGCTAGTCACTCTAGTTGGTGCCTTAGTTAACTAATATTTTTCTCTGATGAAATGCCTTCCTTGCCTTGAAAATGACATTCTGTCAATCTGTTCAATATATTTTGTCATCCATGTTGTTCCTTGTCAGTGGACTACATTCTGATGGACCCGTCTGAGCGCCAGCGACTGTCCATATCCAGAGTCCCCAAGCCCTTTCCCAGGAGGCTGATCCGTGCGCCAGTGCCCTGGGCAACTAGTTACAAGGAGGCCTACATGTGGCAAAGCCAACATCTGTTTACTGTCAGTCACATTATGGTCCTGCTTCAGGATGTCTGGCTAAACAGGTAATACAGATGTGCACTGTACTGTGCATTCAGTGAGGGTTAGATTATTTACTTTTACTTACTAGACAGTCTGAACATCATCATCTTCCTTTATGTTCCAGTAATGTAGCAACATTTTCATTTAGATCTGTTTGAGGAATTCAAACTTACATATTGTTCATCATTCATTATCTTTAAAATGTACTTTTAAGAAACATCTTAAACAAACATTGTTAGTGTTCCAATTATAGTATGTGAGTGTCTTTGTATACATGTCAAATCTTTTATCATACTTTTATTTTTTTTTAATGTGCAAACAAATAAGATAAATAAAAAATAAAATAAATCTATATCTATAATATCATGTTTCAGCTTCTCATCCTTGAGATTTGTTCGACTGGAGGACCTTTTCTCCATCAGCCTCCCCCTCCTGCCATCTGAGTTTGAAGAGTTTGTCCAGAGACAGTGCCAAACCACAAGAGATGAACTGGTCCAAAAGTGAGTATTGCCAATTTGCCAGACTGTCTCAAAACAGCCAGTCTGTCAGTGAGACTATAAGGTAATGTCCAGACTTAATCATTGTAGTTTGTCTTCTCATCGGCTTCTGTTCACAACCAAGAGAGCTAATCCTGTTGTAGGTGCAGTCTCATGTTTCCACCTTGTCCACTTTGTCAGACCCATGTCAGGCTGCCTTTCAGGGGATTGCTTTACACACTTCCTCTCTTTGGGATTCCATTGCACCCTTTGTTTGCGTGCCTGTTGTAGAGCCTGTTAGACCACGCAGCAGGCCTGTAGGATGTCTGGCTGCATGGCTGGAATATGAGCCTTTGTAATTTGTAGAAACTAGCTGCTGTTTGTTTATTTCCATGTTCGTAATTTGCACCCGCTTGGATACCATTATTCTGATGTGTCTCAGTTTGCCATGCCAGCCATACTCAATACAGAGGACATTATGTGTCTCTATGGGGTTGTGTAAATGTCAATAAGAACGAGGGAATAAATAAAGGATATAATAACTGCAGTCACTAGTACAGTCGGTAGAGGTTTTATTCAGTACACATCATATTGCAGGATTTCAAACAGAAAACTGTGCAGTAAGCGCTTCAGGTATTCCATTACCACACATGGTCAGGGGATTATGATTACAGCAAAGAGAAGAGTTATGACCACCAGTGCTATGACATTAAAAAAAAAATCCAATCCAGGCACACATTTGGATTGGATTTGTGAATTTGAGTTTTCAATTGAAAATAATCCAGTTTTTTTAACAGAGCAGATCTGTTTAATCCAGTTTTCACCTAGATTTTATGTCAGTATGCACCCAGAAGTTGTGATGTTTCCTGTTGTAAAAAGACACGGTTCGCTGCACTTTACAATAAATGCAACAACCATAATTCAAAAATCCTTCCATTAATTTAAAGTGAAGAGACAAATGAGGAGAAAACACAAAATGAGCAGCAGATTATGTCCCTCTGCATGTTTTTTTTTTTTTCAAAATTTTATTTTCACCCAAATCTTTTGTTTTATGACCTTTAAAAAAAAACAGTTTTCTCACATTTGGGAGAAACATTTGTAAATAAATATTGATACATTTCTAGATATTCCTATATCCATGTAAGCTAACAACACTATTAATGGGTTTATTTTTTGTCAATATGAGCTTTCATTACTTCCTGTGCTTTGATAGTAAAAACAAAAACATAGCTAGAACTGTACTCACTGTAATCACGACCATCTTCTTTCAGGTGGCTGCCTCTCTGTGCATCGCTCTTTGACACCTTCAAGGACCTGTGGTTGCCCCTCATACCCAAGAGTGAGCAGGTGGCTCCAGTTGCTGTCCAGGAGTTCTTCAGCTGTGTGGCTGCTCTCATGTCATTGCAGCTCCGAAGCTTGGTCGTAGAATCATTACAGGACCTGCTGTATTTCTTCAACATACACCAGGTTTGAACATTTGTAGTTGTTCTATTTTTTTGTTAACACGCTAAAATAGTCTATGGAATTCTGTGAGAGGAGCACCCAAATCTACTCTTACTTTTCAGACTTCACTTCAGATTTGTTTCGTGTTCTGTGTTCTTTAGGACGGCAATGACTTTGGCGAGGTGTTCGATGACATGATGTATGTCCAGCCTCAGGTGCTGCTGGTTAAGCTACAAGTGGATGAGTCTCACATTGACTTTAGTCCGAGCTTTCAGGAATGTTGGGAGCTCATCCACAGAGCCTTCATGGCAATCATCAAGAGTGCTGAGAAGCTCCCAAGGGTACAGTATTCCCTTAGCACCACAAGCTTTAATAATTGTATTGCCATCAAGTTTATATTACACAATACACAGTGCTGTTTCTGTTTTTATACAGCAAACATAATGTATGTATAATCTGTGACTGATATGCTTTGGCCAGGTGGAATGTAACCTCTTTCCCGATATCAAGAACTTGTACCTCCGCACCGTCAGTCCTGATGAGTCGCTGGTGACAAACCTTATCAACAAAGCCGAGGACGTTTTCCACAAGAACACAGTGGGACCTAAAAAGTAATGACACATGAACTGAATTAATGTCTTTTAAATATTCTGATCTACCAGCAAGTGGAAAGGAACTACTAATACTACATCTCATTCTTCAGGTATTTGAATGTATATCAAAAATACAGCAATCTACTGGACCATACAGCAAAGCAGGAGATGTCTGCTTTTCTTAAAGAGAAGCACTCATTAGAAGGATTCACAAAGGTAATTAAACCTTTCCATCTAAAATCTACACTGAATATTTTCTGTTTTCAATTGGCATTTGCTGGTCTACTTGCTTTGCCAAAATCCTCTCTCCCTCTCTCAATCTTCAGAAAATTGAGAGCATTAATCACTTGTGGAAGGAGATTGCCTCACTGCGTGTTACAGTGCCCCTGTCCATGTTTTGTCTGTATGCTGGCAAGCTGAATGGTGACCTGTGTGACCGTGCTGAGAGACTCAAAGACAAGGTCATCATGTTTGAAGTGGAGGAAAACCAAAAGCTTAACAAGAGGTGAGGGGAAACTCTCCTTAAACCTTTGTAACTTGAACAGCAGAAAGTGTCTGTTAGTTTTAACTACAAATTGATTTTCTTAGTTTAGTTACAACAGCAAATCAGTTATATGTTTACTTAAATTTGAAGAGAGAGAATGTCAACCACAAGCTATCGTTCTTTCCAAGGATCTGTCAAAAGTATGAGGAGATTACCGAGACCATCAGAGGCACCCCAGAAACCACACAGGAGTTGGTGTCTCTCAACCAGTACATTAAAAAGACCAGTGATGTGACCATTCACAAGCTGATGGATGAGATTGATGAGGCAGCATACCGCCTCAACTTCCTCCTGGACTATGCCACTCTATCCTGTACGTGAAACCTCTCGTGGTATTTGCAATTACAGTCAAAAGAAATTACATTTAATGTACACAAATACCACCATACATGACACATATTTTTAAAATGTTCCTTTATCTGTTTAGCTAAACCTAAACCCTATCCATATCTACCAATGTTGGAATAAAGAAGTTATATCAGTGTTGTTTTTTTGGCTGTCTTTTCTCTCTTACTCTAGCTGATGACTTGAGGCTGAACTCCTATGTTTTCCAATGGCCCAATCAGATCCTGACTGAGCTTGAAGACAGCAAGAGTCATCTGGCCACCATGAGAAAAGAGGCAGACGGCTATCTCCTAACAAGGTTACTGGAATAAACACATCATGCTCCTGCTGAATGTGGTGTTTGCCACTTATTTGTCCCTCCTCAGCTTCACCCAGGTATCACCCAGTCTCCCACATGAGAATTTGTTGGCTCACAGATGGAGAAGTGCAGTGAATTCAAATTTAATTAGCTAACTGTTTGGCCACAGTCAGTGTTCTCGTACACACCAAACTAACTATAGTGTCTCCAAAGCCAACAACTGAATCTCCATATGACTATCTCAGGGTAATAGAGTTTGACCAGAGGCTGCAGGGTGTCGACAAGGAGATTCGGGCCTTTAAGAAGAAGGAAGTGATGGACATGGAGGAGATGAAGAACAATGTGGGAAATCTCGCTCAAATCACTGCCAAACTGGAGGCTGCTCTCACTGAACTAGAGGTAAGAGACACTACACTCTGATTTAAAAGCTTTGTTACCCAAGCAAAACATAAATCTTACTTCATCCTGAAAGTCATGTTTCAGATGGTGGCTGGAAAATGTTTATACCACTGTCCTTTCTACAGGATATCAACAAAGAGCAGACATTGCTGGACAGGGACCAGAGCCCGTTCCCAATGCTCCAAACTCTGATAGCTGACAAACAGCCATATGAACAGCTTTGGACCACAGCACTAAACTTTCAGAGCATGTCAGAAGAGTGGATGAATGGTAGGTGACTCACAGTGGGGAAACACAGCTACCATGTGACTGCATTTTAAAAGCTCTAAATGGCAAAAAATAGTGCAGGACGCACAGTTGTTTTCACATTGCTGTACTTCTTTACCATTTAACTCCTAGGTCCTTTCCTACACCTGGATGCTGAGAAAATCTCTGATGAGGTGGACATCATGTGGAGGAACATGCATAAACTGACAAAGTCTTTATCTAATCTTCCTGGGCCTTGTCGTGTGGCCAAAAGCTTCAAAAACAAGATAGACCAGTTCAAGCAGCACATACCCATCCTGACAACCATCTGTAACCCCGGCATCAAAGACCGGCACTGGGAGAAGGTCAGCTGAATATATATATATTTTTTGCTTCATTAGATCAGCTGACACTGATCGAAATCCAGTGTCAGATTCACTTTGTAAGGACCAAGTGTCCTGCGTCTCCTGTGATCCATGAAGCTGATGTGAAAAATGTATGTGTGTCTACAGATTAGCAGCATTGTGGGCTTTGATGTCAAACCGGATGTGAACAGCTCACTGCTAAACATGTTGGACCTGGGCCTTTCCAAGTTCTCTCATAAGTAAGACACTTTACTGACATTACACCATGTTGGAATACATGTAAAGAGCAAAGTGAATGTACTGTGTTTGTAGGAAAACCACGTGTTGTAAGAAAAAGTGACAGAGTTTATGTTAATCACACATTTGCTGAGTTATAGAAATATTCACCATGACCAAATTTGTTTTGGTTCTTTTTTAATCTTTGGCATAGGTTGGAAGAGATTGGAGCGTCAGCCAGTAAGGAGTATTCTCTGGAAAAATCCATGGAGAAGATGAAAAAGGAATGGGCCGATCTCCGGTTCTCTTTCACTCTGTACAGAGATACAGTATGACAAAGCTGAAATGCTCAAACACTGTCATTGTAACTTCTTCCAAAGAACTTAAATATTACAAGAAACTGACATGTTGGTTATGTTGCCATCACTGTCTTCAACTCAAACTGCCCACAAGCTTACAGAACATTGACATCAACTAGTATTAAATACACCTAATATTTTGTCATAGGGTACCAGTATTGTGTCAGCAGTGGATGACATCCAAGTGCTTCTTGATGACCACGTGATTAAGACACAGACCATGCGAGGTTCACCTTTCATTAAGCCAATAGAGATTGAATGTAAGGTAAGACGCAGCAATACAAATCACTCTTGATCCCCTTAAGCAGGTAAAAGGATAAAGCCTGTGTAGGTCAGTAGGTATGAACGGTAGATGTAACCATACTGAACTTGGCTTTGAGAAGATAACGTTGATGTCTCCTTTCTACTATTTTTTAATATTGTACCTTGTTTTCTTTTTTGTGGGTTCTTGTTTTTAATGATTCATTTCTTGAATATTATGTTGGCATTTGTTGGATTGTTGCAGTATTTTGTAAACTATACTTTAGAAATGCTATGAGACACAACAATAGCTTGTTGTTGCTAGAATTGTGTTATTCTCACCATTACTTTCCTACCTAGCAATGGGAGGACAAGCTGCTGAGTATGCAGGACATTCTAGACTCCATGTTGAAGTGTCAAGCTACTTGGCTCTATCTTGAACCCATCTTCAGCTCTAAGGACATCATTGCCCAGATGCCAGAGGAGGGACGCAAGTTTACCATTGTGGACAGCTACTGGAAAAACATCATCGCTGAAGCGGTAAGATCCTCTGGACAAACAACCTCCTGTTTTAGTTTGCAGAAATGGAGTCTCATGCACTTTGCTTTGCTTTGGCTTCTATGTGATTTCACTGGTCCAGGTTAAGGATACACATGTGCTGGTGGCTACAAGCCAGCCCAACATGCTGGAACAGCTACAGGAATCCAATGTGTTCCTGGATGACATCCAAAAAGGCCTCAATACCTACCTGGAAAAGAAGAGGCTCTATTTCCCAAGGTTTTGACCACTAGCACTAGCCCTAATAGTACATTATAATTACAGAACATATAAATGACACAGTGAGCACTTACCGGTATATTAGCGTTCTTTCTAAGGGTCTTGTCAAGTGGTTTTGTTTCCTCTCTCCTCTTCATCATATTCCCAGGTTCTTCTTCCTGTCCAACGACGAGCTGCTGGAGATCCTGTCACAGACCAAAGACCCACTGTGTGTGCAGCCCCACCTGAAGAAGTGCTTTGAGGGCATTGCCAAACTGCAGTTCACCGAGGACATGGCGATCACTGGCATGATCAGCTCTGAGAAGGAGACTGTGCCCTTCACAGAAAAGATTTATCCTGCCCAAGCCAAGGTATAGAACAGATAGTGTTTTTATACATATATATACATTTAATGTCAAAATATATGAAACAACTACTATTAATATTAAATGTATGTATATATATATATATATACTGTATATGTGTCATTTCTATTTCATATTCTTATATTTCTGTTTTGTTAACAAATGTTACTTTGTTGGACATATGTGGTGGACTGTTGCCGTCTGATATTTAGGGTATGGTAGAGAAATGGCTGCTGCAGGTGGAGAACCTAATGCTCAGGAGTGTTCGACATGTCATCCATCAAGGAGTGATTCAGTATGCAGAGGTATTTGGGGATATAACTTTATTTTTGAATCTGTGATAAACTTAGATTGACTGACAGTAGATGTAAGCAAGTCACAGCTATACAGGAGGACTATACTGGGGACTGGGATGGTTTAATTTTATGAATGGTGTGATCTTTTTTTTTTTTTATAAAACCAGCCATCAGTTCTTTGGAGTAGTATTAAAAAGGGGGTGATGTTAGTGTAAATTGCACATCACTACCATTGATTCTGGTTCAGATCAAGCGCTTCAAAGGGTATAAGAAGTGTAATTACCTTAGCTTTACTGTGTCATTTTCTTTGCTGTAGGTGCCCAGGAAGAAGTGGGTGTTGCAGTGGCCTGGCCAAGTTGTCATTTGTGCCTCCTCCATCTTTTGGACTACTGAAGTATCTGAAGCCATCCAGACCAACTCTCTGCATGTCAGTCTTTCCACTGCTAACTTCTACATAGAAAGACAACTTTTAAGCCCAACAATTACACAATTATTACACCATAGTCTAACCTGTGTACTGATTCTCCATTCTACCCAAAGGCCTATGTGGAGAAGTGCAATGCCCAAATTGCTGACATCGTGGAGCTGGTACGTGGGAAGCTGCCAGGAGGGGCAAGGATGACCCTTGGTGCTCTTACTGTTATAGATGTTCATGGTAATATAACTGTTATTTTTAAGGGGATAAAATGGGTTCTCTTGATTAAATCTGGCTTGTGGAAAATCTCACGCATTTTTCTCTCCTAGCTCGAGATGTTGTGGCAAAACTGGCAGAGGACCGCATCTCCTCACTGAATGACTTTGCGTGGATTTCTCAGCTGCGTTACTTCTGGGAGGATGGAGAAGTGATGCTGCGCATGATCACCACTTGCTTGAAATATGGCTATGAATATCTGGGCAATTCCCCCCGTCTTGTAATTACACCACTTACTGACCGCTGCTACAGGTAACTTACAGTTTATTTCATCCCTTATCCTTGGCTATAGATGGAGAGTTGCAAAATACAATGTCATGGTAAAAATGACTGTAGGCAGATTCTAACATTCTGTAACTCAAATGTCTAAGATATGAAGTTCTGTCATTGTATCATTTGGTCAAATGACTTTGTGCTACACCAGAACTCTAATGGGGGCTTTGAAGTTGAACTTGGGGGGAGCTCCTGAGGGTCCTGCAGGAACTGGCAAGACTGAGACCACAAAAGATCTGGCAAAAGCTTTGGCTAAACAGGTACATCAAATGGTTTACAGTAAAACACTGATCTGCATTTTATTTGTGTGTGTTTTTTTCTTCTTAATACTGACATTAAAGCTATTATTTGTTTCTAGTGTGTGGTGTTCAACTGCTCCGATGGTCTGGACTACAAGGCCATGAGTAAGTTCTTCAAAGGACTGGCTCAGTCTGGTGCTTGGGCCTGCTTTGATGAATTCAATCGTATTGAGGTGAGCACAACTATTGTTATACTGGTCAAATCTGTGTATGTCTGTTAAATCAAATGACCCAAATACCTCATCTGCTTTAACTGAATAGTAACTTAAGATTAGTGAACAAATAGTCTATTAATTTTAGACTTAGGTAGACTTGGACTTAGGTTTTTTGTTAATTTTGTTGTATTGAAAAATGTTCATGATAAAACTTGAATATGATATAGAGATGCTGCTTTACTTTTATACCAAATGGATTAGATTATTTTAATACACTTAAACTGAGTAATTGACAGATTGCTAAATCCATATTTTTGTTCACTTAGTTACTCACAATGTGTTTGTGTGTGTGTCACAGGTGGAGGTGCTCTCTGTGGTGGCTCAGCAGGTCCTCTGCATACAACAGGCCATTGGCAAGAATCTGAAGACCTTCATGTTTGAGGGGACAGAGCTGTCACTCAACCCAACCTGCTCTGTGTTCATCACCATGAACCCCGGTTACGCTGGCAGGGCCGAGCTCCCTGACAACCTAAAGGTGCATCACTGTAGCGCAGTAGTATAACCTTAAACATCACTCAACAGTGCCGAATGTGATGGTGAAGAAGAAATGGGAAAAGTGTAAAGTATACTAGAATAAGAATAGAATATAAGAGAATAAGTTGCTGGAACTGGATGTATACCTGTCAATCTTGTCTTGTAGGCTCTTTTCCGTACAGTGGCTATGATGGTGCCAGACTATGGTCTTATAGGAGAAATCTCATTATACTCCATGGGCTTCATTGAATCTCGCAGGTATGTGTTATTGATGTCCTGGACAAAATATTTTTACTCTCGGTTGGTTCATTCATAAAGCCTCATACATCTTAAATTACAATTTTACTGACAGTCTGGCCCAGAAGATTGTGGCTACCTACCGTTTGTGCTCCGAGCAGCTGTCTTCCCAACACCACTATGACTACGGTATGCGAGCTGTGAAGTCTGTGCTGACTGCAGCAGGGAATCTGAAGCTGAAGTACCCGGAGGAGAACGAGAGCGTGCTGTTGCTTAGGGCGCTGATGGATGTCAATATGGCCAAGTTTCTAGCACAGGATGTGCCACTGTTTCAGGTGACCAATTTTGCACCAAATCCAAGTGCATTTCTGTGTATGCACCAGTTGGTTTAGTAATTATTCAGTTCAATTCTCCTGCTGCTGCCCACAGGGTATCATCTCTGATTTATTCCCTGGCGTGGTCCTTCCAAAACCAGACTATGATCTCCTCCTCAACGCTCTTAATGACAATATTGCTAGACTCAACCTCCAGCCTGTCCCATGGTTCATTGGAAAAATTATCCAGGTACCAATGAGGAGTACTGCTTGTAATACTTAAGATACTCATAGAAGATGTTTAGCTAGTACACAAAAAATGTGAAAATTGTGATTGTTTATAGGTGTATGAGATGATGTTGGTACGCCATGGTTTCATGATAGTAGGAGACCCCCTAGGAGGAAAGACTTCGGCATATAAAGTTCTTGCTGCTGCCCTTGGAGACCTTTATAAAGGCAGGTATTTCAGATAACACTTATCTTCTAGTTTACCACCATGTTTTTTAATGGTAAATTGGTCTCTAGCAAGCCATTAGCAAAGATATGATTCTATTTCAGTTTTGAATTTTTTTGCTATTATTATTCATAATGGTTTATTCTATCTCATTCTACCACATTATCAGCCAATCTCATGGAGGAGTTTGCAGTGAATTACTGCATCATCAACCCCAAGGCCATCACCATGGGCCAGCTGTATGGCTGCTTCGATCCAGTCAGCCATGAGTGGTCTGATGGTGTGCTGGCCACCTCCTTCAGGGATCAGGCTATATCCACCTCAGAAGATCGACAGTGGATCATCTTTGATGGGCCCATTGATGCTGTCTGGATTGAGAACATGAATACTGTGCTGGATGACAACAAGAAGGTACTGGCCATTTTGATGCCTTCCTCACTGTAGTTTTTTTCTTACTGTGTAAGAAGTGTGTTCTCGGTTGTTAAATGCTGATAGCAATTAGTCAATTGGTTCATCAGGCATTCCGTTCATTCAAACATCCACAATAAGTTATCTAAACAACTGCTGGCCAGATTCATTGAAATTTGTTATGGACATTCATAGCTTTTGTAGTGGATTTACCTTTGATTTACAACCTTTAAATAAGAAGCCTCTGTCCTTTTCACTCTATTCTCTGCTAGCTTTGTTTGATGAGTGGTGAGATCATCCAGATGAGTGCTAAGATGAGTCTGATCTTCGAACCTGCTGACCTGGAGCAAGCTTCTCCGGCTACCGTCAGTAGGTGAGCAACACAGACAGAAGCTGCACCAGCGACTGTAGTATATATAGCCTATAGAAAGCATACGTTTTGAAAGTTTTAGAAAAAGTTACCGTGGTTTTTTAATTTAACCATCTGTCTGAAGGTGTGGTATGATCTACATGGAACCTCTGCAGCTGGGCTGGTCTCCTCTCAGAGATTCCTACATGAACACACTGCCTGAAAGCCTGAGCACTGAACATAGAGAACTGGTGAGGTTACAAAAATGCATGTCTTAATTGGCTCATCAACTGCCTTTTACAGTTTTTTGTTACATTTATGTCCTTTCAGATGCATGTGTCTTATATCTGCTTCTTTGATATTTTGTCCCACAGATCGTGGACCTGTTTGATTGGCTAGTTCAGCCCTGTCTGGACTTTATAGACAGGGAGTGTCGCTTTGTAGTTCAAACATCTCCCATTCACTTGGCCTACAGTCTAATGAAGTTGTACACCTGTCTGATGGGTTAGTAAGAATGACATTTAATTGATAAGTTATACATATTTAGTTTTGTCAGTGTTTATAGTGTTAACATTCCTGTCTATACCTAGATGAAATTTCTGCATCAGGAGCCAATGATACACAGATGTCCAGCCAGCAGATAACCATGTGGCTGCAGGGTCTGTTCCTGTTCGCAGTTGTATGGACTCTGGGTGGGACCATCACTGGGAACAGTCGTAAGAAGTTTGATGTCTTCTACCGCAATCTGATCATGGGCATGGACGATAAGCACCCTCGGCCTAAGAGTATCAAACTCAAAAAGAACAACATCTTCCCTGAGAGAGGTCACAAAATTTAAAAAATAATTATGTATATAGTTACTATACCAATAGAAAATCTGCCTTTTTAACATTAGTAATGCATGATGTTTATTTATTGTTTTACAGGCATGGTCTATGACTACTACTTTTATAAGGATGGACAAGGACAGTGGAATGTATGGACTGATTCAATCACAAATGAAGAAAACGTCATTCCAGCTGGAGCCAATGTGAGTGTGTTTGTATCACAGAGGTTACTCCTGCTAAAGATGCCACTGTGGATGTCTTTGTTCGCTGAAACTCTGCTTATCCTTCCCAGGTGTCAGACCTCATCATCCCAACCATGGAGACGGCACGTCAGCTTTTTTTCCTGCGTACCTACCTGGCACATGAAATACCCATGCTGTTTGTTGGGCCCACTGGCACTGGCAAATCTGTCATCAACAAAAGCTTCTTGGTAACGCTGCCTAAAGAGCAGTACACACCAAACTGTATCAACTTCTCAGCCCGAACTTCAGCAAATCAGACCCAAGACATCATCATGGCCAAGCTGGACCGAAGAAGGAAGGGCGTGTTTGGACCTCCTATGGGAAAGAAGTGTGTCGTCTATGTTGGTAAAGATGGACGCACATACAGTATAATCACTGTTGAGTTAAAAGTTGATCATTGAGTGAAGGTGTCACACGTTAAGAAGTGTTTGATAGTCATTGATCTTTATCGTTATCTCTTCTAACATAGATGATCTGAACATGCCAGCTAAGGAAATATATGGTGCCCAACCCCCAATTGAGCTGTTGAGGCAGTGGATTGACCATCATCACTGGTATGACAAGAAGGACACCTCCATACTAAACATAGTGGATGTGCTGTTTCTGTCTGCAATGGGGCCTCCTGGTGGTGGGAAAAACGACATCACAGGTATTGCTGAAATAAATATTTATTTATTAGTAGTAATTTCACTACAGAAAGCAGCAATAATAAGGTTTACTACAATTAACAAAATGTTTGAAATGCTAGGCCGCTTCACCCGCCACTTGAATATCATCTCAATTGATTCCTTTGATGATGAAACACTGACCAAGATATTCAGCTCCATTACTGACTGGCACTTCAGCAAGGGCTTTGATGCCCCTTTCTACAGGTAACTTGTCAAATATGTATTAGAATGTCATACAGTGGAAGAATGATGTAAATGATCTTTGTCAGAAAGATGTACTGAATTTTGTCTTATGTCCAAGGCTAGGCAAGATTATGGTCCAGGCCACCATGGCAGTCTATAAGGATACCATGGACAGCTTCCTCCCCACCCCATCTAAGTCCCACTACATCTTCAACCTGCGGGACTTTGCTCGAGTGATACGAGGTGTGCTCCTGGCTCCACATACACACATGCAGGTAAGAGTGAAAACACTAGTGATGCTTAATGCTTAATTTTAACCGTTACCATTTTCAAGGTTAGGAATATGCTTGAATTTTGACATACTCCTTGAAAAATGCTTGATTTACAACATAATCTGGTGTTTCATCTGCACAATCACTCATGTAAACCAAAAATCTTTTAATATTTGAAATGAAATGATCCTGTCATCATATTTGATTGTTGGATTGTTGGTGTTGACAGCCATGCCATTGCCGCGGCCATTGCGTTACATCTCTGTGTGAAACTGTATTGTGCTGCTGTATGTTCTCTTTCCTCCTGCTCTCTCTCTCCTGCTCCCCCCCTCCCCCTTCAACCCAACCGGTCGAGGCAGATGACCGCCCACCTAGAGCCTGGTTCTGCTCGAGGTTTCTACCTGTTAAAAGGGAGTTTTTCCTTGCCACTGTCGCATAGTGCTTGCTCATGGTGGGAAAGGTTGGGTCTCTGTAAATTTAAAGAGTCGGTCTAGACTTGCTCTACTAGAAAAAGTGCCCTGAGATAACTTTGTTATGATATGGCGCTATATAAATAAAACTGAATTGAATTGAATTGAATTGAATTTGTTCGTTGTCTCCTGGCATTTATAGTAACAATTTAGATCTGATGATAAAGGCTTCGAGAGTCTGGAAATTTTTGGTTTAGACACCTTGAAAGTGCTTGAACCCTGTGAAATGTTTAAATTAATTGTCTGAATCTGAATTGCTGTATCTCTTCCTCTTGTGTGTTGGCCATTTATGTCAGGATGGAGACAAACTGATCCGCCTGTGGATCCACGAGGTCTACCGTGTTTTCTATGACCGACTCATTGACAACGAAGACAAGGAGACATTCTTTGGCATCGTCAAAGAGAGAACCTCAAACTTCTTTAAGCAGAGTGTGGAAAAGGTACATATTTGATAAGTGTGCGCACACGCACACACACACACACACACACTCTCACAAATCATTTCTTTAAAAATCAGTTTTTCAGTTCTGTCATTTTGCATGTTATCTCACAAATTATGAACAAATATGACTGAAATTTTGTGGATAAAAAGCCCTTTGCAAAAAGATCTGTTTACTAGATTTGGGTCAAAATCAGTTTAAAGGGTTTCTGCTATCAGATACATTTTGTCTTTCAATAACTACTTCCGCATTTATGTGCTTATTGGAAAGTACAAAGAAATTCCAAGTCAGTTAGGTACTAAGCAGCACTGCAGTCACAAGCTTTTTCTTTTTTCAGAAAGTCAGACCCGAAACAGAAACGATAAACAAACTGTCAGAGAAGCTGCTGCTTTGTGTAGTGTAGTGCAGTCTGGTCTAGATTTAAAACTGTGTTTAATCCTAAATCTCTCCCATTGTTGTCTAGCTCCTGAGCCATCTCAGCCCTGATGGCAAGGTAGTGGACGAGAGCATCCGTAGCTTGTTCTTCGGTGACTATGCCAAGCCTGATTCTGATGTTAGGGCCTACGATGAAATCACAGACTTGTGTGCCTTACAAGAAGTGATGGAGTTCTACCTGGATGAGTACAACAACTGCAGCAAGGCACCCATGTCCCTTGTAATGTTCAAATTTGCCATTGAGCACATTTCCCGCATCTGCCGTGTGCTGAAACAAGACAATGGCCACCTTCTACTCGTCGGCATTGGTGGTTCAGGGCGTCAGAGCACCACTAAACTGGGCACCTTCATCAATGATTATGTCCCATTCCAGATTGAGTTGACCAAGAACTATAGCATGTCAGACTGGCGTGATGACCTGAAGCGGATAATGCTTAAAGCAGGCATCGAGGGAAAGAACATGGTGTTCCTGTTCAATGACAGCCAAATTAAGGATGAGGTCATGTTAGAAGACATCAACATGCTGCTTAACACTGGTGATGTGCCTAACATCTTTGCTGCGGATGAACGTGCTGACATAATTGATAAAGTGCAGGGAATTGCGCGGATGGAGGGCAAAAAGATTGACGCCACTCCGCTGTCAATGTACAACTTCTTCATTGACCGTGTGAAGACCAACCTTCACATTGTGCTAGGTAGGCACCTTTATATATCCTTGTTCATTTTTTGATTGAAGTTTTACTAAGTAGTTGTAACTGGGAATTATTGTATTCAACAGCAATGAGTCCTATCGGCGATGCGTTTAGGAACCGTCTCAGGATGTTCCCCTCCCTTATCAACTGCTGCACCATTGACTGGTTCCACGCATGGCCAAATGATGCTCTGGAGATGGTGGCCCACAAGTTCCTAGAGGATGTGGAAATGGACAGTGACATCAAATTGGAGTAAGGACATAAAAAGGATGCAAAAAACTTGTACTCGTTCCAACAGTGGCATTGTATATTTGCAAATAGCACTGTGTAGCATGCCCATGTTTTCTTTTCTGTGATCTCAGGGTGGTGGAAATGTGCAAGACCTTCCAGACAAGTGTCAGAGACATGTCTCAAAGGTACTTCTCCAGACTGAGGAGACACAACTACGTCACGCCCACATCCTACCTTGAACTCATCCTCACCTTCAAGACTCTGCTCAATGCAAAGAGGAATGAAGTGGACACTGCAAAGAACCGCTATATCGTTGGTCTCCAGAAACTGGAGTTTGCTGCGTCTCAGGTGATGCACCCTGTCGAGTAATATTAACTTGAACGTCACCTTGTTTCTCTGACCAAGTGAATGATATTGACACATCATCATACAACTTAATACTATGTCCACAGGTGTCAGTGATGCAGGAGGAGCTGACAGCATTGCAGCCAGAGCTCATCCAGACCTCAGCTGAAACAGATCAGATGATGGTTAAGATAGAGGGGGAAACAGTGGAGGTGGATGCTAAGAAAGAACTTGTGTCTGCTGACGAGAAAGTGGCTAATGAGGCCGCAGCTGCAGCCCAAGCCATTAAGGTATATGTGTATTTCATGAGCAATGACACATTTTGCTGCATCTGTGCAAAAATGTCCATAATTTAGGTAGCAATCAAATCATTTTTTTATTTGCCATTTGTTTTAAAAAAAGTTAAAAATGTACATATTTAGACCCTGATTGTTGTGTACTGGTTGTCTTTCAGGATGAGTGTGAGGGAGACTTGGCAGAAGCAATGCCTGCATTGGAGGCTGCCCTGTCAGCCCTGGACACCTTAAAACCTGCAGACATTACAGTAGTTAAGTCTATGCAGAACCCACCAGGTCTAGTCAAACTAGTCATGGAGTCCATCTGTGTCATGAAGGGCATCAAACCTGAGAGAAAACCTGATCCTAGTGGCTCAGGTAAGATCATAGCTTTGAAAGAATGATTTTAAAATGTCATTATTCTCATTGACAATGATTTATATCATAAAATATGATAACAGCATTACTATTTCAAATAAATGTGTTGCAGGTAAGATGGTTGAGGACTTCTGGGGGCCCTCTAAGAAGCTCCTTGGAGACCTGAAGTTTTTGGAAAGCCTCAAAGCTTACGACAAAGACAACATCCCTGCCCCGTACATCAAGAAAATCAGAGAAAAGTTCATCGACAACCCCGAGTTCCAACCCTCTGTTATTAAAAATGTCTCCTCGGCTTGCGAGGGTCTCTGTAAATGGGTGCGAGCAATGGAAGTGTATGAGCGTGTAGCCAAAGTGGTAGCCCCTAAGAAGGAGAGACTGAAGCTGGCTGAGAATGAGCTGGCTGTACAAATGAAAATGTTGACTATAAAAAGAGCTGAGCTGAAAAAAGTTGAGGACAGACTGCAGAGCCTGAATGATGACTTGGATGCCATGATTAAGAAGAAGAAAGAACTGGAGGACAACATTGAATTGTGTTCTCAGAAGCTGATCAGAGCAGAGAAGCTGATAGGGGGACTGGGTGGGGAGAAGGACAGGTGGACAGAGGCTGCAAGGCAACTAGGAATTAGGTATATTAAAATATGTAATGCATATGCTTATATCTTCCTTATTAGTCATGATGTGTGGTGTGGTGTGCCTGAAGTTTAATATTAATCACATTGGTACTATATTTTCCTTCTGCAGATACACCAACCTGACAGGTGACATACTCCTCTCATCAGGAACTGTATCTTACCTTGGGGCATTTACAGTAGACTACCGTACAGAGTGCCAGGCGTTGTGGCATGTCCTGTGCCAGCAGAAGAAAATCCCCTGCTCTGAGCACTTCACCCTCAGCAACACTCTGGGTAACCAGGTGGCCATCAGAGCATGGCAGATTGCTGGACTGCCAGTGGACTCCTTCTCCACAGACAATGGTATCATTGTGTTTAACTCCCGTCGGTGGCCCCTGATGATTGACCCTCAAGGTCAAGCCAACAAGTGGATCAAGAACATGGAGAAGGCTAATAAACTTGCTGTCATTAAACTGTCTGATGGAAACTATGTGAGAATCTTGGAGAATTGCATCCAGTTTGGAACCCCAGTTCTTTTGGAGAACGTTGGAGAGGAACTTGATCCGGTACTCGAACCAGTGTTGCTGAAGCAAACCTTCAAACAGCAGGGTGTCGATTACATGAAAATAGGAGAGAATATTGTGGAATATTCCAAAGACTTTTTGTTCTACATGACCACTGGACTGAGGAACCCTCACTACCTCCCAGAAGTGGCTGTCAAAGTCTGTCTGCTGAACTTTATGATCACCCCACAGGGCCTACAGGACCAGCTTTTAGGGCTTGTAGCAGCCAAAGAGAAACCTGAGCTGGAAGAGAAGAAGAACCAGCTCATTCTGGAGAGTGCTGCTAACAACAAGCAGCTGAAGGAAATTGAGGATAAGATCTTACAAGTGCTCTCCTCTTCCAAGGGGAACATCCTGGAGGATGAGACTGCCATTAAGATCTTGTCATCCTCCAAAATCCTCTCTGAGGAGATCTCAGAGAAGCAAAAAATTGCCAGTGTTACAGAGAAAGAGATTGATGACACTCGCATGGGTTACCGTCCTGTGGCTGAGCACTCCTCCATTTTGTTTTTCTGTATCTCAGAATTGGCCAATATCGAGCCTATGTACCAGTACTCCCTAACCTGGTTCATTAACCTCTACCTGTATTCCATTGCCCAGAGCTTGAAGAGCGATGATGTGGCTGAAAGGATCAACAACATTGTTGAGCACTTTACCCTCAGCATCTACAATAATGTGTGCCGCTCGCTTTTTGAGAAGGATAAGCTGCTTTTCTCCCTGCTGCTCACTGTAGGCATCATGCACAGTAAGGGCCAGGTTGACAACCAAGTCTGGCGCTTCCTTCTAACAGGTGGCATTGCTTTGGATAACCCTTACCCCAACCCTGCTCCAGAGTGGCTGTCTGACAAATCTTGGTCTGAAATCGTCAGGGCATCCAAACTTCCAAACCTGCATGGTTTCTTTGAACATGTCCAAGACAACATCTCCAAATGGAAGAAGCTCTATGACTCAGGAATGCCCCATAAGTACCAGTTACCTGACCAGTGGAGTACATTGGTGAGGATGGACAGAATGGTAGTAATCAGGTGCTTCCGGCCAGATAAACTGGTTCCAGCAGTGCAGGATTTCATAGTGGATAACATGGGACAAGCTTACATTGAACCGCCCACCTTTGACCTGGCAGGGAGTTACAAAGACTCCAACTGCTGCTCTCCTCTCATCTTTGTGTTGTCACCAGGATCTGATCCAACTGCAGGTAATCGGAGACTTGTGATCTTTGTACATTTTAACACACGAAAGCCCCACACCATCTAGTCAAACTGTAATATACAATCAAGGAAACTTGGTTGTAACCACTAGTTTTATTTTTTGGATGCCAAAAGTCTTTAATAGAGTATTACATTGTTTCTTCAGGTCTGCTGAAGTTTGCTGATGACCTAGAAATGGGGGGCAGTAAGACCCAAACCATTTCTCTCGGACAGGGACAAGGACCCATAGCAGCTCAGATGATTGACAAAGCCAACAAACAGGGCACCTGGGTGGTACTGCAGAACTGCCACCTGGCCACCAGCTGGATGCCCGCTCTGGAGAGGATCTGTGAGGAAACCATAACCCCAGACAACACACACCCTAACTTTAGGTAACAGATTCTACACAGTGAGTTTAAGTGAAACATATTCTTGCATGAAGAAGACGATAAAGGCAAGTACTTTTTCCTCTCCCCAGGTTGTGGTTAACCAGTTATCCATCCGACAAGTTCCCAGTCAGTATCCTGCAGAATGGGCTGAAGATGACCAATGAGCCTCCTAAAGGAATAAAAGCCAACCTGTTGCGTTCCTACCTGAGTCACCCCATCTCTGACCCTGCCTTCTTTGGCAGCTCCAAGAAACAGGTCATTTGGCAGAAGCTCCTATTTGGTCTCACCTTCTTTCACGCTCTAGTACAAGAAAGGAGGAACTTTGGACCTCTGGGTGAGAAATATAAACTATAATTCTCATCTGCTGTTTGGCCCTTGTATGATGAAATTTATTTTTTAATCCTGGATGTGGTTTAAGTTTTTCATTTTGATATTTTATTTTTTTTGTGATTATTAAATACATTTATTGTACCATTATTCTGTCATTATATGTAAAAACAATCCTGTTGCTGTTGTTTGTCCATTTTCTCTCAGGTTGGAATATTCCCTATGAGTTTAATGAGTCTGACCTGAGGATCAGTATGAGGCAGATCCAGATGTTCCTGGATGAGTATGATGAGGTTCCACTGGAGGCCCTCTCGTACCTTACAGGTGAACGTTTTATAGTTTTTAACACAGCCGCACATTCATTTACACCAATGAAATTGGCAGAATGTTGATATTCTGAGTAGGTAGGTCACCCTTGAATCACCAGCTGATGTAAACTAAACCTTAGGGCGAGTGTATTTGTTTTTGTTTTTTTAATCTGTGACCTTTATTACTCACCCCTCGCTCTTTGCACATATAAAATATGTATACAGTAATATGGCTCAAACTTGACCAAACCTCTCAATAAACATCACAACAATGTCCTTGGATTTCCATTTTTGTTTGTTTGTTGTAATGATTTCTTCGCTTCTCAGGTGAGTGTAACTATGGTGGCAGGGTGACAGACGACAAAGACAGGCGTCTGCTGCTGTCGCTTCTGTCCATCTTCTACAGTTGGGAGCTGATAGAACAGGAGTGCTGCCACCTGTGTGAGGGAGATGTGTATTATGTCCCTGCTCACGGCCCCTATCAGGTACTGACAGAGCTCTACTCTATTTCTAATTAGTGCTACAGCGTACGACTGCCATATCCATCATCATCAGTCATGACATGATATAAAGCAGCTATCTTCTTATGTCATCATTGCTAAAGCTTGCATTTCAAATAAACACAACAGCAGCTGATTTCACTGTACACCCAGAGGAGGATTAATGGTTTTAATCACTGAGTGTAATGTTTGTCTAGAATGAAATCTAGATGGAGGGCACAGTGTTGAAGATCACTGTTATAAGTCAAGTAATTCTTTAATCATCCTGTTTGATAAGGAGATTCATTTTCAAATATGATTTTCTTTATTCCAGACGTATGTTGACTACATTCGCAGTCTTCCTATTAGTGCCGATCCTTGTGTGTTCGGACTTCATAGCAATGCTGACATCACGAAAGATAATCAAGAGACCAATCAGCTCTTGGATGGAGTACTGCTGACTCTGCCCAGGCAGACGGGAGGCGGGGCTAAGTCTTCTCAGGTTTGCACTGCCTGTTGTCTGAAGCATTTTGGATGATGCTAATTTCCCTGAGGAAACACTGTATGCAAACTTGTTGTCCTATATTCAAGCTTTGTGTTGTCGGCCGTTTGTGTTGTAGGAAGTGGTAGATGAGCTTGCGGAAGACATCCTGTCTAAGCTGCCAGCAGACTTTGACATACAAATGGTGACTGATAAATACCCAGTCATGTATGAGGAGTCTATGAATACTGTTTTGAGGCAGGAAATCATCCGCTTTAACAGGTAATAACAACTTGGGCTGCTATGAAATTAAATATTCATGTTGGAAAAGACTAACCTTAACTCATGGATCAGTTTGTGAAGGACACGCTGATGAAACCATTTACAATTAATACCTGATCACATTCATCTCCCCTCTTGACAGACTCACTCATGTGGTGCGTGACAGCTTGGTAAACATCCGCAAAGCTCTGAAGGGCCAGATTGTTATGTCTGCTGAACTTGAGAACGTCTTCAACAGTATGCTGGTGGGCAAGGTGCCCGCTATGTGGGCAGCCAAGTCATACCCCTCTCTCAAGCCAATGGGGAGCTACGTGACTGATCTCTTAGCCAGGCTGCAGTTCCTAAAAGTAAGAATTATAATTGTCATGGGTCACACAGACCTCGAGTGAAGGTGGAATATGACTTGCAAGTTGAATGAAGCACATACTAAATAGTCCAATAGCATATACTGTATGTACTGTTTGCTTGGTGTTAAGTAAGGGAAGTGGTTTGAATATGCATAAAATTAAAATCACCTTCAGTATGTGTTAGCAAAAAATGAACAAAGTTGCCATCACAATAAACTAATCTATTACACTCAGATCAAAGTAAAGCAACACTGGTTGTATAGAGAACAGCTTATATATATATACACACACCACATATGCTTGCATGTCTGTCTTGACAGGATTGGATAGATAACGGCCCACCCACAGTCTTCTGGCTCTCTGGTTTCTACTTCACACAGTCATTTCTTACTGGAGTGGCTCAGAATTTTGCCAGGAAGTACACCATCCCCATAGACTACATTGGCTTTGAATTTGAGGTATGCAATTATTTTGCTAACCTTTCTCAGTGTTTTTGGTCACATTCAATCATGATAATTTATTAATAATAGGGAGATATTGGGTGGATATTCATGCTCTGAGTGGTGTTCCAGGTAACCAAACAGGGGACCCATATTGATAAGAAGCCAGAGGACGGGGCCTATGTTAGGGGTCTTTTCATGGAGGGGGCTCGCTGGAACCGAAAGGACATGGTCATTGGAGAGTCCCTCCCCAAGATCCTCTTTGACTCATTGCCCATCATCAAGCTCAAACCAGGAGAAATGTCCAAGTTTCAACATGAAAACATCTACGTCTGTCCAGTTTACAAAACCAGCGCCCGCAGAGGGACCTTGTCCACCACTGGCCACTCCACCAACTACGTCATGTCCATCGAGCTGCCCTCTGACAAGCCACAGAAACACTGGATTAACCGCGGAGTGGCATGCCTCTGCCAGCTGGATGACTAAGAACGAGCATCGACTGATTCCGTATTTTGAACTGTAAATGCCAAAGAAAGTCTATGTGTTTGTATGCCAAAGTATCACAGGTATAAACTGACACATGTAGAGGTTCTAGAGAATGGTTTTAAGGACAATTGTCCCATATTGGCAACCATGACCACAATCAAAACATCTTTTATTTCATAGTGGATAACAATGAAATCTTATGGTAATATTTTGTCTTGAAGAGGACACAATTGTAGCATATCTAGCATGATGTATTGGGAATGGAGGTTTGTTTTTAGTTGTTTTTTTTTTTTAGCTTTACCAGCCTACATTGCATGTAAAATGTATTTGATTTCAGTTACTAGTCAAATGAAAAGAGCTGGTACTGATATGTGTTTGCACTATGATGCACTTTACAATTCTATTTTCTATGTGATTCTTTTGTTTCAGAGTGGGTGGTGGGTTATTACAAAGATTTGTTAATTGATAATAAAGTCAACATAACATCAAAACAACTGGATGTAGTCAATATTCACAGTGCTCTCTTAAAAGCATCTGATCCACCGAACAGTGTGTTCTGAAGACAAACGCTAGATGGCAGCAAAGGCAAACCAGCATTCCACAGGGGTCTCATCTGGTACCCATGCACAATGACGAGTGTGTGTCCACTACATCTTCACTGAGATATCTGTACAGTTTCTATATAAGGGAACATGTAGCTAAACAGTGTGCCGTCAAGTGCAAGTATGGGTTATGGGAAATGTGGTCTTAATTTTGAGAAACAATACCAAAAAAGCTTCATTGTTGGGACATAAGGGTTGCCAACATATCTTGACCATAGTGTCATTTGCTTGTGGTAATTACATCAAATTATCATAACTGATTTGGAAATTGTCTCACCTATCATACTGAAGAAGGTTCTGTCCAGATTAAGGACTGAACGTTTGAGTGCTAAGCAAGAGCAAAAATGGTTGTGAGGGTGTGATAACAGACCGCCCTTCTCTACTTGGGGGCATTGTGATGCCAAATACTATACCTGCCTCACCATCACTGACTGAGGTCTGGCAGGGAGTGTGACAACGATTTCCTGCCCAGACAAGCAGATTCATGACATTATTATGTCTGAGATTCAGTACAGGATTAATGCTGTTCTTTGCATGCAGGTCACAAGATGCCGCAAATCCCCAATGAGCCTTTTCATGATGGACCTCTTTCAGACAAGCTTGTGAAAGGAAGGTGTTTGCATTCAAATCCTAGTGGTATAGTTTCACGCACTCAGATGGCTGGTGAGTGGTGCTGCCTGGCTGATGCTGTATTTACGGCAGCACTGCTTGATGTTCTCTGTAGTCACTCATCTGACATCTGAATTCAGCTGCAGTATTAATACCCACCCAGATTGTAGGGCAGTGGTAGTCCCGCCTGTATCTAAGGGGACCCTCTAAAGCCACAACTCCGGCTCCAGTTTAGTCCTGTTCTCAAAAACAGAAGAACAATCAGAGAGCTTTTGGGAACACGTGCAAAGAAGAGAAAGATCAAGCTACCCGACTTTGTGTCATTCTCTATTTAGTCCCTTCAGGCCTCCTTAAGCTAATGTGTATACTTCCGCCAGAAAGAGCCTCCTGGAAACTAGATGATCATTTCCCTTTAATGAAAATGACCAAACTGAATGTATGCCAAGAGGAGCAAAACATCTGCAACACTTTATGAGAGTGAGACACCTCTATTTACTCAGAATTGCATTGCAAGAATTCGACTTCATTTTTCTGAGCAAGGACACATGGGTGCAGAGCTTTTATTGTAGTCATTACATCATGTTAATGTTGAGCTGATAATGAAATGGAAGAGCCTCCTGTCTTTTCAGATAAGGTTCCCCTAAATAATTAACTCTGTATGATATTGTGTTGGATGGAAATGGAGGAAACCTTCATCACATAAATCACATTGGTTTTATGTCAGTGCACTGACGTTGCACTGACCTTGATTTGTGTAAGTATTTGTATGACTGTGTGTCAACAAGCGAAATCATTTCAGCTATGTAGAGCTTGTTGTTTGTCTTGCAGTATCACAGAAACAATGTGGTCACCAGTCTACCTATAGGACCTGAATGCAACTTACTCTATGAGTACCAGTTCCAGTAATTACATTTCAGGCAAAAAAGAAAAAAAAAGTGGACTCATTCATTTTATTTGGCATTTACCCTTGAGTAAGTCTTGTTGGCATCCATCCCTGAGCAATGAATCACAAAAATGTGCTCCTGAATCCTTGAGCAAAATCCATGACCTTGATTTCAATTGAATTTTAGAGAGGAAGTTGATGGTGCCTTCTACTGTGTGTTTAAGGATGTAAGGGAGTGTCATAAAAGTGAACACCAGAAAAGAATATTAATTTGAGTGCAAGTCTAAACTGCAAAAAAAGCCCTGACAATAGCTTATGTTCTCAAAACACACAAAAGGATGACACAACCATGATTTCTACATATCTCGTTCATTAAATGTGTCAACACACAATAATGTGTTGTTGACAGTGTAGGTCAATATCTGTGAAACTGTTTCAGAGGAAGTTATCATCACCTACATGCACAAATACACTCAGCCTGCAACTACAGTTGACAAAACGGTAACAGTTTCTAATAAGGCACCCTTTACTGTATATAAAGGGCTTATAAGTTGTAACTAATTACTTTATGAATGGTTAATTATTCATTTACTAATGCTTAATAAGTCATTAATAAAGATTTTTAGTCAAGTCCCCTGCAGTTATGAATGTTAATAAGCGTTTTTAATTATTAAATCAGCAGTTTAGGAATGTTAATATGATTAATAACGTTTTTTTTATCAAGTCAAGTTTATCATCAAGTGATTAATATAGGGGTTTTAATGATCACATCTGCAGTTAGGCTATTCATATTAATAAGTCATTAATAAAGGGTTTTAATCATCAAGTCTGCAGCAAAGTTGTTAATAAATTGATTTTGGTCAAGATAGCCTGCGGCCCCTTTTCTAGAAATAGATTTCACAACCTGGCAACCCAGAAGTTGTTCTTATTAATGGATTGTAACTGATCTATAAAGAATTAGTAGGCCTAAGTGATTTATTAACATTAACAGAAAGTAGCACCATAAAACACACGTAGTTGCTAGAAGGACGGAAAAGCAAAAACCGCCCACCCATCTAACAGACTGGTGACAGCTGATGACTTTATTAGCCTGCTGCTGCACACATAAACCCGGTGGCTGGTGATGAAGACAGAAGCGAGTGTGGTCAAAATGTAGAAATGATCATGATGGTTTTCACAGTTCTGAGGCACAGCGTGAAGAGGATTTAGATTTAGCAGACAGCTTCTTACTGTAGCATCTACATTTCCTGAACGCAAGCGCACATCCAGCTGTCGCGGAGATGTGATGAGTATTGGCGGCGGAGATCTGGAAGGTGTGTCGGTCACTGCTGTCGCTCAGCTTTCTCCCCTCCTGTCACCCCCCCTCAGTGTGTGTGTGTGTGTGTGTGTGTGTGTGTCTGTGTGTGTGTGTGTGTGTGTGCAGGAGAGAGAGGGAGAGGAGGAAGACGCTACGAGAGAGAGAGAGAGAGAGAGAGGGAAGTTTCCTCTGCTCTTGGCGCACGGTCGCCGTTCGTTCACTTCAGACGATGGCACGTCCGTATCCGTGTGCAGCGCTGTTGCGTTCGGAGCCCCGCTGCTTTCAAGAGAACTGAGGAATCCAAAAGTGTCACCATGGCTGAATTTGGAGAGAACAAGAGCGCCGTCGGTCCACCGGTTGCTGGCTGGAAAGCTGCGTCAGGAGGAGCCGGAATGAGCCTGGAGACGCACCAAGGAGAGCCGGTGTCAAACGGAAACTGCAGCGTGTCAGACACCGTGAAGAGGGTCCAAAACGAATCCAGCTGCGAGTCCCCGACGTGGGAGACCACAGGTTCAGATTCAGCCTCCAAACCAATCCCTCGGCGCAGCAGTCTGATCAAGGTAGGCCGTCATTTCCGTCAGGAGAAAACAGCTCATCTTGCTTTACAATATAAGAGGAAAGACTTTTAAATGAATGCATGCAAACTGTTGCAGGTCTAGAGTAGACCTCATAAATCCGCTGTGATGATTCCATAAAAGATCAAATATGACAAAGTAGGATATGGTTACTTAAACTCACTTGAATCACACACAAGCACTGCAAGCCCCTGCAGGAATGTTATGCTGATGCCATGGAACTTAACAAAATAAAATACAATATAGTCACTATGAAATCACTACTGAGTCATGCATATAGACGTGGTTACACACACACACACACACACACACACACACACACACACACACATATATATATATCTGTACCCCAACACTGCTGGATATAATCAACCTGGAAACAAACAGTTAATACACTGTGACCCCGCTTCCTGTCAGCTTCCTCTCCATCTGTGTCGAATAGCAGAGTAATCAGTCACCTCATCTCACTCAGTGTCAGTGCTGTTGAGGAAATTTAGATGGATGAGGAGACGGATTTTGTGCTTCAAGATGCACATCAGGCCATGTGACATTTAGGATAAGACTGAGTTTAAATGCTGCCTGTCAAACATTTCGACCCCAGGCCTCGACTGCTGACCACACAGGACCCCAAATCAGTTTAAAAAACACTCTGTTTCAGAGCTTTTCAATCATTGGTGTCATATGGAGTTGATATGTGCAGGCAAGGTTTTGTTCCAGCCACAGACTACAGCAGGCGATGTCACTTATTAGCACTCCATCGGCTAGAGAGGAGGAGGAGGAGGAGGAGGAAGAACTAATAAGTGAAACCACCTGCTGTAGTGATTAGAATGAGAAATTGAATTCACTCCGCCCTCTGTGGCTCCCATTTTAATACCCCAATTAACCCCACTGCCTACACTGATCTGAGCTCACATTTAAGCAAATGTCAAGTTTATTTGTACACAGATTGATACACACATTGAAACAGACATCACACCTAACAGTTCACGTTGGTTTTTGACTCAAAAGGCATTTAAAATATTGTCAAATCAATAACATCTAATCAATAACTCATCCCCTGACTTTGTCCTTTTATGGTTTCGGCCTCCAGGCATGTGGGAGGTCTTATATTGATCTCTACTTGTTGTTGCTGCTTGTCTCCAGAGCTACTGCCTGCAAAGACATGACTATCTGAACATGGCTTCATCTGCGTCTGATTGGCTCCCACTCAGCAAGACAGGAAGCCGGCCAGTTGGCCAATTTCCTCGCACAGTTCATGTTGCAATATTGCTATTAAGTCATGAGCAGTTGGTGATGACACGTCCCTCTCTCTTTCACTGGAACACACACACAAACACACACAAACACACAAATGTTTCTCACCTCTTTGCCCACACACAGGCCTGCTCTAGTCTTTCTTCGTAGTTTCGACAGTGCAGCCAGCCCGACACCGAGGATTTAAAAACACTCTGTTTGCTTCAGTGAAGTTCTGCCATCTCATGCTGGGTCAGCTATGCCGTTAAATAACTCCTGGCCCTGCATGCCGCCTGATATCCACCGCCATGTTTGATGTATGGTGTTGAATGGCTCCAGAACATCACCTTCACCCTGGGTATTGCCTGCATGTGCATCCTGTGTATTGAAGCAGAGATTGCCATGCATTTGTGGTATGATGATGTGTTTGACTTTCGTATGTTCAGTGGGCACATATAATGCTGGGAACGTGTGGTGATCAACGAGCCGTCTAGTACAGCAGGGCACATACATTTGTGCTTTCACCATAAACGTGCTTGTGTTTTGAATCACAGACACCTGAGGCTAAAGATAGATGGAGCTCAGTCTAAGAACCAGAGAGTTATGAATCCTCCTGTCAACACAACAGTGTGTTTTTCTTCCTCACAATAGGAGTCTGGGTGGTATGAAGGCAGATAAACAGGAAACATGACATTCCAGACTGGAGGAACCGGAGTCAGGGGATTTATGTCCAGTGTGTGTGTGTGTGTGTGTCCTCCTGTTCGGTTCGGCTGAGGTAATGAGAGTACCCGTAATTGTATTTCATCAGTATGTACTTCATGCTGTCTGCTGGCCTCTCATTTATTCTGTCTCGCTCTTCTGTGCGTGCGTGAAGGAGATGCAGAATCAGGTGCCCACTCAGTTTGTGTCTGTTTCAAGTTAATCTTGATGTAGATAACCATCAGGTACTCTCTTTCTCTCTCTCTTAATTTCAAACACACACACAGACACACACACACACACACACACACACACACACACACAACCTGCCTTCTAGTAAAACACACCAGGCACAACAAATATCTGCTTTCCATCTCTCTCATTACTTATGCCAATATACACATAAGACGTGGTTGGTATGTTTATGAGTGTGTGTGAGAGAGTCACATCGCTGTATTGTGAAAACCACATTTCATTACATAACCAGGAAAAACAATGCACAATGCATTTTTACATAATCCAATTTTCTTTTCTTCAAAGGAATCTATATGACAAGAATTGCCTCAACTCATAAAGAAGACTTCAACTTATCTGAAAACCTAAAGGAATAGTTCGACATTTTGGGAAATACACTTATTCGCTTTCTTGCTGAGAGTTAGATGAGAAGATCGATGCCATTCTCATTTTTGTTCGTTCAATATGACGCTGGAGGCAGGAGATGATTAGCTTAGCTTAGCTTAGCATAAAGAGTGAAAGCAGGGGGAAATAGCTAGCCTGGCTCTGTCATAAGGTAACAAAATCTGCCTACCAGCACCTGTAAAGCTCACTAATTAATATAGTATATCTTGTTTGTTTAATTTGTACAAAAACGTAAGTGTAGAGAGAGCCAGGCTTCACCCTGTTTCCAGTCCTTATGCTAAGCTAAGCTAACCTTAGCAGACATAGAGTGGTATCAATCTTCTCATCTAACTCTTAGCAAAAAAGCAAAGCGAATTTCTCAAGATGGTTAGCTATACCTTTAACTTTCATAACATTTTGACACACGTTTTTTACTGGACAGCAATGCTATAAATGTAGCATATTTTAGAGTGTGTTTACACAAGTGTGCTGAAGTGTGTGTCTCTGTGTGTCAAATATGGTATATCTCTGTAAATCCATATGCTTGTGTGTATGTCTGTATTTACCTTCATCAGTATAATGGGTGTGTGTGTGTGTGTGTTTTTCAGACTGAGGGAGCAGCATTAGCCAGAGGCGTTAGCACGCAGCTGGGAGGGTAGTTGTTTGAGTCATAGCAGCCCTGAGCACCTCCTGCAGTTCAAATCAACATCTTTAGCCTGCATTAGCATGGCCCTGCACAGCACAGGGAGTGGATGAACCTTCTCACTGATTGTGATGGAGCCACAGGGCATACTACTGCTCTGAGCTACTCTGGTGATTGAGTTGCTCCACACACTCTATATTCATAAAATACATCCAGCCATGCATGTGTAGAGCTGTACAGAGATATATGTGTGTGTGCATGGGTGTCTGAGTTTGTGCCTGTTAGTAAGCCTCACTGAAGTCGTCACTGAGGTGTGTGAAAACCCCGCTCAGTACTTTGATCGCTATGTTGATGCCCGACTCAAGTCTCCAACCACCTGTTCTTGGTTTTGGTTTGTCCTTCTATCTCCAGTAAATGCATCTGTGACGTTTGTCAGCTGAAATCGTGGTTAGCTCTCTGACAAGATGACCTTTTCAAGTCAACCTTTTAGTTGTTTCATTTTGTGGTGTGTGTGTGTGTGTGTGTGTGTGTGTGTTTGTGCTTGTGTGCACATGGGACTTCAAAGGTTTAAAGCGTAAAAGAGCATCTGCTGCTCTACTTGCCACAAGGGCAGGGGTTTCTAGCCAGACTAAGCAGTTGAGTTACTGTGAATGTTCACCACATTTTCTGTTGAACATTATTCCCATGCACTGAGCCGCTGACAGAATGATTTAATCAGACAGTGCTTTCTGTACTCTATTTCACCCTAATGTCCTGCAGTCACACACATGTGCAACCCTCACCCAACACACAGCAAGACACAGATTGTGTGATAATTACACACTTTGTGATTAGTTAGTGATAATGCATGAAGATGTCCTGATTAGGGCAGCTAATAACTAGTAGTTTTTTTAATTAATTAATATGACAGTTATTTTTTTGATTAATTGATTGACTAATTGTCTAAAAGTCAGAAAATGGAGAAAAATGCCCATTACAATTTCCCAGAGCCCAAGGTGATGTCTTCAAATTATTTGTTCTATCTGACCAACAGTCAAAAACCCAAGGGTGTAAAAGGTTTATATCATATACAAACATACAGAAAAGAGAAAAGCAGCAAATCTTCACATTTGAGAACCAACAAATGTCTGACATTTTTACTGACCCCAGTAGTGCTGTGGCTCTAGGGATGGTCATGTTGGTCAGTCGGTCCACTGCTATGGTTCAGATGGAAATATCTCAACAAATACCAGATGGATTGGCACACGTTTTTGTGCAGGCATTCATGGTTCCCAGTCGATGTATCCCAATGACTTTGGTGATACCCTGACTTTTCATCTAGTGCCTTCATCAGATCAAATGTTTAGTTTGTCCAATAGCTTGATTTAACCTGCAAAGCTAATGACATTCCCATCATGCTAAGCTGTACTTTGTGTTTAGTGCTTATTAGCAAATGTTAGCATGCTAACATGCTAAACTAAGATGGTGAACATACATACAACATTATACCTGCTAAACATCAGCATGTTAGCATTGTAATTGTGAGCATGTTAGCATGCTGATGTTAGCATGCACCACTATGCAAAAGTACAGTACAGCCTCACAGAGCAGCTAGCATGGCTGTAGACTTTTAGTCTTGTCTCTTGATTATTTGTAAATGTTTGAAATACATTTTTGGTAGATCAACCAATCTATTGATAGAGTAACCATTTCAGTGCCAGTCCTGATTTGAGAAAATAATGGAAGGTAAAGAACAGCATTACATGAGGCAGAATGGTGTTTCCTCCACTGAGTCTATTATTTTCTACATGTGGACAGCGTACCAAAGAAGAAAAGAGAGGCTGTGTGTAAAATGTCATCCATTATTCTTGTTTGTGTGAAGCCTGATTAACCCACATTCAGGTTAGTTCCATCAGTAACAGTTAACCGGTACATAGGGTGAAGCATCAGTATTGTTGCTATGGTTACCTGCAGTGTAATAGCCTATACCTTGCGCAGTGATTCAGAGCAGTGAATATGTGGTTAACTAGAACTCCTCTCATATACAGTTTTAATGGATGCCTGCCAGCCAATCAGAATCAATTATTCCGCAGGGATGGTATAATGTAAAGATGAGAACTATATACACGCACATACTGGTGGCTGCTGGCACCCTGATGTGAGTGTTCAACTTAAGTAATGGCTCTCAAACACAATTAAACACGCATAGTTGTGAACATAGAAGCCCAACTGTGTTTAGTTTCTCCCTATGTTTCTACATTAAATATTAAATCTTGATAGCAGAGTCCCTTACTTTCTTACTGAAGGCCTTTTTTTTACACATTCCATACATCATCTCACGATTCCCAGTAAATCACCTCCTAACCCCCACCCCCTCCTGGTGGTGTTGTGCTCCAGGGTGAGAGGCACTGGAATAAAGTATACCATTAATCATCCATCATCTGCCATGAAACACACAAGGCCACAGGACAGACAGCTCAGCCTCCCCACCAATTTTCACACCTCTATTCTTTATTTTCTCTCACCTAACAACCATCTCTCTTTCTCTGATTTTCTATCTGTCTTAATTAGTGGATGAAAGATAACGCCCACTAATGACCTACATCTTCATTCTGCTGACTCTGAGATGTTGTAATTACTGATATGGGCTTGTTGCATCCATAATAACATACGCTCTCGTACATCGTACCATGCATGCATGTAAGCTGGCTAATGAAGGCACAAGGCCATGCTGGTGCCTAAAGACAAATACCAAGTGGAGAGGCTCTGTGACTGTTCACATAAAGACAGACAGTAATCTGCCAAAGAGACACTTTATTTACTTCTCTCCATCCTTCCTCCAGCTTATTTTTTCCCCCTATTTTGTTAATCTATGTCCTCAACCTTCTGTGATGTCTCTCTGTCATCTTGTGTGTCGTCCTCTGTTCTGCCACACAGTCTCCCCCATTTCTCTTGCAGCCCCACATCTGTCCATCTGTCCATACAGTTTAATCATGTCCTATGTCGCAGCAGTGTATAATTTTCCAAATTTGTTCACAGTAATCTTTTATATATTTCCATTAGACAAAAACTGGCAGAGGAAAAAATTAAAGCCTTATTTTCTAATTGATGTTTAGACATTTTAAAGTTATTTTAACCCTAATTAAAGCTGCTATAATCAATATTTACTGTGTAATGTGAAAGGGGTCACTCCTGGTGACAAACTCACAGAGAATTATCAACTGAATCTGCAGTTCCCCTCGGCTATAAGTGTTTCAACAACTTTAATGTCGTTGTTTTTGTTTTTTTTACTGTTTTTGTTCACTACTCATATATATATGTGTATGTATATA